>VZRZ01005146.1:460948-520876 GCA_013398175.1 Climacteris rufus | reverse complement strand
CAAAGGGGCGGGGGTTGCTCAATGGGCGGGGTCTCCGGTGAGGCGGGGCCGCCCGGGTGGGTGTGGCCTCACCGACACCGCCTCCCCAGGGGGCGTGGTCTCCCCGAGGGGCGGAGCCAATCACGGGGCGGGGTTTCCATGAGGGCGTGGCTTGGGGGCGTGGCCATCCCTGAGGGCCGGAACATGGCGCCGCCCAGACACGACTGGGCCCGTCGGCGCTGGTGGTGCCAGGCCGGGGTTCCGCCGGCTTGAGGAACCTTTGGAGCGGCTGTCCCGGCAGCTGCGGTGCCTCGGTGCCGGCGGAGATGGACCAGCGCCTGGCCGAGCTGGTGGAGGAGCTCACCACGTCGGGAGAGCCGCGGCTGGAGCCCGGCAGGATGAAGGAGCTGAAGAAGATCTGCAAGTACGGCCGGAGGGAGGGACAGAGCCGGGCCCCGCTGGCTCTCCCCGGGCCGGGCAGCTGCGGAGCCGCCCCGGGCTGGGCCCTGCCGTGGGGACTGGGTGCTGCCAGCACAGATGCTGCTCATTTAAAATTAAGAATAAATTAAACACCTCCTCCCCCACGCCCCCACGCTTGTATTTTACGTGCTGAACCTCTTTGTAAATAGCTCCCCGCCTTTTTCTTTCTTTTCTTCGTCCTCAGGTCGTCGGAGGAGCACATCAGCCACGCTTACCACCTGCTGGTGACGCGGCTGCAGGAGGAGCACGCCGAGATGCGCTTCTCCGCCTTCCAGGTCGTGCAGGAGCTGTTCGCCAGGTCCCACCAGTTCCGTACGCTGGTTATCTCCAACTTCCAGGAGTTCCTGGAGCTCACGGTGGGGATAGACCACGAGCAGCCCCTTCCCCCGCCCAAGGAGGTGGCGCAGAAGCTGAGGAAAGCGGCCATCAAGGCGGTGCAAGACTGGCACGAGAAGTATGGGGAGGCCTACAAGCAGCTGTCGCTGGGATACCACTTCCTAAAGCGGAACAAGAAGGTACTCTGCACTTCTGCTCCACTGGGTGTTTTTAGGTGATGATTTCTAGGAGACGTTCAAAGCAAGGAAACCGGTAAATATATTAAAAAAAAAAAAAAAAAAAGCTGTGTGAAATGACGTTGCCTGTAGGAGGCTTCCTTTTGAGCATGGTCTTTGGAAAACAAACCACAGGCTTTGTGTTCATCTTACAGAACTGTAAGTTTTTAAAACCCTAGTCTTGTAGTCAGAGCTGGGCTCAGCCTTTTGTCAGGGTGCAAGAATTGCTCACCAGCTGGTCTTCACCCACTGATTCTTCCCTGGGACTCCTTTTTGGAAGGGAAATAAGGGTTATACCTTAAACTGAGGATAACGAGCTATTAAATCTTTGCCAGTTTAAATTAGCCTGGCTTCTGTACTGAGCTGTCCAGTTCTAGCTGGACAGTGTTTGGAACATTCTGTTGCTTTAGTTTGTATTCTGAGGTGTAAACAATGAAATTTGGAGCACTGTTCTAGCATTTACACTGTCTCCAATGATAATAACAGGCTTTCAATAAATATAGTGATTTTCTTTCTCTACAGAAAGGCAGATGTTCAGCCTTTCTAACAGTAGATATAAAACCTTTGTGACATGATGTATTTTTGTTGTTTTCATTCCATACTAAGCTAATGGTGTTCCCTACTTACTCTACTGTGCTGTTTTTTTGATACAGTTTTTGTTTTCTGCTCACAGAAGATGATTGTCTTTGAATTCTCCTTTTTTGTCTTGTTTAATAAAGAAAGAAAACTAAATGACAATGAGAAGGAGAAATGCAGGGCTGAGACAAGGGAGCTTTAGCATGTAATAGAGTTTTACCCAACTGAACACAAGTGTACAGCAATTGTGCTGAAAGTCTGTGTGTGCTCCTGTGGTCAGTGACTGCTCCCCAGTTAGAGCTGGGGGATCCCTCTCCATGTTTGATACAAGCTCCCCAGGGAGGTTTGCTGTGCTCTTTTCTAGAGCAGCTGAATTTGAATTCCTCTACAGACATTGATATCAATAGAAGCTATCTTAGGTGGTTTGCTGACTCCTCTGCTTGATGTGAGCCAACTGCCCTTTTGCCAGCTTAATACTTGAAGTGTGAGAGGCAACCAGAAGTTTTGAGGGGGCATTTGTACTTTTTAGTAATAAAATACATCTGCTGGTGAGTGTTCCAGATTTGGCTCAGTAGTATAGGCCAACTTGGGAGGAGTGTTATCTCTGTGCGTGGTTGGTGGTTGTGTTTTTCTTAATGATCACCAAAATCACTTTATAAACAGTCAGAAGATGACAGCTGCTGCTCTTTTAGGTTGTAAAGCTGGAAAGCTCCCCACTCTTAATGTTAGTAGGTCTGTAGTAGTAGGTACCAAGTAGGTGCCTGTATAAATGCTTTGAGAGCAAATAATGCTTCAGTATACATGAAAATAATTGTTTTCAAACTCCTGTCTCAAAGTTTAAAAAATGAAGAAAGGGGGAAAAATACTTCATGTGTTTCCAAGTGTTTGCATATTTGGATTTACTGTAGTATCTTTGTAGCTGACAAATGCATGGATGGAATTATGGAGTGAGCTGGAATTACAGAGTGAACAGGATTTTAAACTAATCCATGTGGAGTATAGTACTGCTGTATTCCAGTAATTCCACAAAAGTTGCAGTAGTTTTCAGCTCACTGCTTAACACCCTTTCAGTGCAATTGTTTGTTCCTCATCGTGTTTAGTTCCATAATTACAGACCAGCAGTAAAAGGCTTCCTGGTCCTTTTGGTACAGAGAATGGGAGAGATGGGCAGGTGACTCCACTGCAGGTGCTCTGGCATGAGGCAGAAGTTGTGATTTGGGAATCTCAGGCTCTGTCTGGTTTTCTGTGCAGTCCAGCCTGACTGCCTGCAAATGGTGGCTGGAGTTCCTGGCTTCTAGATCTTTGTTCTGCTTTTGTGGGCAGTGTTGCTCTTTGGGGGGATCTGTTTCTCCCACTTCTGGGTAGGGAGCTGTGCAAACCTGTAGAAAAATCAGATCCTGAAAACCAAAAAAATCTCACTCTAGTGATCCCTTGCTGCTGCTGAAATGAATTCTTTTCCCTGCCATCCTTCTACCCACCCACTCCCCACTAAAACTGAAAAGTGCTTGGTGGGTGTGCCTCTCTTCCTAAGCTGATGGAGAGTCTCCATGCAAGTTTCTGTGACAGCTGTTGCATAAAAATCATTTGTGTAGCTCCAAAACTGTGGTGGAGGTTGCTGGTATCTGGGAGCCCCTACTGGATGTTGAGTTGCTTGGTCATGTAGTGGTGGCAAGAATGAGAAACCTTCAGTGAGTGCTTGTACTGCAGACCTTGCACCAGAGAGTCTGGGGGCTTCAGCATCAGCAAAGTGCTCAGCACTGTTTGTGTGGCAGTTCATAAAAGTTAGGTGGTAGCAATCAAGGGAAATACTCTGTATTTCAAAAGGGTTTCCTTATGCATTAACATAATCAAGACTCCCTTCTTTCAAACAGGAGTGACTTTTTTTGCATTTTCATTCCCTTCTAAGACCAAGCTGAAAAAACTCCAAACCACTGATAATATTTTAAGAAGCAGCATTTTGAGTTGCTCAGATTAATTCAGTCATAAGAAAGTCAGACTGAATGTTAACACTTCCCTCTATACTGATATCCAGCAAATGCAATTGTGAAATCACAAATTTGGTCTTCTTTAATAAATTTGAATGTCTTCTCTTCTACTTTGCTTACAAAATTGTTTCGTAAATGTTTAGTAAATTGTTTAGTAAATATGTATACTTGTGGTAATAGTGCTTACAAAGTTTCCTTTGCTAATAGTGGACCTAGTGTGATATTTTAATGTGATCTTAATATTTACCCTACATAGTCTCTTTCTGCCCATTCTCCCTAACTCCTTTTCTTCAGTGCTGTGACAGAAGTCTCCCCAAGCCTGGTTTGTTCCTGCACTCTGGATGTGAAAATCTAAGGGTTTTGTTTTTCCACTTTATGATTTCTTTCTGAAAGCCATTGATTCTCAACAGTCCTTTGTTAGTGAGAGTAAAAACTCCATTCACAACTGCTGTAGTTATTGATTCAAGGAGGAGAAGAGATAAAAGGAAATGCTGCTGAGCTTCTGGCTGATTGCTGATGTTACAGGATTTTTCACTACAGATAAGGATCTTAGGAAATGGATTTTCTATATATTTCTTACGAGTAATGTTGCACTTTTTTGTTAATTTCCTCCTTAGGTGGATTTTCAAGATGTGCATGCCAGAACTGTGGCTGAAAGGAGGAGGGAAGAGGAGAAGCAAAAACGACTGGAGAACATTTACAAAGAAAAAGTCAAAAGAACTGAGAAAGAAATGGAAGGTCAGTTGCTTTGGTTCTTTTACTGGGTTTTTGTCTTTTTTTTTGTATGTTTGTTTTTAAAGCAACTTTTATAAGGTTATATAAAGGACATTCTGAGAGAATAACTCTCCAAATAATCACTGGCCACAGAAAACAGAAATATTACTTTTACTAGAGCTTGACCCTCCCTGTCTCTCAGCTGAAGAATGTCAGGGGAGACAGTGCCCTCCTGAATTTCTGCAGAGGAGGAGATCTCTGTGGGTCACTTACCACTGGATCAATGGATTCCCCCGTTGGCAGTCGTATTTGTTTTGCAGCTCTGTGTCTGCTCTGGAGACATGAACATTTTACAGTATCTAACAATATTCTGAAACAATTGTGTCTTCATAGAAATGTCCCAAGAGATTGCTGATACACTGACAGAGATGGAAAACTGTTTCCAGCTTCTGATGCCAGATCCTTTCAACTTCTCTGTGAACACCATGGAACCAGAACTCAGCAAAGAAACGTCTGCGAATGAGGCTGGAGCTGGATCCCCCTTGTCCTCCCAGGGGGACATTAACCCACCCTATTTGGGGTGCATGGATGATGAACAGCCATGCTGCAGCAAGGACATTCTTCCTGTTTGTCAGGGTGTTAGAACTGATGGCAACAAAGAGTTAGATGAGAAGGCTGAGCAGAAGGAGTTGGATGGAGGAACAGGTTTGGATGTTCAGTCCGGCAGCGCCGCTCTCGATGATGACGATTACCAGACCTTTGTTAGGAACCATGGGCTTATTTCACATAAATATACTCTAGACCTTGAAATCTCCACAGGTACTTGGAAAAAAAAAATTATATATACCTGGAGGCAGCCTTTCTCTGAAGTGCTTTGTAGTTGTGGTTTTGGGGTTTTTTTCTGTTATTCAAATGCTGGGGTTACTGGACACCATTTTGCTTTGGGATTCCTGGACACCACTTTGATTTAATTTTTATTTTTCTATTTCTGGTTCCTCTAGTAACTGTTCTTTGTTTTGGGTGTCCTTGTGTGTGATTAACAGATTTCATTAATTACCTTCCAAGCCTGAACTTTTCTATTAGTTGTTACAAGCCCATTACAGCACTTCATAGTATCTGTAATAAGATGAGTCTCCTGTGTTAAAAAAAATCTGTTTATCATATATAATTTTCTTTCTCTTCACTACTCACCTCTTTCTTTAGCTGGGAAATAAGCTGCTAGTTTAAAAGTCTTACAATAGAATGTTTCTGAAACTTTTTCCTTGCTACTGGCAGCTTGCAAGAAGCAGCAAGTAGTTCTGCTAGGAAGTCTTAGGGATTGTGATTACGCCTTTTTTGTTTGCTTGACAGGGCTTTGCTAATGTGAGTTACCTCTAGAAAAATCAAGGTAGTTTTGGAAGTCTACAAATCCTGTCTTAAGGGAAATTCATGTGCAGACAGTAAGGGCTGGTATCTGCTTCTCTGCTGACAACAATGGGTGAAAATTAGAATTTTTACTTGGATAGTGGCATACTTGGCTTCTTTGGCAATCAAGTCCCTATTACCATCAGGGGAAGGATTATTTTGTATTGAATGTGAAGAAACTGGCACAACAAGGCCCAGTTCATTTGAACTTGGGACAAGGTGTACTGTAAGTAGGAAGCCTGAACTTGTCTGTGGTTTATTTGGTGATTCCTTAGTAGTGATGGCTTAACATCTCTTTCTGACATTGCTGGACTGAAAACTTTTCTTCTTTTCCTCGGATTTTTTGAATGTGTGGGTAGTAGTAGAATAATTAATAGTGAACAGAGAATCATGCTGATGTTGGTAACTTTCCCTGAAGTGTTCAAATATTTTGGAAAGATTAATGTCCACTTCCACTTGCCTCCTTTAGCTCCTGTGGTGAAGATACTATAAATGTCATGTACTAACTCTTTTCCCCTGTTTTGAGCAGATATAAAAGTGCAAGAGAATGAAGATAATACTGCCATCATAAACAGTGTCATGGATGCTCACAAACTGCTCCGAAATAAGTTCTGGCCTTCTGTGCAGTCCTGGATTCAGGTGGGATAGAGATTTTTTTTCATTTTTAATAAAAAGGTGAAAGAAGGACTGAGGTGCAGTAAATCTTGAGGGAGAGTGTGCCAAAAGTAAATGAAGATTGAAGAAACAGGAGCAACTAGAAAAGATTTCAGTTTGAGTAGGTGTGGACAAAAGAGACTGCAGGAGCTGTGTAACTTGTTTGATAGCTCTCAGCCTTGGCTGTGGTACCTATAGGTACCTTAATTTTTAAATAAGCTAAAATGGGGCATCTTCTTTGCAAGGGCTTAAACACAGCTTGTTTTTGTTGGACATCTCTTTGTCAGATTAACAGTATGTCATGGAGCCTCCTGCATGGAATTTGGCCTACAGAAGGACACTGTCAGGAGATGTTTGTAAGAGCTGTTCATTCTTTGGCTTCACGGGTTGCTGTTAGTTTTTATATTCTAGATAGGAAAAGAATTGGCTTCACTAATTGTTACTTGTAAAAATACAGGAATTTGTGACAATGTTTCATTATGCGGGAAAACCAATTTTTTTTTTAGTTTTAGCCCAGCTGTCTAGAAAATAGAGTAAGAATGTTGTTTTCTTGCTTTGCAGTTACTTACCAGAGCAGGAATCAGTGATGATAGGCTCAGATGTGCCATTGAACTCAAGAATAAATTGGAGACTACTATGAAGAAATACAAGGAAATGAACATTTCCTTTAAAGCAAGAAAAAGAAAAGTGGTGAGTTTGTTAAAATTCTATTTTACCTAGAGAGGACCTTCAGTAATAGTTAGTTTGTATACAAAAAAGTTATTTTTCTTACGTCCTAATTGAAAAACTTTTCAACACCAGTTTTATTGAAAAGTACACTAATTCAGCTGGTAGTAGCTTCACTCAGGAAGTTGCAGTAAACATCTGTATAACATTCCAGGTGCCTGGTTGTTAGACCAAAACTGTTGTTGTTTAGGGTAGAGAAGTGGTTAAGTGCAGATTTTATTTACTCTGGGTTGCTCCACCTGTAACACTGTTATGTCCACAGCTTTTGTGCATATTACTCAGTAGACACTGTACTCATGTTCTTTTATAACTTTGCAAACTATGTGAGTGTTTCACAGTTCAGGAAGGTAGTTTCTCTGCTTTGCAGCATTTACCCTCTCTGGTGAGCATGTAATGTGTTTGAGGTTATCATAAGAGAATTTAGAGCATCAAACTATTTCACAGAGATTAACTACTTATGACAGTTCTTGTGAAATAGGTAAAACTTGTGAATAAACAGAGGCTGAAAGATCAAATACAGTATTCAGATTCAAAAAGGAGTCTATGACTTGTTTGTGTAGGTAAAAAGCAGAGCTGCATAATACTCATTGCTGTTGGCTGTGAGCAAGTGAAATAACTGTACAGCTTGACATGAGATGAAGTGGTTTGGGTCAGGGTTCAGACTAGGGTCTGGCTTGGATTTCCTGGATTGTAAGAATTTGATCTGGACATTACACCTTGAACTAAATTGTGTAGCCTCATTTAGCCATGCCTGAGTGTTGTAGACTTTGCTTTCATTGTAGCTTCAAATGAAGCTAAATCAAGATTAATCTGGTTCTGATGTGCCACACCAGTCAAAAATGCCAACTCTGAATGAAAAGTACTGAAAGACTGTCTTGTCAGAGGCTTTTGTCTCCAGTGAAATATGTGTGCTACCTTTATGCAACCAGCTATGAAGGAATCCAGACATCTGCTGTCATTCCTGCCATTTGCTTGACAGGACTTCATTTGCTGCACCTCTGCATGGAATATTGGTTGCTATATTTCTTGAAAGATATAAAGGACATGCAAGCCTTGATTTTTGTGTGTGTGAATGTGTATGTGTTTAAAGTGGTATTGTTACCACTTCTGGAGAGTGATCAATGCTGTGTATGTTTATATAGCATGTTTAACCAATATCTGTTGGTTTGAAAGCCAATAAATTCCATTGTTAAAAGGGAAGAAAAAAGGAAAATACACAGTGCTCACAAATACTTTCAAAATGAAGCAATGCAGATTAAGTTAACTTAAGCATTGAAAACAATATATATAAATATTCCTAGGGTTTTTCTCCAGTGGAAAATAAGCAAATTTAGTGCTAGTGCTGAGTTATTTTAAATTTATAACCTGAACATAGAGAGCTTTGTACTGCAGAAAGAAACTGTATAAATTATATTTTATTCATGTGTCAGATGACTTTATTGAAACGTAAAAACATGGCAAATTGAGAGTCTGGTAGAACAAAACAAACAGAATCCCTTAGCCCATGGTTATTAAATCCCCATCTGTCAAATATTTACATGTCAGCACGTGAAACACTACACACATCTCCTCTTTAACTGAGCATTGCTGCCTGTCTTAGGTGCTGTGGCTTTGTCTGTACATCCTTGTGTCCTTGGAGCTGCAGCTCTTGCCATGCCCAAGTTTTGCTGCCTTCTGTACCTTTGAGCCCAAGAGAGGAATTCCTCACAGCCTGTCTGTCCTTCAGAGCCCTGGCTCCCAGCCAGCCTGGCCTGGCAGTGTTTTTTGGGTGGGGTTTTTTGGCACAGGGCATCAGTGAGTGCTGATGTAAGGAGGTGAGCATGCCTGGAAGTGAAGGGCAGCATTTAGGGAGCAGAGAGGGAGAATGTGAATGAAGTGGCTGAGTGCAGAGAGTGCCATGTGAATTGTGTGGTTTGTGTTGGTCTGTCTGTGTGTCCTCTGTGTTTGGACAGGACAGCAGTTCTGGTGATGCACTCTGAGCTACCTGAGGTGTCCTTAGCTGGAGAATGTAAAGGTGAATTCTTTGTGTACTTGCTCATTTCAAGTGTGATTATGGTCCTGCACCATAGCAAGCTGTTCTTTCAGGGAAAGAGAGGTTTTATCTAATTAGCAAGTATGAAACAGAATGATAAGGACTTGGCAGCTTGGCTGTGGACTTGGTCTTGCCCGTTCTCCTCAGACTTTTTGCAGTTTCTTTGTGCTCAATCTCAATGCTTCTGTGGTCACTATTTCCCCCCTTTTCATCTGTTCTATTCTGTACTTTGTTTCTGTTCTGTCTGGGAGCAGGGGGAGTAAAGGCTTTACCCATACTGAAATTGAGATCAAGAAAGTTGATAAAGGGAAAGGTTTAGTGAGAGACAGTGAAACTGGAGGTTTATTACTGTGATCTCTACTGTAACTCTCAATCCCACAGAGATTTAAATTGCCACTTTAAAGAGGGAAGGTCCTGGAGTCCCTTACCATTGCCATGTCTCATTGGTACTCTTTTTTAGCTGATCAGTTATATATGAATGTGGCTGAAATGCAAATAATTGCATATATCTGGAGTAAATCTTGATGCTACAGTTCAATATGAACATAGTAGCAGTGTAGCTGGATGTAAATTACACTGAGAGGAAGACATTGGTGGTTATCTGGCCTGCTTCCACAGAAGAAACATTTGGTTGGTGCACCAGGTGTCTGCTTTTGGCAATCCTTAGTATGACATCCATGCTTTCCATTGTTTCTCCTTTCATTTTCCATATCGTGGAGCACAAGCCTCCAAGGCAGGAGCCTTTGGCAATCAGAGCCTGTTACACAATTAGCACAAATGGCTTGCATTGAAGGTTTTTTTACCTTTACTGGAAAATGGAAAAAGTTACACTGCTTTGCAAACCACATGAGAACTCTGTAGGTTTAGGGCACTTCCCTTACACAAAGTCGCTTGAAGGAAAGTACAGAACTTTATACAGTGAGACACTTGGACTTGAAATGGTTTATAGTGACATGAGCTATAACCACCTGTTTGTTTTCTCCTCTGTGAGTGTGAAGAACACAAACCATCAGAGAGCCTTAATTACAAGGAGTGCCATCATTTCTGTGTCACACTGACACCCTGCCAGCACGAGTAGCCTGTGGCACCTTTTGTACTTGACTCTCAGGAGCTGTGAGAGGAGAGGGAAAAGAAAAACCGAGGTTATCACTTGACTGTCTGGAAGCAAATCCCTTGCAGCAGTTTTTATAATTTTTAATACATCCCAGCTGCCCAGACTGCACATTCCCCCTTCCCACTGCTTTGCCTCCAGCAGATCAGAAGTCATCAAGGCATTTTTTCCAAGCTGTCACATTTTCAAATGGGTGGAGGGTGGAAAAAAACTGACAGACTTCCTGTATGGATCAAGGGCAGATGAGTTCTTGTGTGCTTACACAAGTTGTATTTGCTGTATCAAGTGCCTGTTTGGGGTGTCAATCAAGTGTCTCCTTCTGACAGGAAATGCATTTGGAGAGTTTTGAAATCTGTTTTTGTGTGAATCTGGGTTTTAGCTGAATCCAGGGGAGTAGGGAGGAGCTGTAAAAGGGTTTTTATTTCGCGGTGCCGGGATGCTCGGACGTGCCCCTTTTTTCTCTGAATGCCTGCTCGGGATAACTGCAGTGCCCAGTAGAGGGAGTGCAAACTGCACGCTCCACATTTCTCTCTGGGCCGCCTTGATCCACAGCCAGACATCAGCTCAGTCCGTGTTTTCAGGTAAACTTGCTGCAACAGCAATGCACCAGAGACACTTCGAGTTAATGCTTAACTCTATGAATTATTATAGAGGTACAATTGTAATGATTGGCTGAGATGGGTGGTTAAATAGAAATTACTGTGTCCAGATGTCTGATTCTTTTGCAGGAATAACTTACAAATAAATTGTTCTTGTAAAATCTTTTTTGCTGGTTAAAAACAGATTTGTTTTTTAATGTCTTCTTTTTTTATAGCACTAGATTTTAATTTTTTTTCTTACTAAGTGTTTAATTTGCAGATGATTAGGTGCAAATGATCTTGCACTTTTAGAGAGGACAAGTATGTATTTTAAATCATGCACACTGCCTTTCAATTACATCCTTTCCATAAAGGATGATGTTAGGATAATACCTGAAATCCTGACATTGTTAATAGGAATGTAGCTCATTAGCTGTGTTTTGTACACTCAAATTGTATATTTATATAAAGCTTGTATTTTATGTGATTACTTTGGGAAGCTGTGGAGGGTTTAGTACTTCTAGGCTAAAACTTGGACAGACAGAATGCTGTAGGAAAGATGATGTGAGAAACACCCCACTCGTGTGATCCTTTAACAGGCCTGTTACATTTTGAATTTTAAATTTCAAGTTACATTAACAACCAGGGATATATAATTTTTCATTAACTTCATTCATTGCTTTTTTGTTTCACCTTTCCTTATCTTCTGTCAAAACTAAGCATGCACTTGGATCTTGATTTATTCATGTACTTAATTTTATCCATGTGAAACATCTGATTGAACTCAATAATGCCATTAAATAATTAGATTTAGAGGAGCCTGTCCTGGTGTTGTCCAGAACCTGATCTGATACTCAGACCTCACTATAATACGAGTCAGAAATTAAGCCAAGAGTTCTACCAATTACTTGGCTACAAGACTATTGCTGATTTTTTTTTTTCACATATCTTCAACTGCAGTTTGGCATTGTAACAATTCTAATTAGGTATTTCTACCTAATCATTTTGTGGCTTTATAACCAGCTCTTTTCAAGACTGTGTTTCAGTTAAGTTAGTGCCTGCTTTCAAAAAAAAAAAGCTGCACTTGAATTTTATATTTCTTTTTCTGCTTCCTTCTGTAGCCATAGAGAATTGCATCCAGCTGACAGCTTTCTGTAACAGCTTCTTGTACTTACTGTTTATTTCTCTTGTTCATTTTAGAGAAGGAGTAATTGTCCTTAGTGATCACTCACAGTGCCTGAAACTACATTTGCTAAAGGCTCAGATCACAGAGGAAAAGAAACATCTTTGTAGGCAAATCTTTTCCCCAGGTGCTGCTTTTAAACAAAAACTCTAATTCTGAACAGAAAGTTGCCCTTTGAAAATGAAGCATTTCATGTTTGAATAATATTTGAATAGTAACTTGATGCTGATTGTTAATATGTTTTATAAAGCTTAAGAGAAATATAGGAATATTTGATAACTAAATCAGCATTACACCTAAAGATGTTCATTACCAAGATTCTATACATTGTTAGCATGCAATGTGTTTGGAATAAATAAAATTTTTAATGTTTTTGTGGTCAAATTGGTAGCCCAGGCAATATTTTATTTTTTTTTGTGTGTAGGCAATATTTATCAAAAAAGCCAGGTCAACCATAACTGTAAAAGTAAACACAGAATATTAAATAGGTCATACAGATGCTTATGCTCCCTCTTCCCTCCTTCCTATTTTAATTGTCATGTTAGTTTTATTGCCATGTTTGTCATCTTGTTATTATTTCTGTTAAATATCTCTTTTGCAATCACTTTTCAGCTAAAAGAGCTTTCTAGTTTTCCAAGCTTTATTAGGATGTAGGACTGATATCAAACAAAACCCTGTAAAATCAGCCCTCAGAACAGCAGTCCCTTGTTAAAGTGTCTGATCAGCTGGGTTTGGTTGGTTTTGTTTCTTCTCTAGAGCTGAGTGTTGCTGTGGGATGCTTTATGCTTTGCCCTGCCCCTGCAGCCCTGCCACTGCTCTGAAGTTATTAAAAATATCCTGTTATGCAGATCCAGCCATGAATTCTTGGGGTTGTCACTGCGACGACCTCTGATCCCCGGCTGGTTCGCAGGTCGCACGGTGCGATTGCAGCCCTTCTAATAGAGTGGGAAATCAAGGAGGCTGTCTCCATCAGCAACTTAACCCTTCTGTTAAGTATTTCAGTTTTTCAGGCCCAAGGGTCATCTCCCTTGATTCATCTATGAATACTGAGCAGTGTGTACTCTGTAAGTAGGAGATATAAATTTGCTTCCTGCTTTTTATCCATCCTGCCTTAAAAGGGAAAACCGTATATTCAACTGAATTTATTTGTGAGGTTCATAAAGGTACATGGCTAAGTGAGTGTTTATAAAAGTGGAAAAGGAAGAAAATTTTTAGGCTTGAAGCACATACTGTTGCTTTTAAATTTAGCTGGTGCACTAATATTGAAGTAAATATATTCACATCTAAAGTATCTTTGTACCTAAAATCCACAATCAGGAATAAATGTAAATTATGTGTATCTTGCATAGAATAATTTGTTAACGTGTCTGTAGTAAACTAGTTTTATTTAATTGAGATGCTGTTAAAAATGCAGCATCTGAAATAATTTTTAACAAATGTGCAGTTCAGATGAATTCAGAAATGTGATCATTTAGTTTGATCATTTACTGGTTTTGCAGTGTCTGTGTGTGCAGGCTGACTCATGAGACAGGGACTTGTGTGCATTGGTGGTGGATACAAAGTTTTATCAGCTTGAGTTTCTTCTGGGCTAAGTGATGGGTGGTAATCCATCAAATGCAGTAGGACTTTCTTTTTTTCATGAGTGAGTGCTAATGGGAATCTTGTTATACCACGTTTAGATGAAAATGACATTTCCTAAACTTTCATAAAGAAAAGGACTGGTGATGAGAATTTTTCCCCTCCTCAGCTCTAAAATTTAACTTTTATCATGTATAGGCCTCTGAATCATAAAAAAATTAGAGAACTCAGTGTTGCTTAAAATATTTCAAGAGATTGTAGGAGTACAGCACATCATCTCATAGGTGACTTGGACTGGCTGAAAAGTGCTGGAAAACCTAAAGACTTCTTTGGGAAGGGTAAAGAAAGAGGTATTTTTGGTTGACCTTTGTGTTATCAGACCATAAACCAATTTTTTGTTCCAGAAATGGATAAAGGCAGTCCTGGACCTCACTACAGCCTTGTCAATGGCTTTAAACAATTTCATCTGGAGTGGTGTGCAGGAAAATGGGTGGTCTGGAAAGAAGAAGGGAAGGGAAGGGTTCACAGGTAATGGCTGTTCAAGGTAGCACTTGTAACCTTGATATTGGCTGTCCAACAGCTGCTGTCTTCTTCAGTGACAAAATGAGGGCTTTCCTATTGCTTCTACAAAGGGAGAACATCTTGGGAACTCTGCTCTGGGTACAGGCTCAGCATGGCCTCTAAACATGATTTCATGTCACTTGGCTTCTAGCTTTGTGCTCTTCATCACACCACAGCCTCTGAGCCTGCAAACTTTCCTTTTGTGCTAAGATGAATGAAAAACTGAGTAGGAGTCAGTTATCCCTGAGTTAAGAAACCAAGTCTGGTTTTCAAGGCAATGTGCAACGTTGCTGTTTTATGCTTGCCTCTTCTTTTGTTAAAATTATTTCATCCATTCTACAATTCCTGAATGTTAAAATGAAGTTCTAGCAGGTGTTTCTTGGTGTGTTACATAGCTGCCAGAACTACTTCTAGCAGGTGCAGTTTTTTGTGCAGGTTGCTGGTGTACAGGGAACAGCAGCTTATATATCTTGGTAATGATTTTATGGTTGGCTTAAATATGATCTAAACATGAGCAGAAATGAAAAGGGATAATCCTGTGTCTATATTTCCTCCTCTGATGATTCCCAGTGCATCCCTTGTACCCACAACTGAGCTCCTGTTGCTGCAGGGGCCTGAACTGGCTGGAACCTAATCCAGAGGAGATTTCTGTAGCAGCATTAAGCTCAGATAGTGAGAGTGTCCCTTTCAGAAGCTGAATAAACTCAGGTAATGCAGATCTGATTATGAAGGTCAGTCTTTACTTAATCAGAGCATTCAGGCTGATTAAGTGATATGTGATTAGCTCATCTCCCAGTGTGAATGAAAAACTGGGTGAAATTAATGTAACAGATACTACTGTGAAATCTGTTCTTTTTAAGTGTGTCATAAACTGTAGTGCCTGAAGTGTGTACAGCAACTGCATGGGACAAGTACATTGCTGTACTTCTAAAAATAAGATGTAACCTTTATTTTTGTGTAAATATTACACAGTGACATTTAAGAGACTGACACTCTAGGCACTTTGGATAAAAGAAATTAAATATAGGTATCAAATGTAGGTGGTCAGCATAAATTTTGTTGGAACCAATTCTCTTTTATGGTGGGGAACTTCATTAACTTGAATAATGGTGGGTAGCAGACTTATGTTTTAGCTCCCTGGGATGCATGGAATGGAACAGCATTGTTAGACTTGGAAACCTTTGGTAGTTTAAATAAAACTGCTACACTTCCCCTGAATGTGATACTTCCTTTATGAAAAATATGGATTTTGCAGGAGAACTTGGCCTTTTTGATGTACCTGCTTAAGGTTTAAGGTATTTTATACAACCAAGTACTGTTGATTTTAGTGGATGGTACTAAAGTACCAAGTAGTGAGGTATGAAAATACATCTGAGGGTACATCTTGAGTGGTTATTGCTAAAGAAATGCTAAACTTGCCTTGCAATATCTTCCTGAGGTAATTTGTTCAATGTGCCAGTTTTCTGGACTGCCTTTATTTGCTGTCCTCTGAAACTGAAGGGGCACACTGGTCCACTGGGTCTATTGGACACACCAGGTTTTTCTGAAAGAATTCATGAACATCCAGGGTCTTTGGAACTGTTTTTGAGTTTGCACCTCCAGGACTGTGAGAATCCTCAGAGAATCTTGCTTTAGAGAAAAGCTGCTTCACTGGGTAATTGTTCCATTGCTAAAGCAGTTTGGAGCAAGGTGTGCTTTGGCTAAGCGTTGGGCTGGAACCCTTTAAGCCTTTTTACTAACTCCTGGAAATTAGGGAATAATGTGAAAAGTGCTTTCCTAAATAAAAGTCAGCCTGGCCAAGATGCTTATGTGCTGTTGAGCAACTACACCTAGAATGAATGGTGATACTTTTACGGGTAAACATAAAATGTGCTTTGCCTGGACCACATATCTAATTTGCAGGCATGGAGGTTTGAATTTATGCTCATGTCACAAAGTGAAGGGGAGGGAGGGTGTGTGGGAGGTCCTTATCAATGCTCTGTTTGTAGTTCGTGTTTGCCTTGTGTTGCACACAGGAAAACTCAGACATGGGTCTGAAATCTGTCCAAATACCAGCATTTATTTCCACATTATCCTGTGTTGGATGATGTAAAAGAAGGGAAGAGGAGGAACTTGTCTTTATATGTAAGATACATTGTTTGACTCTTCAGTTTCTGTTACTGGAATTGAAGAAATTATTTTTATCCCAGTCACTGTTTTCCTACATAGAATACCCCCAAATTTCATTTAGCATGACTGAAGTATGTTTTGTGTTCTGGTTGAATAAAAAATGTATGTGCTTAAGGTTGCCCCTGTAACTAGGTTCTAGGGCAATAAATATTCTGGTTCCCTAACCAAAATCTTCTAGAAAAATATTTAGTTGGCTTTGAGTAGATGCACATGAGATATTGGCATGGTGGAATAATTTGCAAGATCTTTCAGTGAGGGTATTAGCATATAAATAGCAGATGCAATGACGACCATCACAGCTGAGTACATTTAATTTTTAGTTTATAAGATAGAATGGGTTTTTAAATGCATAGCCATCAAGCCTGCTGAAAGACAAATGAAGTTTAGAGTTCACTTGTCTGAGGATGCCTTACATCTTTTTTTTTTTTAAAAAGGGAAACAGGCACGCATAAAACTGAACAAAAGTGATTTCTTGGGTGAAAAGTAATTGAGATTGCAAACCAAGTTAATTAGACCATGCAAAATTTATTTAATGGTCCCAGCTGTAGTTTGCAAGTGGTGTTTAGTGAGTAGATATGACTTCTTCATGTGCTATCTTTTTTCTCTTCCTTCTTTTTCTGAAATAATTAGTAGACACTGTACATGTAGGCCTATAAACTGATTGCATTGTATATTTCAGTAATTTTATTGCTTGCTTTAATTATGATTGCAGAGACTCTGGTTTTTAAATCCTCTTAACAGAATGTAGCAGACAATTTGTATAAAAGTGAGAAAAGGATCAAAGGCTTTTCTTCACATCCTTCCAAGTGCTGTGTGATGGGTGGAGGCTTTTTTCCACATTTATTACTGGTTGGGATGGATGAGTAAGGAGCTTTGGTTGCACTGAGCTGCACTAACAGATGGAGGCTGTTGGAGCATTGACTCCAAAGTAAAAGAGAGAATTGCATTTTTACTGGCATCCAGTGTTTGTTTCCAGTATTTTTAATAATGCAGAGTAATAAGGAAACATCTCTTTTTTCAAGGTTTTTTTAATGAGTTAGGGAGGAAATGGTTTGATTGCGCCTGTCTGGTTGGATAAGTCAGCACAATTTTAAGTTTTTAGTGAAAATAAAGAGAATTGAAAAGTTGTTTTAAGCAATTACAGTGAAAATAATGCATGTATATTTTGTCTTTTTTAAAACCATATTCTCATATGTAAAGAAGTTCAGCTCAAGAATCTGGAAATTGCCTAGCTAAATCCTATTTCCTCCCACAGGAATACCTAGTCAGTGATGCTATCACATTAAAATAACCAACACAGTTTTGCAAATGCATCATTCTATGACTTAGATAAATAAATAAATAAATGTCAGCGTTTTAGAGCAGATTAACAGGATAAAAATTCCCTTCTCCATGGACGTTGAAGAGCAGTGGTGGTGCAAGTAGCCTCTGCTCTGGGGATCTGCTCTCCCTTCAGGTGGACCTTTCTCTAGTGGCAGAGGGGACACAGCTCACCCTCCATCTCTGGTGAGACTGGTGGCCTGTGTGAGTGAGTGAGTGTCCTCATATCACCTGATAATTAGAATGGATTTGAAACCAGCACCTTTTTTCTCACGTTGTTTGACAGGTGATTGAGAAACAAGCAGTTGCTTGACTACCTGTCTTCGAGGTATTTAATCCTGTACACTACAAGAAAAGCTTTATGGTTTGGTATTTATCACTTGTTCTTTCCTTCCCTTCAGACATGGCACACTGCAAATGTCATATTGCTTGTTTTTATTTTAGTCTCCTTTTTCATATTTGCAAGTACCCTAACCACTCCTTCCTAAAAGGATTCTAGTTTGCTAATTTGGCCACATAAACTATTGTCTTAAATATTTTTTTCTTCTGATTTAATGGTGGATTGTTTGGGGGTTTTTTTAATTGACTGAAAAGATTTACCAGTAGTGGAAATGTAGATAGAAGGTGGTTGAGCTTTCCTACTGCATCTGTAGAGGTTGCTTTTGGAGCTTTCTGCATGCTTAAAAAAACAAAGATACTTTTCAAACTGATAGTGTTGCCCACGAGCTCTCCTGCTTTTTCTAGAGAAGAAATGGAAGAAATCAGCATAAATGGGATGGTTCTGATAAAGTACCATGGGGGTGAAGTAAATTGAGATATATCTACCTACTACTACTTCTTGCATTTTGCATTTCCACCAGTGGCAACTTTAGTATTTTAAAGTAAAAAGATTACTTATTTATCTTGCTAAAGATCTTATCAAGATAAAGACTTGATGTCTGTTTGAAGGGAAAAGAGGGCTTAATTCCTGATAGTTAGCTAAGCAGTTAATTTTTTTTACAGGAAATCTAAATTTAATAGAAGACCCCAGGGAAATTCAAGGGTGTGAACAATACGCATAATATTTTATGAAAATGACCCCCATATTTAAAATCTGGCATTATATGTTATGCATTGTAGCACCAAGTCCACATCTACCTTTTAGAAAATTAAAACACATAAATTCTGTTTAGTGTTTGATATGTGCTGCACTAGCTGAAAGCCATAATGCCCCTAAAACCTTGGGTTGCTTTTCACCTTTCATAAATTCCTGGGTAGATTCTATACAAAAAATAATTTTCAGCTCCGTGGCTCATTGTTATTCAAACTTGATTGATCGTCGTCATTTACTCAGTGAGGAAGTTAAGTGCTCCTGTCATTTCTGAAGAGTATAATTGGGACGTTTCACAGGTCAGTGGTAGTGACAGGTTTCCCTTTTGATTAGTGTTAGACTGATAACAAAAATTACAGTTTCCTATGATTAATGTTTTCTATAGTACTTGAATGCACAGTTCATGGATTGTACCTAAACAAAGTGAATTTGCATCTGATTATGCCTTTTTCTCAGTCAGGCTTTTCATGTGCCTGAAAGTTTTAGATCATGCAGGTAATACAGCAAAGTTGCTTCCAATGCAGTTTTCAAGTTGAGGAAGTGAAGTCCACTGAATTTTAGAATATTACTGTACAGAGAGATATGAACAAATTAGGTGAAATTTCAATTAAAGATAGTACTCTGCTTTCCCTCTAGTCCTCTCAGATATGACATGCAAGGAAGTGCTGGTATTATAGCCCTGCTATTTTAGGTCTAATCTGGCAACTAAAGTTAAATAATCAGGCTGAACTGAGGTTTTTTCCTCTTACTAGTTTGACACTATTTCTTAGCTCCATAAACCTGTTGCAGTTTATTTGTTTACAGACTACTGAGTAAAAACTAAGGAAATACACTGAATTTACTTTCCCTGTTTTATGATGTGGAAGTTAGTCAGCTTGTACATTCTGGCACAAACTTCTGGACTAAGATCATCTATGACAAGTTTTAGCTTGTGAAGTCTATTTTAATAGCCTGATGAGAGATGGAACCCGAGTATGAAAATTATATTGTATATTGCTTGTAATATATACAATAATTGTAATATACAATATATTATATTGTATATTGCTTGTAATTGGAAAAATACTGGAGGTTATTTGCTGAAGGTTACTTTCAAATTGAAGTAAATTTTCCCTAATAGATGAAAAGGGGATGACAACAGCAGCAGAATTGCAAAACCAAAATACAAACAAACTTCTCTTCAATCTCTAGCTCTCTTCTGTCATGCAGGACAAAACATGATGATTTTTTTCTTTCTAAAGGCCATTGGGAATGTTTTCTAGAAGTTGTAGTTTAAGACAGATCTTCTGCTTTCAAAACTAGTGGTGGAACATTTGATCCTTTCTTTGATTAGAACTCTATTTTGGTTTCTGCTGAGGAGGTCAGGCTCAGTGTGCATCTGTCTTGGCCAGACCAGGTATGGCCTGAATTGCTGCTTTTATTTTTTTAGATAAAGAAAAATGATTGCAATGGGAAACCAAAGTAAAGCAGGGTGCAGGATCCAGCAGCAGAGCCTGGCTGTTGGCAGCTCTCAAGGCAGGGGTAACTGGGCTGAGACTGCATTGAGGTTCTTCCCTGCTTTGGCAGCAGGGTGCTCTCAAACGTGATTCTGCTGAGACTTTATTTTTAAATGAAGACCAATGAGTTGTTCTCTGGTAAGAATGCAATAGTTAATCAGCTGTTGTCATCAGGACAGTAAATCTTTTTTTTTCCTTTTCACTGTAACTGCAGCTTTCTTAAATCAAAGTAACTTTTCAAACAAAGGGAAGAATCTTACTTAGACCTTGTACCACCCATTCATTATGTTTTAATGTGTATTAATATCAATTAACATTCTTTATTAGAAATTCATTCAGCTTACAAATAATACTGACAAAAAAGAAATACTGATTTTTAAAAAACATTATATTTATTTTAATTTTTTGACTACATTTAATAAACCAAGATGAGTTTCTAGATTTTTGACTTCAGAGTGTATGTATGATTTAAAGGGACTCAGCTGTGACACAGGATTAGAGTAGTGAATTAAATTGGGAAAATTCTACAGGCAAAACCTTCAGTATCCTCTGGTGCTTGTAACAATGAGTAGTTGATATGAATATTAACAGAAGTCAGGTGCACTAAGAGAAGAACACAGCTGAAAATAGTAAAAATGATGCTATTCCTTATCTATTGCTTTGGGTTGCTGCAATGCAGTGCAAAAAAGTGATGGCCTGTGCTAAGGTTGGATTTAGTGGATCTTCATTATTTCCTTGTAAAAGCACGTGGCAAACACACAATAAAGTGCTAATTATGTTATTGGTATTGAGGTGAGTCTGAAGGTGGGCAAAGGAAATAAAGTTTAAAGCCTCCATCATTGCTGCCTTTTTAGGATAGTTGGCATTTGCTGTTTTGAAGCTCTGACAGTACAGGCCGTGCCTGGTGGCACAGACTGTTTTAGCTTATGTGCAGTTTAGAAGAAAAAGTAATTTTCAGGTATGGAATAAGCTTAGAATAAAATTTATAGATTTGAGGGCACATATACAGTAGTTGCTAGCTAAAATGGTATGTAGGAAGCCACTTATGTGGATCAATTACTTTGGTTACTTGGTAGGAACTCCTTTTTTTTCTTTTTCAGCAGCTCATAGATCCTCAGTTTCAGACTGCAGGAGAGATCAAGTGCACATTTGAAAAAATCCTGTTTAGTTGGTCTTAACCGTAGTAGTGTGTGCTGTCTGGTGGTATGAATGGTTGGGATGTACATTGGAATTAGTTAGGAAGTAAATGTATCAAATTCTTTTTAATGCTGTTGTGAAGAAACACAGTGAACCAATTGTAGTAAACAGATCTGAATATTCTTATTCGGGTTGTCCATTCATCAGGTTCCCCTCCTGTTTGCCTGCTCTGGCTTTGAGCTCTTAAACAATTTCTGATACCATTTAACATGCCACAGGCTATTTGGGTGCTGTCAAATGAGTAAAATCATCCAAAAGAGAAGAGGTAAGGCTGTAATTTGCTCATTCAGTCAAAATCTTGATGTTATTTTAAGATTTTTTGGTCTTATTTTATAGCTTCACACTTTCTCAGACTTCAGCAACTGCATGTGTTGTAATGGATAAAAGGGGCTTTAAAGAAGCCCTTAGGATAGAGTATGGCTTTACAGATAAAATGTTAGGCAAAGGCCTAATCTTAGATAAAGATTAAATACATAATTAGGGAAATACTTTCGACATAGAGAAGTCTCAGTAGGGCTATCAGGATGTCTGCACAATATTTTCAATGGGAAGGGGAAATGAAAAACAACCTTCACATTAAAAAAAAAAAAGAGAAAATAACCCCACCACAAATATCTCTGTAGATGAAAGGCTCGGAGGAGGACGAGGAGGATGAGGAGGATGAAGATGAATTTGTGGAGGTCCCTGAGAAGGAAGGTTATGAGCCCCACATTCCAGACCACCTGCGGAAGGAGTACGGTGAGTTTGCCCAGCTGTGAGGAGCTTTATCCCTGCGTGTTACTGCTGCAGCAAAGGAAACAAACAGCCATTCTGCAGTAATGAAGTGATCAGGGGGCTGGGTAATCCCTGCCTGCTCTGAGGAAGTCATTACATGGACACTGGAGCAGCGATTGGCTCCAGATAAACAAAGACTTCCCAGGAGCAAGAGCAACAGAGGAGGGCAGCTCATTTCATTCCCTCATCTTGCACTGGAGTTCAGAGGCAGGAGCAGCGCCCTGTGTGCTTGTAAGTGTGCAGGACACATCCTGGGAGTGAAGGGATTGCAGAGTGAAGCTGTCAGTGAGCCTGAAGATGGGAAATACTGGTGACAGTCTGGTGAGATGGGATAAGGTGCTGTTCCATCACCTGCATGAGTAGCACAGCCTCTTCCTCCCAAAGAGTGGCCAACTTACAGCTCTGCAAGGTGCCTCTTTTTGTTTGGGTGTTGCTATCACAAGATGTTAAATGGAGCTTGGCCTTCAAGTGCAGAATTATAGCCACTGAGCACATACCACATGACAAACTATAATTTTACCTTCTTTTAATGCATTATAAGTAGATAATTTCTTGTGAAGTTAAGAGGGATGTTACTGAGGAAAGTTTATCTTAAATAATTCAATTTCAATGCATTGCTCCTTGTCTTTTTTACATCCTGCTTAGTAAGTCTGCAGCTTAGCCTCTGTAAATTTGTATATTTTAAGACTCCCAAGATTTCAGTACATTGTAGAGAAGGGCAGCTGCCATCACAAAGAAGTTAAAAACCTGTAAGAAGTGTCTTTCTCCTACGCTTGTCCATGAGTATTTGTGTCAGGCTGGTGCTGTGCTGTGCCTATTTCAGCCCTGCTGATACTTCTTTTTCACTTTTCTGCAGTTTGCATTGTAAAAGTCAGGCTGCAGCTACTACCTGTACAAGCTAAATGTTTCTTCTTGCTGAAACAGGGGGATGTGCCTGTGTAAACCCAAGATTTTGTAGCTCAGGTGACCTTTCTACTCTCTTCTGCCATCAGATGTGCCTACAGACAGCAAAAGGTGGTCAGTAGCAATAATCTGTAGTGACTGGGGTCAGCTCAAGGTTGTCTCCAGGTGTGAGGTCCTGCTTGTGCTACAGTTCATTTATCCCATTAGACTTAACCTGGAGGACACCCTGGGAAGTCAGGCCTGTGCTCATTGTCTGTCTTCCCCAGCTAAGGACTTGCAGCAGGTCCAGCTGACTGGTTCCAGTTGGTTTGAAGGAGGAGGTGACTCTGTTCCTCCATGCCCTTAAAAACGTGGAAATTATCAGCTCTGTGGAGAACTGAGATTAGACTGCTGAGCAGGGAGCTGCAGTGTGGTTTGACAGGACTCTTGGCACAGATTTTGCTTTGAACAGTCTGCAGGGCTTTGCTTTGTCCAACCAAAAGCTGGGGAAGATGAAGGGGAGTTGGGAGTATTGAGACAGTGAAATGTGAAGTGTGTTAGATGAGAGCATGGAAAAGTGGTGAAGGCCTGTAGAACACAAAGTCAGGAACTGGACAGCCTTTCATTTTTTTGTTCATTGAAAAAAATAGATGTTCTATTTTGTTAAAATTATACCAGTATATGCTGATTATACCAAATACATCAGTCTTCCAATAAATACTGAGTAAATTCTAATTGTTAACAGTGGGACAGAGAAGAAATGTAATGGAAGAGAGGGGGCAGCAGCCTTCCAGGCAGTTGTGAAAAACTTCTTATGTACTTGGGACTAATGGAAGAGTCCCAAACATTGGTAGTAATTAATAAATGAATGAACAGGTTAGTTACTCATTAATGAATGAATGAGGTTAGTTACTGACAAAGCTACAGTTGTTTTTTGGTTTTGTTTTCTTTTCCTTCCTTTAGCAGTATTCCTTGTGCCCAAACCTCTGTTTTTGTAATAGTTGCAGGCACTGGAACTCATTTTTCCATAGTTTTAGCAGCAGCCTAAGGAATCCTCACATGCAGTTTTGTTTATACTTGCCAGCTTCCACTGAAAGTCAAATGCATTCACCTCTTCCTTTTTATCCTATCTTGCTCATGGACACAAAGCATCTTACCACCCTTTGTGTCACACTAACACAATACTTGGCTGCTATTTGATTTCCTTATTATAGGGAGGATAAAAGAACAAGCCTAGTATCTACTCAGGGATATTTTAAAAATCTATGTAAAATGGATTAAGAAATTCCCAATTTGTATTTAAACTATTGCTGATGGGAAAATACATTATAGTGAAGAAGTCAATCAATCAGAAAACAAAACCTCTCATTTTGTAGACGTGGTTATGTAGGAGCTAATGGTCACACTAGGCTGTTCTTTGATGTGTTTGTTAATAATAACATTTTGAAAGAAATTAATCATTCCTGATGCTTCTGAAGACATTCAGCTTTACTTGATGCCATTTAAAGTTATTATGTAAGTTCTTAGCTTAGGAAACAATCTGAAAATAACTCAGAATCCCTGAAAATCACAGAATAATTAGGGTTGGAAGTTGCCTCTGGATATCATCAAGTCCAACCCCCAAATAATTAATGCAGTCCTTTAAGCACGTGCTTTCTTCTGTCTTTGTGTACTTAAGTGCTGTCTTGGACCAACTGGTCGGTTACAGGTTCAGAAATCTCTTTCAGAAACCAATACATAAATATTGCATAAACCAACTGGCTTTGGTGTAATTACTTCAGGTCTGCATGGGGGAAATGGAGAACTACATTTGCTCTACTGAGTTCAGTTCTGCATGTTTTTAATAAATAAAAACGAAATAAGCATCCCTTTGGCACATTTTGGTTAGAAAAGTGATTTATCAGGCTGAAATACACAATAGTATGTTGATTTTGTAGTGGATTTTGTAGTTCTCATCAAGAACTGGGTGTGTTAGGCAGGCACCTCTACTTAAATGTGCTTCTTGGTTCCTTGTGCAAGTGCAATTATCACAGCAGGACTTTGACTTTATCTAAACATTATTCAGGTGGGGTTTTGCTACATTTCCTTAGTTCACATCTAGTTCATGAGGACTGAGCTTAGAAAACGAAAGTCTGCACAACTGGAATGTTCTAACTGGAACATTAAACCTTCCATGTAAAATAAAATCCCAGCGTTATGTGGAAGGTGTGAACAGTTAAAAGCTTTTTCCCTTTTGTTGTTACTTTTCCTGAACAAGCCATATTAATGTTTAATATTAAACAGGAAATAAAAGTTGTGGAACATGACTGTGGAAATGCATTGAAACATGACATGTAAATTATTGATTTAAAAGTCACTTTATTCCCTTTCACTTCTTTTAGGACAGGTGTCCTACCAACAGGGTAAATTCTGTGGTTCTCCTGAGATCTGAAAAACTTGTAAAAAATGAAAATGTATTGAGAGACAAGGGAAGTTTTATGCATAAGAATATAGACATGTGCAGTCGTATTATCTGTGTGTATTTGTGGTTGATGATGATTATAAATATATAAATGAATTGAGCATGGGTATAGTTTGGGTGGAGGTAGAATTGAACAAGTCAATTTAAATCTTGATGTATAAAATGAAATGTAAATTTGTTGAAAGAATTTAGGTGATTAGGTAATTGAAGTGTGAAGATATAACCCATTAGAGGTGTCATGCCAAATTAGCATTACCAGAATTTTAATGACCTCCCATTTGTATAATCCTTATTTACACTTGCATCTGATGTGTGCAGCTGACAAGAGACCAGCCCTCCTGTGGGACCACAGGGCCATTTTAAATACACTGTGTTGCTAAAGAGAAATATTGGGCTGAAAAAGAAACAAAACTGAAAATAATTTTCATCAGGTTGCTGTCGTTCTCAGTGCTGGGCACTGGTGTTGCTGTCACTGAAGTGTGACCTGCCCTTGTGTGGCTGGTATTGCTAAGCCCTGGACATTGGAGGCATTATTCATGTGAAAGGAAACTTTAGGGAGAAATAAAATCTTGTTTCCCCTTGAGATTTTCCACGTTCCAGCCTTTGCTGGGCAGTTGTTGGTTCCATTGGCACAAAGCCTTAGGGTGGATGAGGTAAGGGAGGGAACTGTGCAGCTTCTGATGTTGTTCTTGTGCCACAGACAGAATTTGGTGCTGATGCCAGGATGAGAGATTCCTTCCTGCCCTTGCTGGTCTTGGCCTGGCTTGCAGCTGAGCTCTGATCCACATGGGAAGTGATCTGTTTGGAGGGATGTGCTTTTCCATGTGAAAATGGAGCAATTCTCAGATCCAGTTCAAAGCCCCCACCTCAGCTGGTAGTTCATGTCTGTGTCTCAGTGCAAGCATTCCTTAGTTATGCAATACTGCTTTGAGGACAGGGGAGTGCTGTTGCTATTTTAGAAGTGGTGACAAGAGGAAACCATCTGACTTGGGAATATTAGCATGGAAGCAGTCTATTGGTTATTAAGTTTCATCTTTATCCAAAATTACATTAGAAATGACTGTGCAGTCACAAACCATTATTTCAACTCTGGTTAATAAGATTATTTCTTTTGTGTTTGAGCCTTAAGCCAGAATGTTTTTAGGTCCCTGATAGCTTCTTTAGAGATTCACATTGCATCTTAAAGCCTGCTTGAGATTTCTTTCATATGGGGATCAAAGCTACCATTCTAAAATCCCAAGGGTCAGTTCTGTCCATTTCAGACATTCTTCCCTCTTCTCATCATAGTGTGATGTGCTGTTTTGGGTTAGATGTCCCCAGACTGCCCTTCCTAATTTGATGGCATCGGAGTCATACTCTTCTGTGTGTTAAGTAGCTGCTTTTTGTTGTTGTTACTGTGACAAGTCATAACAACATGAGGGTTTGTACCCCAATTGAGCTAGTAAGGTGTACAAAACCTTAAGTAAAGCTTTCTTTAGCAGAGAAGTTGCCATCTGGTTCTTTACTTAGAATTGGGTGTGCTTCAGACTCTTGACAGACATCCCCCAAGGCATGCAGGGGACACAGTGGTTGAAGTGAAACATCAGGGAATCATCATTACAAACTAAAAATAAGGGAAATTAATTATTAATTTATTGACATCTGGTTCTTTTATTCCCTACAGACCAGATTTTCTAAATGCTTTGAAATGTTTTTGTTTGTGTGGTCGGGTACAAATGCTCTGTGTCATTCTGAGAACAAGGGCACTGAATTTGAAGCCAGACATGTTATCTAACATACACATGTATTGCTGTGAGCTGCACTGTGCTGACTCTTTCTTAGCTCTGTTTCCTTCATTTTTGATGCAGAAAGTAGGAAAACAGTGGGTTTAGTTACTCCATGCAATAATACTGTGCTCCTTTATCCTTCATCTAAATGCCATTAAGAAAGTTCTGCTGTTCTATATAGTGGATTTAAAGCTACACATGGCAAAAAAAGCATGTAAGTGTTGATATAGCAAAACAGATCTCATTTATTTTGGCCTGTGAAGAATTGATAGCTTTTTAACTGGTCTTTTTTTTCCTTCATAGAAGCATCTAACAGATTTATTTATACAGAATCTCTTGACTTTACAGTCATATTTGTCTGTATTCCATGGTGGGGGTTTTGGTTTTTTAATTTGAATAGTACACATGAAAATCTTCTGGAAATCAGAGGGAAAAAGCACAAGTCTTAAGTGTTAATTTTACTACAGCATCTGAGCATTTCTGACATAGTCAGTGAAAGACTTGTTTTCAGTGTTTATTAGAGCAATACTTTGTTTGATTTTCTGTTACTAGGATTATGAGGTTTTCCCAGTGGTAGGCATATTTGAAACACTTTGTAAAATCCATTTAGTAATAGGTTTTAAAATGAGAGGGAGTTTAAGCTTCCTCAGGAGAGAGATTGATTGTCATGGCAGGGGTCATGGAGTAGCCTTGACTCAAGGCTGACTCTGCACACAAGAGAACACAAGTGGGTAACACTTGTAAGAACAAGTGAGAACACAAGTCAGTACAGCAGCTTCTGTGCTAACAGGTGCCTGTATTTCATTCATAGGGTAAGGTGGGTTATTTGGGGTGATATGGCTGAAGAGCAGGCTGGCCAATTGTTTGCCTCAGCTATGGGCCATAAAAATGTGCCTCACCATGATTAACCAAATGATGCTGCCCTGCTTAGTTGCAATGAAAACCAGTGTTTCTGATGACATTATTATTTGGGAATGAAGTTGCTGAGATTCTGTTGAATCCTTAAACAGACACACATGTGCTGGCTAAATGGAAATTAAAAATTATACCTAAGCTTTTTCCTTCCTTACTGCAGTGCCTTCTCAGCTTACCTGGGTTGTGCTTGAAAAGTGTAATAGCTTTTCAGTCAGGTTTGGTTTGTCTGCTCTCCATACCTCAGGAACTTCCTGGGGGAATTCTTCCTGTGTGTGAAGAACATGAAGAAACAGCTCAGCAGAAACAAACCTGCAGACTTCAGAGTGTATGAAGCAGACTGAATATGAGGCTTAGAATTACACTATCTAAACTAAGTAAGGCTATTACCTGACTTCTTTAAGGGAAAAAAACATATCTTGTTTTGTTGGGGGAAGTATAGACAGAATTACCTATTTACCTTTCATTGCTCTTTGACATTTGGGTTCCTTTTCCCTAAATTCGGAAAATGCAAATAACACACAGTTGTGTTTCTTTGCCTAGACAATAGTTTAGTATCTGGAATAAGATTTCTGTTAATATTACTATGAATCCTTTAAAAAAATCAGATGTAGTTGTTACTGGATGTAAACAGCACATGTTGATTTACCATAAATCTATTGATAACAGATATTCAGCATTGAAGTTAAAACCCCAGTCTCAAACTTCTGTAATCAAATGTGTGTGTGGTCTCCATTTCTCTTAGCATATACAGCCATAGAAGTATTTAATTACAAATTTACAAATGAGCTTGCCTCATTATATTAGTGTGGTTTGAACATATCTGTGCAAGTTCCATATGGAATCACAGAACCATCACTAAGATTGGAAAAGACCTCTGAAATCACCAGTGCCAACCTTTGACCAAGTACCAGCATGCCCACTAAACCATATCACCAAGTGCCACATCTGCTCAGTTTTGGAACACTTTTAGGGATGGTGACTCCACCACTTCCCTGGGAAGCCTGTTCCAGTGCTTAACCACTCTTTCAATGAAGAAATATTTCCTAATATCCAACCTCAACCTCCTTAGGCACAGCTTGAGCCTACAGTGGCCTGGCCACACTAAGGACATGAGGAAAACTTACTGTAATACAGTATTTGGAATGAAGATAACTTTTCACATTTGTGAAAGAACATGATTATCACTTCCAGTAAAATACTTCTACATCCATGTAGAACCATTGAGTGTAGATATTTCTTCTGATTCATCCTGATCAGCTGATCATGGAAACTTTCCTCACTCTAGAGAGAGATCCTTCTATGTAAATAAGATTCCCAAAAGAATCTCACAGGACATGGGATATACTTGATTTCTGCCAAAGTTCTTGGATATTAATACTCACTGCACAAGATGTTGATATACTTGCAAGTAGTTTGCCATAGCAGTATTCCTCAGAGGAATTGTGCAATGGTCAGGGGCTGCAAAGTCATAAACAAGAAGTTTAAGAGATCAGGGTGTAAGGTATGGAAAGGGCTTAAAATAAACTTTGATTTTTTTTTTCCTGGTTCTTAACTATGATTGTAAAACAGTAATAAATAGGGTTAATTAATTGAGAGGTAACAGTATAACAAATTAACATATTCTGTAATTCCAGTAAGCCAGACAAAGTATTCACGTGAAGTTAATGAACTCTACTTGTTAACTATCATAGTTGTTATCTTTTTTCTTTAATTTGAATTTCTTAAGTAGAATTCTAAGATTTCACATAAATGTAAATGAGCATAGCTGTATTCAAAGACCCTGGGGACTTTTTTTGGGTTGTTCATAAGGTTTGGTTATAAAAGACTCCTTGACAACTCTTAAAAGTAGTGTAATTTCCACTGGAATATTAAAATGTGCAGTTGTCTTTGAGTTTCTCTGAGTGCACATGCAGCTCTGCACATGTGTGCTCTGAGAATATTTGCTGAAGGCACCTCTGGCCTTTCAGCATCCTCTGCTCTGCAAGTGCATGGGAAGGAAGCTCTGCAAAGTCCTGTTCACTTAGGAGTAAAGCTTCTTGTGCTTCTGAGTAAAATACCAGCAGGCATTTTCATTGTGAGCACAATAGAGTAAGTGGGGAAATATTGTACCTGAACTGCTGGATTTTCCTGACAATCTGGGACAGTGTCTGTACTAATAGAAATCACATACACTTGGCATTCAACAAATGGGAAAGTGAATTTTTTTTTCAGGAAAGGTGAAGTCTGTAATACTTGTTTATATTCTATCTCCGTTTTTTCAATTAAACTTCAGTGAATCTGAAGTAGCTTGATTTCGTCTAAATCCACACAGCTGAGGAAACCTGTGCTTGCTCTTTCTCTGAATTTTCACTGAGGGGCTTTTATCTCCCCCTAATCCCACCATTTCTGTCAGGACATAATCTCTTTCTCAAATTTACATTTTAATTACAAGGCCAGCTGAACTAGCTAAAATCAATAATGTCAGCATTCAGCAGCCTAACTTCAGCTGAAACCCCAGCCTCTCTCTTTCCTTCCATCGATTTATCTTGTGAACACGGGCTGCTTTATTGCTTCAGGCAAATAGGTGCCATTTGGTCAATTTAAACAAAAAGGGGGATTTAAACACTTTTATGATTCTTTCTCAAAGCTGCTATTGGAACAGTTTGAACCCAGGTACTGTACTTGGGTTAAATAAACCACACGGAACAGCAGAACTCTGGAGAGGAATTTTACTTTTAAAACTTTACTTAATACCATCTATGTCTTAAAACTCAAACAGAGCAACCCACCCTGACATTGGACACCATTCAGCTGGGGCTGTCTGCCTCGTGACTCTTTATCTTTTTAGTAAAAACTACTTTAATGCACAAATACTTTTAAAAAACTCTACAGTGGAGGTGGTGTTAGTGATGTCCTAGTGTGTTTGGTTTTAGCTATTTTTCTGTTAATGGTTTAAAGTAAGAAATCAATGAGAAAATATTTTGGTCTTGTAACTCTTAAGAATTCCTATATTGATCTTTTGGATGTGATTTTTATCTATCTAAATGTCACATTGTCCATTTATCTCTCTTGCCTTTTCTGTGTATTGCTGACTGCTTGTCTCTGCTGTTCCCCTCCTCCTCAACAAAACCAGTGTGATGAACAAGCAATCATGCTTTCTGTAAATATCATAGGAAAAAATTGGGAAAAATTAGGCTTTTCTGAGAACTTTTAATACATATGCACATATTTTCTCTGAAGATGAGAGGTGTGGTGAGTCTACTTTCTCCTGACTTTTTTCACTGTTTGTAAGTAGTACACATACAAGTGCTTTCAAAAGCCTTGCTGTAAACAATGCTTTTCAGAAAAGGTCCTTAAAAATACATATATAAAAAGCAGTTTACATGCTAAGTACAACCTAAGCAATTCTACATTACAAACAGAGTCTATGACATTCTTCTCAGTTAACCTTGTTCATGGCAGAGGCCCGTTTGTGACTGTTTCTGTCATGAAAGGAAGTTTGCTTCTCCAAATGCTGATGATTCTAAAATGTGGTCATAACAATCTTTTGGGTTAACTCTGCTTCACTTTGATGCAGAGTACCTGAGAAGGGCATTTTCCCTTTCTAACCTGTGACATGAGCTGAGATGGAGCCCTGCCCTGCTCCCTTTCCAGAGACCTAAATTCAAAATTCCTGCATTATTATTTCACTGCAGTGCTGTTTAAAAGAACATTTTTATGGAGGCACCGTTATCCCTCTTGAACAGCAAGTTCACAGCCTAATAAATGTAATGAGATAATTTCTTTTGCTATTTAACCTAGATATTTCTCTGCTTGGATCCATCCTATTATATTTAATTATCATTTCCCTTATTCCTGGTCCTTTTGCTACTTTGAAGACTGTTTTGCAATGCTCAGAGGAGTCCTAGGAACTAGGTTAAACAGGAGGTTGATGGGGCATCCTTCTTAGTGCCCTGAGCTTGGAGCTTTGGAAAACAAGGATGAGTTGTCATTCCCTGCACAAGGACTCAGCTCCTGATGCAGGTGGTGGGAAATGCAGACCCCTCTGTACCTGTGGGGTGGATCTCAAAGTTTGCCAGCTCAGCACCTTGGCCTGTGCCTCCAGTCAGGCAATTGCAGTTGCACCCTGTGGGTTAAAGGGAATGAGGGATGCAAATCAAGGTCAGGGGGAATTACTGGAAGATTTTATAAGGTGGAAAGATGGGTCAGAGCAAATGGTTCTAATTTTGTTTGTGAAATATATATTTCTCTCTGAAATGAAAATGTTTTGTGTACTAAACCTACCTGCTGCTGTGGGTCTTGTAATTTTCTTCTCAGAGGACATGTAATAGTTTCACCTTTTCTACTTGATACATTGTGATACATTTAATGACTAACAAAACAAGAATACTTCTGGATGCAGCTTCAGAGCTGGCTAGAATTGGGTAAGAGACTAAAAGTTACAGTTAAATAACTGCTAAAACACATTAGATAAACTTTAGTTGCTTTTCCTAAGAAGGCTGAGATAGTTTGCTGAAAATTTTAGTTTTGTGAAACTAAAATGACTTTTTTTGGTATTAATTTAGAGATTTTTTTTTTTGGAGGGATGAGACCTTGCATTTCAATAAATTATTTTACAAAAAGGCTTTCTGCTGGGACAAACATAGTTTATCACATTATTGTGAAGGACCATGTCATTCCAATTTTAGCTGTCATTGGCTGAACAGTTGTTGTGACTACTACTGCTTAATAAAGTTGCTTCTCCAGCTCAGTGAGTAGAGGCAAGTGCTGTCTGGCTGCTCATCCTGTATCATTGCATCCTTACAGTCTGTGCTGACTCTCTAATCTGGCTGTATGAAGTCATTGAGTGCCCCACCACTGAACATCAGTGCCAGGTCCTGCCTTGCAGAGGGTTTGTTTCTCAGGTGTGGCTCAGGTGTTTACTGTCTCTGGAGCAGACTCAAGTACTTCCTGCTCCTGACAGCACTTTCATATTTTCTCTTGGCAAATCATGTGGTTTAGTACCTGTGAAAGGCAAATGTTCTCCAAATAATTCTGTTTCACTCTGAGTGGAATTGATGTCTAATGCAAGCTGAAAGCAGGAAGATGTAGTCAGCACCCTGAGCTGTTTGACCCCACTGTGAGGGTGGGAGAAGGGAATCACTCCTAAACATCAATTTTTCTTTGCAGGTCTTGAACCCCACTCACCTCCAAAAGCCACGGTGGCAAAGGCATCCACAGGAGCAGCTCCACTGAGCTCCCGCTCCCAGCTCAGAGGGAATGAGGATGAACTTGATCCAACATGTGCAGCTGCCACACTGAAACTTATTAGAGACAAACTACCAAAGCTGCCATCTCCTCACACCAGGTTATCTTTGGTTTAATTCTTGTCAACCTCTTGCTCTTGTGTTTGTTAGTCACAACAGCATAGAGAAAAGCATTCATGAACCAGGCAAGCTGCTGAGGCTGACTTGGTTTCATTTTGAAGTTATGCTCATGGCTTAACATTTGAGATTTTGTTGGTGATTGCACCAGGATCTTAAGGAATGTTTTTACTGCTCAGTTAATTTAGTTTTTATTTGGTGTAAATGGCCTTTATGAACATACACTGTTCCCTTCTTTGCTAACAAATCCCCCCCGCCCCTATTTATTGGGGTAAATTTTGTTTGCAGCTAAACAGAATGTATCCTAATACTCACTTAGCAACCATCTCTTGGTGCCCACCGACTTATGTGGTGTCAGTGCTGCCTGGAGATGTGTTATATTGCTTCAAAGACATATTTGTTATCAATTCTTTCCAAATTTTGGTGAAACTCCAGCCTTGCCTAGCATTTAGCTGTGATTTGGGGATAAGACTGGAGTCACCTCCTTTGTGGCATATTAGTGGAAAGACACTTCTGCATTGGCCAGGAAAGCCCCCAAAACCTAGGAAAGTGGAATTAATCTGAGAGAAGGGCTTGCTTCATTAGAACACTAGAGTTGTGAGCATTGAGATGTGTATTTTGACTTTTAATCTTTAAAAATACAATTTTTCAGTACAGAGACTGACCATTTGAAGCTGAGTCAGTGACTCCCCAAGGTCTCCATAGTAGTACTCTGGCTTTTGAGGACAGTGAATTCTGTAGTGGTGCTGCACAATGAGTGTTGTAAGTGTGCAAGATGGAATTTTGTCAACAACAGAAAGACTCTGGAATCTGCATGACTGCCATGCAAACATGGGCATGAGTTTACAGAAGCAAGATCTTTCTAAAAATGATTTCCAGTACCACATCTGTAGGTCCTGTGGGAGTGCAGCATGCATCATCTGCATGATCTGCTGCCCCCATCAGATGTCTGGGCTTCTGCCCCCATGGTGTGACACTTGTTAGCCAGCACCAGCTGAATGTGCAGTGAGCTGCATTGGGAGGCTGTTGTGGTCTGTAGTCTTTTTATTTCTTTAAAAAAAAAAAAGGACAACCTTGTAAAAGTAGTTGTAATCCTAGATCTAAGGTAATATCAGCGTTGGTATTAAAAATCTAATGAAAACAGAGAAAAAGTTGTGATCATTGCTGTTCTGTATTGACTTCTCATTAATTTTCTGCAGTGAATCTGCAACTACTGAGGCAGCAGCCTTGGAAGATGCTGAGAGTAAGAGAAGAAAACTGGAAGAAAGAGCTAAAGCTCCTCTCATGCCTTTTGGATTAGATCTGCACTACTGGGGAGAGGATCAGCCAAGTGCTGGGAAGATTCTCAAGTAATGCTCTTTTTCTTTTAAGACAAATTAAACAAATAAATAGATTCACTTGTACTCAGAGGTCATGCAGCAGGGTTACTGCTATTTCTTTTGATAATTACTTTTCCTCTCTATCTTATGTTGTAGGACCCATAAACAAAGTCAGAAATTCTACCTTTAAATGTTATTTGTTTTGAGAAGATGTGATACTAATTAAATATCCTTTGATGCTTCAAAGCACATTTTTTTCTTCTCTTTTTATGTTTGCAGCATGGCATCAGTTACTCCAATTTAAGTTGGTACCTCATTATGCAAAAGGCTCTGCCAAGTGTGTGATAGACATTCCCTCAGCTGGAGACTTTAAGGTCTAAATAAGTAGCAGGCAAGGCAGGAGAAAGGCTGGGGAGGTGTCAGGAGTGTTTTTCCTGACTTTACAGAGTGGTGACTGAGGAAATTTATATGCTTATTCAGTCACATGAGAAAAAGGTGGCAGTTACAGGACTTGGATTTGGATCTTTCACTTTCCATTGCTGTCTGGGAGGTTTTGTGTTTTGCTAAGCATTGCTTGCTTGGGGAAAGCTTTAGCACTGCTGGGGAGAAGAGGTGGTAGGTACACATCAGAACTTACTTCTAGCAGACAGTTTTTAGAACCCTTTTTAGTATTTTTAAATGAAAGTTGGGTTGCAAAGTCCTCCCTCTATGTATAAATTTCCTTTCAGTCCACCAGAATTTTGTTATCATTGTGTACAATACTTGGCTTGAAAAAGGCAAAAATCATTGACTGGCTGAGTTGCAAATCACACTCTTATATTCTTAACAGGATTACTTTAACTTTGTGTTTTCTTACCAAAACAAACACAAAAAACCCCAACCTGTAATCACGGTGCTAAAACAGTGTTGGCAGAAAGGAACAAGAAGAAATCTGTGCCCTTGTGCCTGACTGCCTAAAATGCTGAGTATCTTTTAAATTCCTGAAAAGTGGTGCAATTTGATACATAATAGTGCTTTACCACAGTCACTCCAAGCCTTGGATTCCATCTCATGTGGTGTAGGCTCTTCAAAGCTTATGAAAAGGTTTTCAGTAGGAATTTAAGGAGCATTTGTCTGTGATAACGCCAAAAAGGTAGTAAGGCCTTATTTTACATTGCAAATGAGTTATTCAAGTCATAAGTGAAATCAGAAGCATATTTCACTGCCTGTCTGCCTTGTGCTGTACTGTTTTATTTTTATGCTTTCCAATAAAATAGAGGGCACACTTCTGAACCGTATAGTCCATAACTGCAGATATGCCAGTCTAACTAAAGATAATTTAAGTAACTCTGCACACACAATGCCATTGACCCCAAGCATAAAATATACTTACTGAAAAATTAAGGTGGTTATTGGCTAACTCCTCTAACTTTTCTATATGCACACATTCTGGCTCTGTAAGATGCTTAGGGAAAAAAAGGCAAACTGAAAAATAGATAACACATATGGGATATGTATGGAATTTGAATTTTTAAAATCTGAAGGGGAAAAGCCTTTCCTCTTCACCTGTTTAGCAGTGCACTTACTTAATCACAGCATTTACAATAAATTAAGGTTTTGACAGGGAGAACGTAGCTATCAGGAAGATGATTTTCTAAAGAAGTTTTGGGGTTTTTTTGGAGGGGAGGAAGAGGTGATGTGTACTGCACAGTGTTTGATTGTGTAGAGTCTTCTATGTCAGCTTAACAGATTTATTTTGCATAGCATGAACTTTCCAGACTCATCTACTCTCCTCCTTGAATTAAATTACCTTACTCTCAGGAGCAGAGTGAAATAGCTGGTGCAGCACTGACTGTGAATAGCATGTTTGAATTGGCCCATTTTGCACTTGCTTCTGGATCTCTGTAAGCATCTGGAATTAGAATTTATTCAATGTTTTTATAAGCTTCCCATCACATGAGAAATTAAGATAATTATAAATTAATTGAAGGAGTGCAACATTTCTTCAGGATCTGGTCTTTCTCTTAGATTCATTAACCACTACTTGTCTTTTATTCCTCCTCCTCATGTATTGCTGGCATTGCCATTAAAGCCCCTGTTACTTACCTGGACCAGGAATACTCTGAGTGTGGGGTGTTGATCTTTTTCATCTTTTAGCTGATTATCTGTTCCCCTGCTGATCCATCTCACAAACAGGTTTTACTTGTCACGTGCATCATTCTGCTCGTTCGTCATGCTGGGAGAAAATAAGTTACACATTTGTACTAAGCAATAATATTTATGAATATCTTTGTAGGAGCCAGGCTATTTTAAGTTCAGTTCCCAAATACTAATCAATGATACATAGGGTAAAACAATTTTAATTTTCTTGGATGCATATTTAGAGGAAGGAGGACAGAGAAATTACTAAATAGAACTATTTCCTAATTGGAAGGGTTGACATGCACAACTGTTAAATGCTTCTTCATTCTCATGTAACTGTAATTTGATAATTTAGAGGGGGAGGGGAGTTCAGACCACCAAAGGACACTAGAATTTTACTAAGAGATTCTGTAAGACTGCCATCTAAAAATCCTGTACGGTGTCTTTTTAGGAATGCTTTCTCCTCTGTGTGGCTGCAAGGTTAGTGACACAGAGCTAGCAGTCAGCCTTGCTTTCAGCATTGCATTAAACTAAGCCAGTAAGAAATTTATATCATTATTTTATTGACTGCCTATTGTACAGTCTTGCCACATAATTTCTGTAAAATACTGCACCATTCAAATATTGGGCTAAAGTCATATTCATATATTGGAAATACTCTTAGGGCTTTTTGGGGTTTTATGATACAGTTTGCAGAAGTGTGTAATTAAAAACATTTTGTTTAACCAAAAATTGTGGAAACACATTACTGTGTTTAATGTTGAGCTAGCCTCCACTGGAACTCTTTTGCATTTATCTCCTAATTTACCAGAAGTTATTTGTACTTTATGGCAGGTTAGCATTTATCTGGCACTAAAAAGGTGTCTTTGATGAAGAAATTATTGGGTAGAATCACTCTGTGTAACAAGAATTTTGTTGAACATTTTCCTGATGAACTTGGCAAATCATAGAGGTGCTTTGATACTTCCTTAATCCCTTTTTTAACCTAGTTCTAATCTCTTTACATAGTTTTAAATGGTCAACTATAGCAGTAAAACCAGCAGCTATTTATGTTGTAGGTTGCTAAGAACAGATATTTTCCTCTACTTCTTTTTTTCCTTGTCATCTGCTGAAAAATTACTTAGATAAAATTCATCAAAACTCTTCAGACCCTTTAAAGTAATTCTTGCAAGTATTGGCTTAGGTGCTTTGCTGAATTGAGACTGGTGTGATGAGTGAAGCCAGTGCTCATGTGTCTATGGCTCTGCAGTCTGCAGGAGGCAGAGTCTCAGAAGAAGAAAGAATGACATCCAAGGATATTAATGAGAGGAGTTGGATATGGGTAGAGAAAATCCTCTGAGATAACTCTGGAATTGATTGGGTCGAAGAACTTTCTGGAAGAAAGGGATTGTAAAGTGTCCATTAGGAATTTTATGTCCTTATCAAGACATCTGTCATCTAAGTATCTCCATTTTGCTTGTAATGAGCAGCAGACATGCAGGATGCAATTTTTTTCCTCTTATTTTTCATATGTCCTTAAATTTGGCATGGGATTATTGTTACTTCAGATATCTTAAAATTAGATATCTAAGCTTAAGCTGGTCACCCTAATTTCTTTTTATGATTAGGAGAAAGAAACCTTTACCACCAGGGAGACAGTCATTGCCTCCTAAAATTAGCATCTAAAATGAGTCAGGTAATTGCTCTCTGGGGTTGTCTGCTTTTCACTACAGACTGTTGGCAGTGTAGGGTGGATAAAATGAAATTATATTAATGCTGTTGAGAAAATCTTTGTTTGCCTATATGTGTCTGTAAATATAGGTAAGGTCTCTAATTTTAAAGTAGATTTTCAATGGATTAGCTTAATTTCCTAGAGGAATGCTTGATAATTTCTCAGATTTATGGATACTGTATAGGAGAAGCTGGAAGAAAGAATCTGTTTAAGGCTCAGCTTATTCCTTCAGTCTCAGTATATTGCAGCATCCTCTGATGTCAGCTTCTGCTTCTCTGCTGCTGCAGGAATCCAGCTATCAGTAATAAGATCAGACAAGTTAAGATCCAACTGTTTCCTCCTTGATCTGTCTTCTGTGCTTAATCATAGAAGTATTTTGTTATGAAGAATGTTAAGTACAGAATTACAAAGTTATTCACCGAATCTGGAAATTGGATAACTGACTCTGGATGTCAGATCATGAACTTGCAATAGCTTAGCAGGTTAAACAGGAAATCAATACTAGACAGGCTTTGGTGATGTTTTAAAAACATCTTCACAATATAGGAGTCAAAAGAAAGACTGGTAGTTCCTAGGGTTTTTTTAATTCACTAGGGAAGCTTCCCTTCCTTTCATGTGTGAGTTTAGCCCAGGTTGATAATGGGATCTCTGTGTTTTCTTACAATTTTATCTGTGAATAATTTTGATTTGCTGTTTCCCCAGATTTACATCTGAGCATCGATTTTGGGCACCCTGTGAAGTAGAGGAAGAGGTGGAAAATAAAGAAATAACAGAGATGTTGAAAACCAGATATATAACATTTGCTGGCAAGTTTGAGCCAGTGACCCATAAATGTCGAGCACCGATGCCGGATGGGAGTCTGTGCGAAAGACAAGATCGGGTTAAGGTGGGCAGCACGTTACAGAACTTCCAAAATCTTTGCTGTATGGAGAGAATTTCCTTAAAACATCCATAAAAGTTTATGTCATATTGTAAGTATAGCTCAAGGGAGTGTAGAACATTGTGTTGGAGAAGTTCATTGTTAGTATGTGCAAACATCCTTTTGGTAAAGAAGCAGTAAATGTGGAAAGAACTCTCAGATGTTTTTGGCATTCATTATATTTGTATTTTATTTATTACTCTAATGTATGAGTACCTGGCAGTAAGGTAGAGACAGTTAGATCTTTGCTGAAAATTTTTCTTAATTTAGAGGTATATTTCATAATAACTGTTTTTAGAAACTTGTATGTTTGAGGGGCAAAGAAATTTTATTTACAAGTTAAGTTTTACGAGTTAAATTCTACACAGACTCAAATTACCAGCTTTATTGAGCAGAACAACTTTGCTTAAATACTCCATTCTAGTATTCCTGTTCTTTCTGTGTTGTCTGAGAGTGAAGGATCATGAATGCACTTCAATACTTTAAATGGGATTGTTACAGGATAGAGATACAGCATAAAAAACAACCTACAATGCAGCACTGGTGCCCCAGTTCCAGACTTGGCACGGTGTGCTACCTGGTCTCTTGAAATTGGGTATTTGTATCAAAAAGAGATTATTTCTTTGAAATTCTGAATATATGAAACACATGATGTTTATGGGATCCTGATGTTTTCTGAAGAGGACTGGGAATCAAGTGTAGTTTTGTTGCTCAATTCCAGTGTCTGGCTTTAAGCTGTGTTGAATAAAATATAAACATTTTCTTGTCATTCAAAAATTGTAAGATTTTTTTCCATCCCTCCCTTTCTTTCTCAAGTGCCCTTTCCATGGAAAGATAATACCTCGGGATGAATCTGGGGTTCCTGTAAATGCAGAGGACAGAGCCAGAGAAGAAAAGATGAAGTTTGAGAAGCAAGCAGCCCAGCCAGGTCTGTGTCTGCATAGCATCTTATAAAAAATAAAAATTAATTAAATTACTAGGCAGAGATGGAAGATACCTGTTACCTGGTTTGCTCCTGACCACATCCTCCATTTACATTCCTACTGATTTTAATTTGCAGCTCATTTGCAGTGGTTCTTGCTTATGTGATAAATATGGATACATGTGTAGACAGAATAAGGTTAACATTGCTTTTGTGCTCTATATCCAGTGGCTTTTGTAATGTTCCCAACACTGCTCAGACAGACAAGTTGTAGCCTTTGTCTTAAGGAACATGTTTCTCAAGGATCATTAGACCTATTCCCAGGCCAGTGCTTGCCAGTAACTGTTCCTATGCTTCTGCAAAGAAATTATCTAATCTTGCTGGTCCATAACAATTGTGATTTATGCAATATAATGATAAGATTATTAGGGTCATGGTGTTACCACAAATATTGGGAGGGTGTGCTGGATTTTATTTTTAATCAATTGGGAATGGGCAACAAAACTATTGGCCTTCTCCTTGCATCCTGGCTGGAGCTTTCAGGTGTGGAGGGGAAAGCTCCTTCTTCCCTAGGATTATTTGGGATTTTTAGCCAGGGTGCAGCTCTGGACTGGTAGGTGAGGAGTGCAGGCAATGAGAAAAACAGCAGCCAATGAGTACACAGACAGGAAGACTTTCCAGAGGAATAAGAGACTTTCTTGCAATAGTACAATTAGACCTCATTAATGATGGACAGAAGATACCTGGGGAACTGCAACCAGCAAGGTGCTGGAAGTTGGTGGACTGCAAAGGAAGAAGGAGAGAGGGATCTATCCAGAAAATACATAGTGTATAATGGGAGGGGACAGATTTGTTTTCAGAGCTTTTCTTAAAACTGCCTTCCTCCAGCAGGTCTTACTTTTCTCAGGTTTGAGCTATTTATTCTAGGTGAGTATTCTGCATTCTAATTAAACTCACCCATAGGCATTAGCACTTTGATGTCCCATACTACAGTTCCTTGAAGGAGATCTTTCTTAAAGTCTGACTGACTTGGTATTGGACAGTTATGCATATCATTAATGAAGCTACTGAGCCTTCCATAAAACCTCTTCAGAGCATAAGGAACAGTTGTTGGTCTGTATTCAGAAAGGCCCTGTTGAGTGAATGTGCATTTAAACAAGCAGCTGACCCAGCCAGGGTCCCTTAATACTGCTTTGACCATCCCTGAGTGACTGTGCTTGGTGATTGCAGCACCACTCCAGTGCAGCAATTCCTGAACACCTCCTGCTATTTGCAGGTGTCAAAGTGCTACATTTGCAGGCAGTTTCCATCCTGTCCAGGTAGAGTAAGTGCTCTAAACTGTCATCCAGCCAACAGCACAGACACTGTTGAGCTGTCACAAGGAAACCAGGACAGGGGTGTGGATGTTGTGTTAAAAAGGAAAGTTCCCAGCTTAGTTATGACAAACTAAAACCATCAAATTAAACTGGTAGGTGTTCTTGAAATCTCAAACTAGAAACTAATATTCTGGTATAAAAATCACTTGCACTGAAAAATATTGATTTTTTTTTTCCCTGTGAAATTGCCATTGCTTGAGGCTAGACATAGTATTTATTTTTATTACAGTGTCAGCTCGGTGTTGTTAGAGGCTTCTCACCTCTGGTCCACAAGGATGTGTATGTTAGTCCCAAACCAGTGTTGGCATTGCTCCTTGTGTTATTGAGTGTGGTTGTTAAGCTGAGATGTCACACAAAGGTCCATCCCATCTGGCTGGGGATGTACTGCACAAGCTGTGGCACTTAATTTATTGGACAAAACCTTCCAGGTTTCTAAAGCCATCCATATACCAGATGTCACTAAAGACTTTTATTCACTGCTTTTTGCTGCTTTCTTTTCCTGTGCCTCACTATTTTTATTTTTGCTTTATAATATTTTATCATCAACTTTTTTAAATGGTCTTTTGCTTATTTTGAGGCTTGTGGTTTAGAGGGGTGTGTTTGGTTGGTCTTCATTGCTGTTTGGTTTTGGGGTTTTTTGGTTACAGAGGTCTCGAAGCCAATCTGAGCAGTGCTGCTATGGAAAATATAAAGCTGGGAACCCACTGGACAGTGAGTGCTTTGATTGACACCACCACTTATTAATGATGGCAGTTTGAAAAATTTTGAAAAAAAACACTGACATTTGGGGATCACTTGTGTGGTTAAATTGCACCAAAATTCTTCTTTTTCCTACTGGATGGTAGGTGATTAAAGGGGAAAAACAGTAATATAAAAGCATTATGGTTTGTGTGCGAATGACTGTGTTTCAACAACACTCTAATTGTTACTAGAGAGCATTTATTATTTCAGTACAAAATTTTAAACTCTGGCTAATGTCCACAAAGTGGTGCTTGGGGCTCTGCAGCCCTGCAGCAGTGACTCAGGTGGGATTACGCTGACCCGCTAATCTGCAGCGTTCATCCTTTGCCAATAGTTCGCACACAGGAGCAAATTAAGTGCCTATTTTTTGTGTCAACCCTGAAGAGTATCTGGTTTTTCAGCCCTTAGTGACTTGTTAACAAACAGGTATCAGGACAGGCTGGTGAAGGCAGGCCCCTGGCCACTCAGATGTGAAATAGCATCTCTTTACTAACTACAGTATTGATTCCCGCCTACCCTTGCAAACTGTGTAATTTTCTTTTCCCTGCTGCTAAACTCAGTAACAATGTATGAAGAGCTTTAGGGGCCCATCAATGCTCAAAAAGCCTGCTCTTCCCTGGCATCCTATTGATTTTTCTCAAAAGCTTTTAAATTGCTCCTTCATTTTACTCAAATGCTCATTTCATCTCTACTGGATGCCGGCATTTTTTCGTTGTGTTTAAACAATTGCTCCATTCATGGGGTTCCTAAACTGTGACGCCTTCTTATTACTGGGAGATAAACTGTTTAGACAGTTTTCCTTAATCTTGGATTAATCGTTCCTGTATCTGAATTGTGCTGTTCTGTATTCCCTCACTTCAAGAAAAAAAATCAAGTCTGTGAGGTCTTATGATCTATCAAGTATATGTGTTCTATTTTCTCCTTTTGTAACTCTCCTGCACAGCTCTTGGACAGCTCTGTTTTCTTCATGATTTTTGGTGTGTTGGATTTTAATCAGTCCTTGCTTTCATGTGTGATGGTAGGTTAGATCTAACCTTTCCTTGGAAAATTGCTCTGGTATTCCATAACACTGTGTTCTTAAGTGAGGACATTGCTCCTGACCTTCCTGAAATGTTGTTACCGGTGTTTGTCACAGTCAATGACCATCTTGGTGTATAAATGAAGTTGTACAGTCTTTAGGACTGTTTATTTTTCTGTATCTACAAAGATGTTAAATAAGAGTAGTAGACTTTTGGTGTTATGATTTCTCCAGGCAAGAAAGACTGACTGACATAAGGGAAACTGTGATAAATGATGGCAATTACTGTTGTTAAAATACAGAATTCTGGCATTTATCACTGAGTTTGGGCCATGCTCTTTTTGAAGTGGTATTTTCTACATTTTTTTTTCCAACCCATATGCTCAAAGTCTTTATAATGCAATGCCATTTTTCTAAATTTCCCCTTGCAGACGTCCATCCTTCAGCCACATTTTTACTTTGTATTCTGCTACATTGTTCTGATACCCAAGACTCTACATTAAAGGTGAAAGGCTACAGCTTCCTCAAAGAGTTTAAATTGTTCATGCTTTTTCTTCTGGTGGCATCCAGGATCAGAATCCACTTACAGTGTATGGCTGGATTCTGAAGCATTAAGGTTTTGATAAAATGTCAAACAAGTTTTTGTTTAGATAAATTACCTTGTGCCAAGAGAAGAAACTTGATTTAGATAATTAAACTGAGGAAATGGGGTAGTGTCTTTTTCAGATGCAAAATGGGGCTCATGGCAACAGGGTCACGTTGTCCTATTCAAGAATTTTATTTGGGGGTCAGATACCAGTATATGTTTTAAAGCAAATATTATTGATGCAAAAAAATCACAATGTTGGCACCCCTACACTGCTCAAAAGTTGACATATTTAATTTTTTAGGTTTATTTCTAAGCTTATTCAGAATTTGTTTCTGCAGAAAAGTTCCTCAGCTACGCTGTTGGCATTTTCAATTTCTGAATAATAATCACTATGTTTATGTCTCCTCTCCTACATGGAATATTTTCCTTAGAACTTTGCTGCTGTGCTACTGCAAAAACTTAAGTCTCCCTACAGAGCAGTTCTATCCACAGCAGCTACTAATAGATACTAACCCCAGACTGGCAGGGCTTTTTCTTCAAGATCTGTCATTTTGGCAAACTTCTTTATCCTCCCCTTCCTTTGTGTTTGCAACTTAGAGCACAGAGACTCTGCCCTCACCCATTGCTGACAGGAACCTGTTCCTCAGGAGACTGCAAATCCTCCCTGCCTTTGGAGTTTCAAAGTGCTTGTTTTGTCTTTTGAACAGAGTGGAGAGATCCAGAATTCATGAGAGAAATTGAAGCTGCTACAGGACTGGATCTTGGTTCCTCTAAAAGTAATGGAAAAGGACAGAAAAAGAAAGGGAAGAAGCAAAAATACCCAAATCTGACAGACCTGAAGCAACAGGCTGACACTTCTCGTTCCCGGCTTGAGAAGAAAGTCTTCAATAAGTAAGATACTTCTGTTCTCTCCAGCCTGTTAAATTGCTGTTTCTGTTTGTTTCATCTGTTCTTTCTGTTTGTGCATTAACCTGCACTTACTAAACAGCTTTCTTGGCTAACTGCAGAGCAGGAATGACTTCCATATGTCTGGAGAGTAAAGAATAGCAGGTACTGATGGCCAAGGTTATTTCTTTGAGAGTGATTTTCAACTAATTGGCAAAATTTCCCTGTGAAATACTTTTTTCATCTTTTCTCAGTTTTTTTAAACCCTTTAATTGCTGGGTTGGCTTCTCTGGATGATCATTTATTAGTCAGGCACAGCAGCTCAGGTGGGTGTGGGTGCCTGCCAACCACTGCTGAATGGGCTTCAGAATGTACAGTAGCTCCATGTGTCCACTCTGTTACACCATTTCTGATGTCTGTTCTTGCTTAGATGTGGCTACAACATAAATTCAGCTAAGCATATTCTGCTCTTTATCAAATGGGAGGCAGCTGCAGCTATTAAAGAGTTTCACATGTCAAAAATGAAGTAGTCAAAGGAAAGGGAAAAAGTGTAAAGTTGTCAAATCAAAAAAAGCAAAATTATTATGATAAAATCATTAATGGTGGGTTATTCCCTAAACATTCTGGAAGAGTTGAACAGCATCCAGGACACAATATTTGTTTAAACTCCTATATTCTCTTCTCTGATGTAATGGTTATAATACCAAAGCTAAATTGATGTTGCTTTTAGTTATGGAAATAGCATGTTTTCTGTGAAATTCTCATATCACCTGGTCTTAGTTAGAAGTCAGAGACATGCAGTTCTCATGATTAGCATTTCATATCATGGTTTACTGTGGTTTGTGCTAATGATTTTGAGTGTGTGTTAGTGCCAGGCATAGGGAATCAAACCTGTCATGTTTTTAATAGGTTTCATGCTTTGCAGCACTAAACAAGATGATAACCTTGGCTCCTTCTAACAACCCCAAATTACTTGAAATGTATAGGTGATAAACCCAGGCTCTAGTCTGCCAATAAAGCTAAGTGAAATTGCACACAGATCATCAAAGTGGGATCTCATTTCATTTACAGTATCTCACAATCCACTGGTGCTAATGTAAAACCTACATGACATGAAAGTGTCAAGGCCACTCTGCACTGCTAAAGGCTCACTTTTCTCCTACCAATTAAGTAATATTTGAAGTGCAAAACCATGACCACATTTTCCTTACTCTGGTAACTTTATTGGGATAATTTTGTTAAAAGTATACCTCTTCCAAGGTGTTTTTTCAGAATGTTGGTTTTCATTGCAGTTGCTGCTGAGAAAATCTTCAATCCCACAGTTTAAAGCCTTATTAAGAAGAAACCTCTGTTTTCAGATGTTTCAAAATGGCTTTGGAAATGAAGCCATTACTGAGAGCCAAACCAGAAGCCAGCTTGCTTCTCAGAGATAACCACAGGAGCAGAGCTGGAATAGTGTGTAGGGGCTGATACTGAAAAAGGCTGGGGGACACTACCCAGGTACATGTCTGGTCTTCATTTCCCTGCACAGCTTGCAGCATCCTGTGGTAAAGAAGTGGTAAAGGCAGACTGTCACAATGTACAGTCTTGACGGCACTGGAGTTGAAACCATCCTCTTTGTGTGATGGAACTTGCCAGCTGCATTTCTGATGTAGAAACCACAGGAGACATCAGTCAGTGCCCTGGTCTTAAATGGGACACAGTCCCTCAAACTGAGCCCAGAGCTGCTCTGCCTCCCATGTCAGCAGAGCTCCCAGGTCTTTACTTGGGATGAATTAGGAGAGAACACCTTCATACAGAGAGGCAGGGTGACAGCTGAGCACAAACATCAGCCTCAGGTAGCTGAGCTTTTGTGCCAGAGGCATCTGAAGTAACCAGTAAAAATGAGAACTTCAGAATCCAGTGGAGAACAAAATTCCTGAGGCGTGGTGCCCTCAGCTGTGCACAGCAGCTGCTCTAAGTTTCTGAGGGGGCAGATGTTCACAGCAGAACATTCTCCTGGCAGCTTCTGCTGTCTTACCCCTCTGGATTTGTGAACCCATTCCTCTGCCTTACTAGGCTAGAGGATATAGGGGCCTGCTGTCCTTTGTGCTTTTATGACAATCTCCTACTCCTGTTCATGCTGTCTGGGCATCATTTTCCTCACCCTCAAAATCTGAGGTGTGTGATCTTCACTCCAAAGTTTGTGAAGGGGAAAAAAGTGCTGGTGTCCTCACTTAGCCAGCTCAGAAGCACAGCAGCCCCTCCCAAAGGAAATCTCTGGGCCCATCTTCACTGGGGGGGAACAATGGCAGCCAATAGAGCAGCAACAGGGAAAAAGCCTTCACTGGATTTAGGAGCACCAGAAAGCTTAACAGCTCTGAAGTTCATTCCTTTACTTCCTTTCTGAATCTGAAGAACGTTGTGGAACCTTCTTCAAGCACAGCAGGAGATGCAGAGGGCTCAAATACTTGCCCATCCTGAGGCAGCAGAGATCCCATTTCCACTTTGTCTATGAATGAAGTATTGGACATTCTGTCCTGACTGTGCCACACTCCAAGCACTTCTGTAGCACTAACCTGTCTCTCTGTAGATCTCTGGTGTCTTCCTAAATTAGTGTTGTGCTGGTGGATTAAAAGTTGCTGCTCAGGAGTGGGGATGCTGCTGGTGTGAGCAAAAGAATCTAATGCAGCCCACATTTGATTAAATGGGGTTTTAGTAACTCATGGAAGTTGTTCAATGAGTTCACATGAACTGAACAGCAAACCCTTCTAGATTGCAAAACATTCTAGATTGAGGGTTAGATTTCACAAAGGTTTCTGAATATTAATTTTTTAAGATCTTGTTAGATACTTTCAGTTATTTTTTCCCCGAGAGCATTTAGGTGCTTTTGAAAATCAAACTTGCACTGTGTGACTCTGAGAAATAATTCTGGGAGTGTGGAATGCACAGCCATTAAACTGAAAGACTTGAATTTGTTTACTCCTGTTAATAAAATCATTGCTGAATTAAACTATGTATATTGCTGCAGCTAATTTAGTTAACAAGACAAATTTGTTCAGCCTCATCAATGCCATGTTCAGAAGCCTGGTAGTGATTAATCATTCTCCCCAACATTCATAAACATTCCCTGAGATTGAGTAGACTCAACATAACTGTTGAGTTATTATTTTGTTTATAATAACTGTTATTATTATTTTGTTTCTCTTTCAGAGGTGCCATGAAACGGGTTGTGAAAGCCATGAACCGGGTGGACCAGAGGAAGCATGAGAAGTTTGCCAACCAGTTCAACTATGCACTGAATTAAATTGTTAATCACCTTTGCCCTTTCTTTATTGCAAGAGTGCAACTGCAAAAACTCTTTATCAAAGATATTTCTATTTATACTACAGTACTGTGCTAGGCACATTTTTACAGGTGTAATTTTTAAATTTTCCAATTTTAACTTATTTGATCATGAACATCAATCTTGGCAAAGATGTGGGTGGTATAGAATGGAATGCATTTAACAAGTTGATAATTATTTGAAATGTACATGAAATAGAGATGTTTTATGACTTGTACATACTTTGGGCAAAATGTTCAGGTTTGGGGCTTGGTTCTTTTCCTTCCTAAGGGACTCATGTAATTTATACCTCCTTTGCCAACATGTGTGTTTAATTTGTCTCCACTTTCATGCCTTCAGAAAAAGAAATACCTTAAAACCAATTTGATTTGTCAAATATGGCAATGCACAGAGCATTTGCTCAGCCTGCTGTTGTACAAAGTGTGCCACATCAAGCAGCACAGCTGCTCCTGCAGTACCTCTACAGAGATCCTGTGTACATGGTAAAAAAATCCACATCAACTGATGGAGCAGAGTTTGATTTCTGCCAACTGAAAGCCAGGAGCTAAGTGGATCTTGGTAGCTGTGGCACAGGTGGAAAAATTGGAATGACAAGGGTCATCCTGGCCTGCTTCTTGTCTTCCCAAGATGATATCCCAGTGTCTTTCAGAACTACTCCTGGGAAGCACAGTGTGAAAGTGTAGAGATACACAGGATCTGCTCAGTTCAACTGCTATCAAAAAAGTTGCAGTATGAAGTGAAAGAGGTTTAAAAAAATCATTCAAATGGCCCACTGAACTAGTGAACTGCCTGGGCTTGGATCAGTTAAAATTACACCAGGCTAAACCTGAGAGTGTGTCTGAGGAGCCTGATCTAAACACAAGCATCTGGACTCAACTCCAGAGAGTTAATGTGCATTCTGAGATCCAGCAGTTGGATCCAGCATGGGGTGTAGTCTGTGCCTGGGTATTTAAACAGATCTCCCAAACTTGTTTGCTGGCTGCAGTCAAGGAGAGTGAGTGAAGCAATGATCACTTGTGCTCTAGCAAGATTTCATACAGCTTTATGGGTAAAGGAAATCAGGAGGATGGTGTTTGAAAATCAGTTTCAAAGTGACCTGCAAAAGTCTTCAATAAAATGCTGAATACAAATTAGAAAGGATTCTCTGTAGCACTGGCTTAGTCACTCACCTGTTGGAGGTGTTTCCTCATGCAGAAGGAGACTCGAAGAATTAAAAGTGGGGAAAATTTTAACAACTCAGTGTAGCTTCTGACCACCTCAGACAAAAACTAATTTACAATTCTGTCAAATACCTTCTGGCTTGCACAGGTACTCCTTAGAAGGCAATTAATGCTGACTTTTGATAGTTTATCTTGCAAGAGCCCTGCACTTTGGCAGACATTTTGTTCTTCAACATGGGTTGATGTACTTTTCAACTACTGATAATAAAGCAATCAAGGGTCAGAATTTCAAATAATATCTAATGACTGCACTGGAAAGCAAGGCCACTTCTACTATCAGTCTCACTAATGTGGCAGTGAGGATTTCAGGTGAAAATGTAAATAAGGACAAACCACGTTCATCATCAAGTCAGTTGAATCAATTGCTAAACTGATTTGATTTCTTAGGAAGGACAAAGTCACACTTGAAAAAATAGGGAACACAAAAAGCCAACAACACAATCCCACAGATTTGAGTGTAATACAGATCATTGGGTGCTGGGATCCCCAGACAGTCCAAACAAAACTGATACTTGGTGATAAATGTTCAAAAGAGCCACGAAGGTCTGTAGCTATGCTGGAGGAAAAAAATTAAAAAGGCACCTCTCTCCAAAGATCCATTGTACCCTCACTAAATAGAAATCCTTTTAAGTTCAAAATAGATCAGTCTGCTTTTTAGATACATCACACTTTTTGTTTGTCACTTTACTTACAGCAGTTTACAAATTTTAGGTGTCTGAGCTCACCAGTTGTTTACATGCCTTAGTTGCTGAACTGTCTGACATTTCTACTGGACCTTTTCTATTCCTGTCCAACAGGCCTTCTGGGGAACAAAAAAAAAAATATACAATTGTCATTCACATAATTTCTGGGTTGGTTTTGTCATTTAAACTCACTCCAACACCTTTGCAACTGTATTTCTGCTTAATGGGGATGCTGTTTCTGATTTCCAAGTACCTGAACACCTTAGGATGATTTGGCCCTTAAGAGTGTTAAGGTGAATAGTTGTAGTACAAGTTGAATGGTGTGTGTCTGAAGTGAGCTGTGCTGGTGCATCTAAGTCGTCCTTTTTTAACTGGGTAAAAACAAGAACTGAAAGCAAAGGCTTCTCCACAGTTACTCTTACCTGAGCACACGGATCCTTCTGGAAAGTAAAAGCCTGGAAGGAAAAAAGGCATGTATGGTCTGGCACTCGAATACAAAACATTTAGTGCCATGAATTATCTTGGTATGGAGCTTATGAGCAGGACTTCTGAATTAAAGCCATCCTTCAGCACATCCCCTCCGAGGTTTCTGGGACAGGGCCATGGGCCCGTACTCATCCTTTGCACAATACCCTGTGATTTCATTTTCTCTAAACCTACTTGAGGCTTGGCTTTATTAACCTGGGTATGGCTGAAAGTTTCTATTAGAAAACTAATGAAGAAGTTGTTAGAAATCATGGTTAGAATATTTATTTGGAGTTGTTTTTTTATTTGTAAGCAGTTCTGCATGGACAGCAGATCATGCCACATAGAGCAGTTTGCACAGTGGGGAAGATAGCAGTTAAAGTGGTCATTACTAAAAAAAAACCCAAACAAAAAAAAAAATTTAAAAAGGTTTTTTTTTTTTTGTGGAAAACAGAAAGCCAAACCTGTTCCATTTAAAGTGGCTGTGGAAATGGATGATAAAGAGGGTTCTGGTTACAAGGAGCCTCTAGCCAGGAGAAAGAGGTGTTGAATCTCAGGAGCCCAGCCAGCAAAAACCCAGCCGAGGGTGTGTGACAGTAGCTCGGCAGAGGGAGGTGGCCATCTGGTGGTCTCCCCAACTCTGCCTGGCTGTGATGCAACTGCGTGTGGGGCTTAGCTAGTGCTAATTAAGCACATTAATACTTTTAATCATGGAGCTGATGTAAATGTCTCTGTAGGTTGTGCATCAGAAAAGTTAAGGACATCTGGATGTTGCAGCAGTACTTAAATGATGAGAAAGGAACGCTTAAAGCCATGCATTTTGTAATGCCTCACAGCCCCCAAACTCACACCTTTAACAGAGCCACTGGTTTTAAAGAGGCACTGGCAATCACGGTGCACTGAGCAGCCCTCACCCTGGAGCAGACGGGCAGGAGCGGGGCTCAGGTCCCTTCTCAGCCTCGGAGGGGACAGCCCCGTGCCCTGGCCCCAGAGGACAGCCCAAGCCACCGGGAACTGCGGTGCAAGAGAGCTGGGAGGAGACGGCTCACATCAGCCGGGCCCTGGGGGAGCTGACACCGAGCCAGGCTGGAGCTTCGTGTAGGAAACGAGACAGAGCCTGAAAGAGATCCCTGCGGATTACAGTCCCCAAACTGGGGCAAGGGAAGGCTGCGTCTGAATCCTCACTCCTTACCTGCCTTTAAAAACACCACTGAACTTCATGGATTCGGGAGAGAGCTTCTGCAGATATTGTCATCAGCTGGAAGACCTCGGCATCCCTTGGACACCAAAGGCTGAGGGAAGGGTGTTACTCTGGTAACTTCTGGAGTGCAATTTCTCCCTGTACCTGCTCCAAGATGCACTGGGACATTTAAATATACCCAAAACAACACCCTGTTCCTGGGTGAAAATAACATTTGAATTTGCATCTACAAACCTGTGAGTTCTGCCCCAAGCAGTGCCCAAGGAAAACCCTAGAGTGCTGGGAGTGTAGAGGGAAGTTAGTCCACAGCCAGCTGAGAAAGGAAAAACAGAGTAGGGACCTGAGACGTCAGGGAGAGATGAGCCAGGAGCTGAAAGTGAGAACAGGAAGGGGCAATGTCCTTCCTGACAAGGGAACCATCACACACACCCAAACAAAAACGAAACAATCTTGGTAATAATAAGAGTCAGCCACCATCAGCAGTTACCTGAAGGTCCACCAAGATAAAAGGCAGGCCTGGAGCCAAGTCAGCAGGGAGAGATCAGGGTGAGAGCCAAGCACAGCACCAACACCACAGCTCAGCCGAGACCTCACCAAAACACAGTTCCACTGCAACCATCTGAGACGTTGAAAGTGGAAACCTCCCCTAGGTCTCTCCCAGCTTGCCTGGTTTCATGGCAGCCTGAGCCAAGGTGCTGCAGCTGTGCCACACCAGTGCAGAGCTGGGGAACCTGCTGGGCTGTGGGAGGAGGATGGGGGAGAAAGGTGGTGAGAGGCTAGTGAGAGAAATTAGAGCCTGCTGCTGCATTCCAAGCCCTAGGAGCATCCCTCTTAGTGGATGTGGTAATAGTCCTATTGCAAAATCCTCTACAGAAGTTGAAGGAATTAAGAAAGAGGGTGGGAAAGGCATCAGAGCAGGAGCCTACATCAGACCAGTGGGGACTCTTCTCATCGAGCAGCATCTCCTCACCCTTTCAGCTGGGAGAAAACCCAGCACATCCCCTAGAAAATACAGGTGGGTGCAATCTGGGTCTGCCTGGCCACTGAACAAATTGTGACCCTCGGGACAAAGTTTTTGACCTTCTAGGTGTGCGATTTGGATGCTGCCCCTGAAGGAAGAGGAGAGAGGTCTATTAATTACTCGTGTTTCTGAGTTGATGCTTTCTCTCCTCTTCCTTTTCTTCAAAGCTGATTGAAGGGAGAAAGAAATTGCTTCATGTCCTTGCTGAACCTTTCTTATCAGCTAGGTCTGGTAGTACAGAGCCTAACTGTAGTGCCAGCTCAGGAGAGTGGTGGGGGAGCAGCTCTGCCATCCTGGGAGCAGGGCACAGTGTGTTTGTGCCAGTGACAGGCAGCACCAGAGCCTGGGCAAACTGAGCTAAACTTTCTGCCAGAGCCATCTGTTTCTCCATCTCTAAATGTCTGTGACTTGAATATTGTCATGTGGCTTTTTGGGTAGACTTCCCCTTGCTTTTCTGCCTGTCAGTGCCCTGAGCAAAACCCCAGCACTCCTGTGGCAAGTGCTTCTGTGTTTTTGCATTAATATCAGGAATCCCTCTGTTGAGAAGTTAAGGAAAATCTTATTAAATTTTTAAAAATGTGATGCTAATTAGTTTAGATGTAATGAGCAGCATTAGGCGTCTGGTTACTTTGAGGGGGTTGTTGAATAACCATTTCTGCTGACATTCCAATCTGCATAATGACAAGGTGTTGGCATTGCATCCACCATTAATTTGCTGTGTTTATAATTCCATTATGGAGCCACTCTTATCCTCATGCACTGTAAAAGGTGTATGGAAATATAATATATGATCCTGCTTGTTTGGAAATTGCTTTTGGATATCTTTGAATTTTTGTAATAGTATTTTTGGCAGCTGAAGGCTAACAGCACCAGGAGGAGAGCCTGCCACAGGGTTTCACTAGGGCAGAAATTAAATGCTGCTTCCACATGTGCATGAGTGTTTATTTTCCCCACTGCTGAAGCAGAAGCAGCAAAGGCAAGTGTGATCAGGTGTGCTGCAGAGCGTGCTCAAGGCAAACACAGTATTTCACTCCAAATCACCACTACAAGGCATAGTGCTGGTGCTTGAAGTCCCAAAGAGCATCCTTAATCACAAATCTCAAAACATTTAACAGGTCACAGAGAGTGCAGCTTGGTACTACAAACTCTCAGTCAGCACAAGGTGTTGGAGGAGCCCTACCAGCATCTCATTCAAATGTTCTCTTCCTGCACTTCTCTTCCCCTCCTGCAATCTCTGGGAACGAAGGAACAGGAAATAAAGCTTGTTGTCCTGCCTGTGTTACAGTGAAAAGACAGGAAAGAGTCCCTGTATGTGCAGGATAAACTCTTGTATGTGTGTGGTTATGGAAAAAAAAAAAAAAAAAGAAGAAAGAAAAAGAGCAATAATTGATTTATTTGTGCTAAGTTTAGTAGAATTATTTTTCTTCTTTTGAAAAGCAGCAACGAAGGGGATGAATAATGATGAACTGTGTCAACCATCACCCCATATAAATATTTCTGTGACTTGCAGTTTTTTGCTGTGGTGTCATCTTTCCTGCATTGCCTCTGTAAATTGTTTCTTGTCTATGTCATTGCAGAGAAGAAAATCTGAAAGAAGTATTCTAAAATAAAGTGTAGCACTTCGGGTGGAGCTGGCTAATTTTAGGTAGCTGAATATTTGTCCTGTCATAAGATTAAATTGGTAAATCATATACAGATATTGCCTGAACCTGCATGTCCAGACTTTTGTGTTCTGACTGTGCTCTGTGTCCTGTGTGCTTCTCTGTTGATTCAGGGAGCATCCATAGGATTTCCAACATCAACAGGATTTCTCCTGAATGGGCACATGGCAGCTGTAGTTTTGTGAGGCAGTGATAACCTGTTTTAAAGTCTGTTCTGTGTGATGAATTCACATCTCTGCCAGACAGCATCAGGAAAGGAGAAAGAGCTCTTACTGTCAGGGTTATTTTCCCTATGTCAACCCCCATTCTGTGCACCTGAGGTGTCTGTTTAACGTGAGCACAGGGTACAGAACATGGGAGCGTGGGCAGGAGGGAAAGAAGTAAAAAAAGCATCAGACAGGGAAGAATGTGGTGTATGTAAACTGTTTATGTAAACCCACTCTGGGAGACAAACTGATTAGGATCCCCTTTGTTTACTTGCTTGTCACCTTCATCCCCAGTGTCTGCTCTGTTCTCTGCCTTGGTTTACCTCCCAGAGTCTGCCAAATCTTCTAATATCAGAAAAAAATCTTGCTTTTATTTGCTCTTAAGATAGGCTTTACAACAACCATATTTGCTTGTTTACCTTTGAGTCAGAACCTGAAGACCGGGACTGCCCAGACATTGTAAATTAATGATCCTCTGAGTATTTAAATTCAACTGTGTTTGAGCAGAATTATTCTATCATGTAATACAGAAGTTAATGGATATTTTTTAATGTAGCAGACTACAAGCAGACATCGTGGTGTCTTTTTTGGGAAATGGATTTAAATTCATACAGAGAAAGGTTTATTTTTAGTATTTCGCTTATATAGTATAAGACTAGGAGTGTGTAACCTGACTTTGAGTTCAGTCTGAAACAGAATGTCTGCAATACACGTCAAAAACCTCTAAGAATAAAAAAAAGTAACTTACGGCACCTGCATTCCCTGCTCAAGTTGAAATAACACAAGGAATTTTTGCAGGGGATAGCACAGAACTGGTTTCCAATGACTTGGTGTAACATCTTTGACTGCTGAGTGTAATCAATGACACAAAATTCAACATGTTTTCAGTTCTCTCTTAATCATTTGTAATGTGTCTGTGTTAATATCCTTTTAAAAATATATTTTGATTAGAAGACATTTTACTGCTGTTTGAGTAAACGTGAACAACTGAAACTTGTTCAGTTTAAGCGGAAACATACGAAGTAAAACAGATACAGTTTTCTTTTAAATTCATGTATTCATATAGTGAACAACAGTAAGATACAATTAATATCTGTGTCTTTTCTTATGAATACAAGTTTTCACCCTTGGATTTAACATTGACTTCGTGGGAATTAGTTCAAAAATAAGCTGATGTCCCAGATCATCTTTGGTACGTGCCAAAGATGTCACTTGAACACACTGAATCAGACTTTGAATGTGCTCAGTGCAGCAGAGCTGAGATTTCATCCTCTGCCAAATGCTTTGCTCCATGACCTCTTGGATGTGTTCCATGTTCTGAATCCCCTAACACTAAATTTTATGAATAGTAAAGTAACTGAAAACAAATCAGCCAACAGAGTGAAGCAGAGCAAACGCCTCCTGCTTGTGTCACAGCCATGGTGCCCTCAGTCAGGGTGTTCTGCTTGCACGGTCCCAGGGGGGCTGGGGCTCACTGGCTCAGAGTGTGCAGGGCAGCAGGGACATCAGGCAGGACCGTGTGGGAATTGGCTCTTGGGCCTCGCTGGGGGCTCAGTGGGGGAGCTTTGGGGGCTTTCTGTGGCTGTCTGGTGGGACAACCTCCAATGCTGCCTCGAGCCCTGTTGCATTCTCCTAGAGAGCCAATGTCAGTGGGCAGGGACACGAGTGACAGAGTTAGGGGGTTCAGGCAGGTGACAGCATTTTGCTTTAGCACACCAGGGGCTGAGCATTCACACCACAAATGTTTCTTGACAGCTGCCCAGTGTTGATACCACCACACTTCTCCCTGTCGACTCTACAGCCATACAGTCTGATCCAACACCAGGAGCCAGCTGCAGAGCTGTGGTCCAGGGAGCATTGTTTGAGTTGGCTCTTTGGTGCTGATGCTCTAAATGCCCTTTGGACACAGACAGTACCTGTGACCAGAGCGGGTGATGTGCCCTACAGCACTGCAGGGGCTGCATGCTGGGCAAGACAAGCACTAGAGCTGAGGCTCTGCAGTTTTGCTCTTGAGTTTTATGAGCTCAGACCTCTGGATGAGGCATTTGAGCCAAGGGTTATCAATAACTTCCTAAACTATGCTGAGAAAGATACCTGCGGCTCTGTTTTCAGCGCCGCCATAAAATGTGAGAAGCCTTGTTAAATCGCATTTAATGACTGGGAATCTCAGGCTAACTGGCTCCTTCATCCAGCAGCTGTGAGTAATAATACTCACATGAACAGCTTTCACTGGCAGGATGCTAACTGGCCTGGAGTAGGAAAAACATGTGCTCTGAAGCTCTGGGCAGCTCCTGTTGGAGTCGAATTATTTCCCACCGGTGGGGAACAGTTTGGAGCTCCCGAGGGGCAGACAGGGGTTGAATTATCTCTTTATTCAGCTGTGTCATGCCCCACCTGAGCTAACATAGAGCTGCTGCTAGCACTTACTCAAACCTGGTACACAGTGGCATAGTTGTGCAGTGTGGGAGAATCTCCTGAGTGTCTGTTTCCCAGTTTAGCAGGCTTTCTCCTACCAGTAAGAGCTGTGCACAGCAGTGCTCCAAGCATTACTACTTACGGATTTTTCCCTGAAAATGTACCTAAGAACATCTTTCATTGTAAAGGTTCTTATTTTCACAAATGCAAATGAGTCTGATCCGAGACTTCTGGTGCTCAGACGCTTCTACACGCAGGGGAGAGAGAGCCCGGAGCATCCCGCACTGCCTGGAGCATCCCCCATCGCCTGGAGCATCCTGCACTGCCTGGAGCATCCCGCATTTCCTGGAGCATCCCGCATTTCCTGGAGCATCCCGCATCCTCCCCGCGGCTCCCGCAGGCTGCTGGAGCCCGCACCCACCGTGCAGTGGGACCGCCGGCCCTGCGGGGGCTGCAGCGCGGAGCCGGCTCCATCCCCCCCGTCTCAAACATCGGCGGTCGCCGTTTGATTTCCACGGGAGGGCTGAACCGCGGAATTCCATTCCGGAGCGGGATGCGGCTGCGGAGATCCCGGCCGTGCACGATCCCAGATCGGAGCCGGACTGGGGGCACCGGGAGGAACCAGGAGAAAGGAGCCGAGCGGGAAGCGAAGCCCGGACACCCCGGGGACCCCCGGCACCCCGCAGCGATGGGGAGGCGGTGCCGCCGCCGGTCCCGCGGGGAGGGGGATGCGCAGCGCTCGTCCCCTCCGCGCTACCCAAAATCGCTCTGGAAAACCCCGTTTTCTCAAAATTGACCCCGAAGGAAAAACCAAAAACTAAAAGAAAATAAAAACATCCCCCAAGCAAACCCCCCAAACACCAAAAAACTAGTAGGAAATGAGAGCTCTTCCCCGGCGTGAGCTTTGGGGTCACGCAGGGAGTGGGGAAACGGGGTAAGAGCGTCCCTGGGAGCCACCTCGGGGTGCTCACAGCGGTTATAGACTTCTTCTTTGGAATTTAAAAAAAAAAAAAAAAGGATGGATTATAAAAGACCGAGTTTGACACGAGTTTCAAAGTAATAAGCGGAACGGCGATGAAAAGATTACTTTATTTTTTAAAGTGGTGGAATCTGAATGAAAGAGCCGATTTATTAAATTTACATAAATCCAAAATATCGGACTCCCCGTCAGCGGAAACATGGCAGAGATGTCGGATTCTCCCTCTATATAATTTTTTTTTGTTCTTAATATTGCACAAATCGGCAAAGCCAATTAAGAAAATGCAAACAAGGAAACTAAGAAGGGAAATACCCTCTCTGGTACAAGAAGAGTAAAGTTTATTTGCGTATAAGAAATACGCTCTCAGAGTAAACGAGAAGAAAAAGGATGATGCAAGACATCCCTCCGAGCGTCTCATGAGCCAGGCGTTTTCCAGAGGAAACTTGTCTTACAAGGATTCACCCGAAAACCAGGGACTCGCCACCACGGAAAGCGCCGTTTCTTTAGACTTTATTGATTGATTTAAAGTGTTTAGCAAACAAAGTGCTTTCTTTATCACCTCTAGCTCATTACTCCCTCACCTTATACATTAATTATAAAGTTAAAACTTTTTTTTTTTCCCCGTAACAACCAGAAATATACAGAAATGATTAACGTAAAAAACCCAGCCCTGCGCCCCAGGAGCCGCCCCTCCCCGGGCGGGACCCCCCCGTCCCCGCGGGTCCGCAGCGCCTCGGCCGCGCTCGGGGGTGATGGAGGGTGACGTTTGTAAAAAATATCCATCGTCACCGTGAGGTCACCGGACGGAGCGGAGCGTCGTTGCCTCGGCAGTGTCGAGGGGCAGGACCGATAGTTCTCTGTTTTACCCTGAGAGTCAAATGGGTACATAGTCTTTTAGTTTTTTCGAAGTCTTTGACGAGTGGCCAGACCAGAATAAAAACAAAGCCAAATAATAATAATTATTAAATTAATTAAACCCACATAGCAACGAGGGACGGCGAAAATAAAAATACAGGTAACGATGATTTACATCTAACTTGTATGTACACGGGGGAGGGAGGTTTTTCCTCCTCCTTCCCTCAGCAGCGCAGTCCGGACACATCGCGTACAAAAAGGGTCGTAGAAAGGACCGGGGGCGGGGGAGCCGCCCGCGGGGTCCCGGGAGCCTCTGGCCGCTCCTTTCAGCCCCCCGCCGTCGGTCGCAGCCCGGGGGCGGCAGGAACACCCGGCTGCCCCTCGCCCCGGTGTCGCTGCCGGTCCTCGGCTTCACCTCTGGGCTGCGGGGCGGGGGGAACAGCGCTGCGGTGAGCGGCCCCAGAGCCCGGCCGGCAGTCCCCGAAGGGGCGGCGGGCACCGCGGGAAGGAGCCGGCGGTGAGCAGGAGGAGGAGGAGGAGGAAGGAGCGTCGGGCTTATAGGTGCGGGGTGTAGAAAGCCGGAGCGCCGTAAGTCTGGGAGCCCAGGACGAAGGGCGAGAGGACGGCGGGGCTGGGCAGGAAGGGCAGCTGGGCGGCGCAGACCAGCCCTCCGGCCGGGTGCCCGGCGTAGCTGCCGGGGCCGTGCATGGAGAGCGGGGTGCCCATGGGCGGCGAGTGGCTGAGGGGGCTGAGCCCCCCCGGCAGGGCCCCG
>VZRZ01005146.1:438272-456279 GCA_013398175.1 Climacteris rufus | reverse complement strand
CCCTTCCCCGTGGCAGCCGCGGGGCTCTCCGCCGATGCCGGCGGCGGCCGCGGGCGCTGTCACCGCCGCGGCTGCCGCTGCCGGGATGGAGATGTCACCGACCTTGTCTCTGCTCACATTCATGACTCTTTGCAGAGCCCCTCTCGGTTGCGACTTCTCCCCCCTGCCCTCCCCTCTCGCTCTCCCCCTCCTTCCTCCGGCGAAGTTGATCTGGAAACTCCTCCCCGGCTCCGCTCCGGCTCAGGACGAGCCGCTGCCTTCAGCTCCCCGGGGCTGCGCTGGGTCCAGGCGCCGGGAGCCTCCGGGGGAGGCAGGGAGTCACAAGGTGATGCTCGGCTCAGAGCCTCCACTCAGCTGCTCCTTCTTCCTTCTCATCATCCTCGCCAGGATGCCCAGGCGCTCCTGCCCCCCCTCCCCTTCTCTCTCGCACACACGCACGGAGGCAAGGCTGTATCTTATTTATGCATTCATATTTAGCACTGGATTGTAATTGGCTACAAATTAATCCCTTGCCCATAATAGTCTGTAATCTTCATCACTGGAAGAGAGACACGGTGCAAGTGTGTGCCGGGGGGAGGGGGGCAGAGAGGGAGAGAGCGAATGAAGGATGGTGTTGGCTGTGATATACTTGGCTGTCAGCTCTGTTTCAGCACACCTCCACTCATCTGGAAAGCATCTAAATAGCCTTATTTGGAGAAGTGGGAGGAGATGACGCTTTCTTTTAAATAATTGCGGGATCAATATAAAGAAGATATTATACACAGAAAATGGGAACTTAAGGTCTTCCATCCCTAATAGTGGAGTTAGATGATCAAAAGGGGATTATGTCTATGTGTGTGTGTGTGTGTGGGCTCAGAGGTGTCAGCCCCCAGCACCTGTTTCCCTTCCCTGCTGGGTTTATTAAATTAGAACAAAAGGAGAAAATTATGGACGGGGGTTTAGCAGTTGGAGCGGAGCTGGTGTCCGCGGACACACACACCCTCACACGCTTCTTTCTCCTCCTCAGCTAATTAATTAAAATTAAATCTCAAATGTAAGTGCCAGGAAAGTGCCAGAAGAAAATTAATATGTTTAAACGGCACAAGACAAAACATGACGATCAATAAATCCTGAGTAACTGGGAGAAAAGGTCTGTTCCCTCCCTCGAAGGAGTAAAGGGATAACCAGACCTAACTTCCATTTTTGAAAAAGTACTCTCTTATTAAAAGTGGTTTTAATTGTGGAAAATTAAGACATAGGAATAAAATTTTCTGTGAATTATACAACCTGTTTTTTCCCTCCTACCTAATTTCCTTCCCTTTCGTGTATAGTCGTGTGTGCTTTGATCATATCAATTTCATTCTTGTTTTGGACGCTCCAGTCGCTACTCAGTTTGAATTAGCTGCCAGGGGAAAAAAAAAAGGGGGGGGGTGGTAGGAAAATAGAGAAAGCATAAAAGGAAAATTAGATTTTTTTTTGTCTTTGAGGCTGGTGACACATACAAGGACAGGTCCTTTGCAATTACCGCGGGCAATGATCCTTTAGAAAGCAGAAATTAAAAGTTGGGAGAAATAATGGGTAAAACAATCAGCTTGTAATTTTGGTAGGTCTTGGACATGATTAGTCCATCAGCGGGCTGGGCCCAGGGGAGTCCCGCTGAGCCGGAGCCCACAACAGCCCCCGCTCATATATTATACACCAGCCCTTAGATTTTAATCAGACACCACAACAGTGTCCTTTCTCTTTTATGACTTTATTATGCTTTATCTTTAAATTATAAATCACCTCCTGGGTTGAAATGGTATGTATAATCTCTGATCATGTGTAGGTAATTACCTCTCCCCCTTGTCCTGACCTCACCGACGGGGCTGCCACGAACACACAGCGACAGCGAAGTTTTAATCTGCATGTGCACACACTCACACGAACCCACACCCAGGGGTTTGTTGGTTTGTTTGTTTGTTAACAGCTCCTCTTTCCGTCCTCCTCCTCCTCTGGCCGTGCCTCTGATCCCATCTTTTCTTTCGGATACATTTTCCTCACATTATTCCTGCTCGCAGCGCTGGGATATTATTTATGAAAAATAGGTGGTGGTTTAGGTAGATGCCAGTGACTCGGCTGTATGAGATTCAATGTCGCCTGGTTTTGTACTTTTTTTTTTTTTTTTCCGGAGAGAATAAGGTTTATTTGGGAGTAGCGGTGGTAGGAATATTTTTTATTCCCTGGATCAGTACGTCTTTGAAGAAAAAAATTATCCTAATTGTAATTGACTCCCGTGCCAGGGCAGGGACCGTTCCCAGAGCGGCGACGTCAGCACAAATTCACGGGTTAGCGCTGGATGTTGGGAGCAGAAAGACGCACATCCCTGGGGAGCACCCCCGGACGGAGGCACCTCCTGTTGGCCCCGATGCTCTCGGGCACGGCCGGGCACGGACAGACACAGCCCCGCCTGGCCGGGAGCCCGGGGGTCCGCAGGGATGCTGGGCAGGCACCGCCCGGCCCCAGCCCCCCGGGCCCCCAGCCCGCACGGCGCTTTTGTTTGTTGGCGGTTTAAAGCGAGTGTTATAAAGATGTTCTATTGCTCCTAATCACAATTGATTGTCAATTAGAGCCTCATTTGTGCAATCTCCATCCATCTGCCATCTCTGGTTATCTGTTCACCAGAAAGTTAGCGCTGATTATGGGGCCCTAGATGAGTTGTGACATGTAATATCTCGCCAGTGGTCGGGCCGGGTGACCGGTCCCGTCTTCCTCTCTTTCCATTTTCCTTGCAGGCTGGACGAGCAACAGCCTCTCCTGACTCACTCGTCCGAGAGATGCTGTCCTTCGGGAGCAGCTGAAGGGTGCTGGGGGTGAGGGGCTGCCCGAGCACCCCCAGGCAGGCGGCATCGGCGCCGTGCAGAGCCAGCACCCCAATTTTGGGCCCGGATCCATTGCCCTGCTGAGGAAAGCTCCCACGGAAACGTTTCCTTCTCCGAAATAAATAGGGAATCACACGGAACACCCTCGCGTTTTTACGAGCCTCCCCGCCTCAGCGATGGTTATCTCTGTAGTTAGGCTGAATTATACCTGCGGGGAGGTGATATTTCCAGAGCCTGAAGGCATCGGTGGCCACAGCATCTCCCGGGAGCCGCCCGCCCCTCGGGCACCCCGAGCCCCGTGTAACCCGGGGGTGTCGCGTTTGAGGACGGGACCCGATGCCTTGGTTCTGCCAGGGCAGGGCAGTGGGAGCCCTCCGAGGGCTCTGCCCCGGCTCCCCTGGGTGCCCGGTCACCCTTCACCCCAGAAGGGAGGCGGACCGGGCACTCCGCGGGTCCCGAGGCCGGGGGTCCCTGCGGTCCGGGGGGTGCTGGGCTCCAAGGAGGGCGTCCCGCTCGCTCCCTCAGCTACCAGCGGGTTTTAACTTAATTAGTTAATACCGACATTCAAATTATATTTCAGCGGCCTCCAGATCAACGAACAACCTTTTTTTTTTTTTTTTTTGACTGTTCTCCAGCCATCCCTCTCGCCGTCCCTTGGGGTCTGGAGCTCCGGGTAATTAAGGGCATTTATCGCTGCGGTAAAACAATTTAGCAGCCCTCACTGCTCCGAGAAGGTCACGCCGGTGGCTGCACCAGGCGCGGAGACTCCGCGTCCCTCCGCGCTCGGCTCTGCCCGCAGCCCCGGTACCGCGGGGTCCCGCTGCTGCCCGGCTGGGGGGGACAGCACCTCCCCTGGGCTTCTCGGCTTCCCCGTTTTGTTTCCAAACGCAATCGGGCTCCAAATCTCATCTCCTCTTGCTCTGAACGGGTTACTCTCCTATTATTATTATTATTATTATTATTATTATTATTATTATTATTATTATTATTATTACCCTGGCTCCTGAGGCCGCAAGCAGCCGCGGGACAAGCCCCTGGACCTCGCCCATGGCTCTTGGTCTCATCCTGATTTCTTGCCCCGCCAGTGTCTCCCCGTGCAGGACAGGACCGAGGGCCAGGGACAAGTGGTCACCTCGGGATGCCCGTCGCTCCTCGGGAAAGCGGGGATCCTTCCATACACACACCCGAGCTAAAATAGGGAATTAATTAACTCTACCCACGAAGGCAAAATGATTTAGGAAGAAAAAAAGATTCTGAAGCAGATCTCGCCCTCTATCAATGCAGTGTCAGGTCCTCATAGTAGAAGATTTAAAAGCCCTGGGGATTCCAGGTTAGAGTAGTAATGAGCTTAATTGAGGTTAATGCTTCCTGCACAGCTCCTTGATTATTAAATTAATATTATCACACACATGAATCATAATTAGAAGTTTAAATAATGCTCTAGGGGAATCCTCGGAGGATCTATTAAACAGTTCCCTTCTCTCTCGGCGGCTCCCTCCCTGCCGGGCGGCAGCCCGAGGGCAGCCCCGGGGGCGGCTGGGGACGGGCGCTGCTGCCGGGGGCCGCAGGGGGAGATGCCCCCGAGTGGCACGGCGGGGACAGAGAGAGGGGCAGCGCACCCACGGCCCCTGCTCGCCCTTCAAGCCTCAGCTCGGTGGATCCGCGTTTAACCAGCCCCTCCTCCCCGCCCTCCGCCTCCTAATTTGGGCGCTTATCTCCCAGCACCCGGGAGTTTATATAAAATACTAATAAAGTGCCTTGTTGTCACTTATCGCGCCTGGGATCGGCTCTGCGGGGGCTTTTTCACACACCTCGCGAAAGCCGATCCCTTTTGCTACAGGGAGGCTGGAGGTGCTGCCAAGAGCATCCCCGGGCCGCCCGCCGGGATGCGGGGCAGGGACGGGGGGCGAGTGGGGAGATCCCCCCGGCTTCCCCGGGTACCGATCCCAGCTCCTGTTCCCGCGGCTCCAGCCCCCGGCAGGGAAGCAGCCGGGTGAGGGGGTGTCCGGGGAAGGGGATGTCCGGGGAAGGGGATGTCGTTCCCGGCTGGGGGAGCATCCCCGACCCTGCTCCCCAGCTCCCGAGCCGGGGTGCTGCTGCCCCGGGGACCCACACGTGCTGCGGGGACAAACAGCTCGATTATCATTGTTATTATTATTATTACTGCTGCTATTTCTAAAGAAAGGTTGAAAGAGGGGGAAACACTGGTGGAGGGGGCACACGGCCCCTTTGCATCGTGGGGGCTCTACATGTAAAGGGAAAAATAAAATAAGAAAGAAATCAGATGGCTGGAACGCACGCAGCTCTCTCTTGCTCTCTCGTTCTCTTTCTATTTATTTTCCTCTCTGTTGCAGAAACATATTGAAGGGGGAGAAAAAGGAAACATTAAGATCAACTGTGAGCCTTGCCGACGGTTTAACGATTTCAAATGAGCTCTGACTCTGGTGAAAATCTGACAATTACCCATCAGGATGGCAGATGATGGTTAAAATTACCAGAAATCAATATTCTCACCGGGTGTCCCAGCCTGATAAGAGAGACCAAGACAATGTTGACTATTAAAGTCGACAGCTTGAGATATTACACTATTAGTTATGCTATTTTTAATAATCTATAATATTTGGGCTATAATTAATTAATTATACGGGTCAGATAATATCTGGGGCTGGAATGAGGTCTGAAGGGTCTATTAAGGTTGGTAATGAGAAAGGAGAAATCTAATCTAAGGACGAGGAGCCGTGAAGGAACAAATATACAACAGACTTCAGATAGAGCGAGAGGGAAGGAGAAGGGCTATTGCAGACTCAGTGCACACACCTCTGCTCTGCTCATCTCCCAGGCAGAGGTGCTGCCCCTGATAGCATCTCCCCGCCTTCCTTTATGCAGGTACCCATTGCTTGTGGAAGAGGCCTGGATCTCACTGGGATGCTACAGTTCTTGGGAAGCCAGTGAAGGAAAAAAGATTGGATGTGTATTAAGAAATCAATGCTAGAAAAAAGGAAAAAAATACCAAATAAACCCCAATAAATCATCTGTATCCATCCTGCCCTTGGCCCTGGCAGCAAATTTCTCTTATTATTGGGATGTGGGGACACTTCAGACAGTCATGAAGTTTAGCCCTCCTTCCAAATAGTGTTGAGCACCTGCTCATATTGTCACAAGTATCTGACATTGTCCCTGGCATCTAAACAGCTTTCATGTTGAGCAGTCACTTAAAATGTGTCTCTACATCCATGCACCAATGGCACATTCTTGTGAATGTAAACATCAATGCCTATGAATATATAATAGATAATAGATAATATATGGATGCATAGTATAACATATGGATGCTTTTTTCAGTAGATACCTATGTTTATATAAGGAATGTACAAAACATACACACAAGAAAGAATAAACACTAACAGGATTGTAATGCACGTATGTAAATATATCTGTTTATCTGTCTCAGAGGGTTGATGTGTGTTGCCTGTATCAGGAACATAAAATGGCTTTATTCCCTTCTCTGCAAATGAACTTCAGGCCAGACCCTGTGCATTACAAACTCACTCCTTGCTCAGCGTTACTAACCAATATTCTAGGTGTGACACTCAGGGCTTTACCTATTTTACATCGATTATAAAAATCTCTCTTCCACTGCTACAATAATCCTTTTACTAGGGGTGTATTATTTTTCCTATTAGTTCTACCCTTATTAGTTACAGGAGGGTGTGTTGAACAACATCCTTTTGTACAGAATGATGAAAACCACATTTTATAGTTATGCTTAGATTAGCCAGGGTGCTAACCCTGTCTTTTTCCCAGTAACATCTTAATTCCATAATTTTCAATAGGCCTCTCTTGGTCATACTTTTCTCAGTGCTCTATTTATGAGATAGTCCTTGTCTAGGACTGGAAACCACAGAAGTATTAAACAAACCTCTTGCAATGGCAGAGATCCTTCTGGGACAACAATTTGATGCAGTTCCACAGGATTCAGTCCTTCCCTGCTTATCTCTGTTAATTGAAACCCAAAGGCCAGTCTAAAGAAGATGCCCTGCCCCATGTCTCCTTTGCATCCAACAGGGATATTTCCCTCTTCTTCTACAGCCAGTGCCTAACCAAGGCTGTTAGAAAGTGATGAGGTGCCAATCAAAGGGAAAAGTGAGAAGCTGCCAGATGGACACGGGAAAGAACTCCTGCAGGCACTGTTCACAGCACCTTCTCAGGCAGGAACAACCCTAGGAGTCAATGAAGGTCCTTACCCAGCAGACAAGGACGAAGAGAGAATAAGAGGCTCTTCTGTTTCTTCCATTATTTCAAATGTAAAGGAGTCAATTAACAAGAAGACCTAAATGGTTTACTCTTCATGTTTAGACAAGAGGTTAGCAATGCTGCCAGGACTCAGCAGTTGTGATGGGTTTGTGGAAATGTCTCCAACTCCTGTTGATGGTTGTGAGATTGTTAAACACTGGCAGAGCCCAGGAAATGTGAGTGTGCATGGGGCAGCTGGAGGGAGCTGGAACCAAATCTCCAGGTCAGCAGCAGAGCAAGAAGCCAACACAGCAGCCCTATCAGCTTAATTGTTCAGTAGGATAAAGCTGGTGAGTTCAATGAACACTGCCACATCCCTAATTTGCCCATATTGACAGGTTGCTTGTATTGCCAATACTCTGAGCTACGGAAAATGGTGCCAAGGTCTTTTCATAGTCACATCTCAGTTTTTTGAGCCTGACCAAGTTCTGCAACATCCCAGGCTTCTGCCATCTGCTGCAGAACATCACTGGTGTCCCCACAACACTGCTTGTGGTGAAGGTTGTTTTGGAAGGGACACAGCAGGCACACATGTTGTGCATATAGCTTTGAATCACTCTTGTCAAAGGTGGGTGAGCAGCACTCCTCTCTTGTGCTTTCATTATTAAAGCATTTAGAAATGAAGGTGATAAAGATATGAGACACACTGACAATAAAAAGATTACCCTTTTAGATCTAATCTAGAGAGTTAAGTCAAGGGGCAGCTCTACAAACTGGTGCAAATTAGGCTAGCTCTGTCAGCTGATTTATACAGGAGGAGGTTGAATGCAAAATTGCCTCATGCTTTATTGCAAGACCTTGTTGATATTTGAAATCCTGCTCCTGTCAGTACTGAGAAACTTGCTGCATATTCAAGTGAGGGTGTTGAAGGCACTACTCAAAGTGGTTTTGCAACCAGGTTGGAATGGTTTAGAGCACGCCTGGCGTGCAGTCAGTCCTCTCTTAAAACTATGGTCCCAGCTGAGAGGTGGTAATTTACTATTCAGTTCCATACTGGGCAGGAGGGAAGGCAATTTTTTAGGCTGCCTAAATGCAGATTGAAAGCATGTCCTCCTATTTATAGCCAAACCAAGTGGGTATACTGAAGCATTTTGCAACCATTTTCTCTATATTTAGAACAGATGCAAAAAACTGCATCAGGTAAGAGGCAACAGAACTGCTGTGTGCCTCAGTGCTACACAGAAATGTTCTTAATTTAGGCATTCAAATGCCAAATCCAAGTTAGGACTGCCATTTTAGCTATATATTCAACACGGAAATTTGGACTTGATCTCTCAGCCAGGTACCTTGGATTCTGAATTCCTAATGATTTAAATTAAAAGCTGTAATATTCATCAAGCAGTTGGACGGATTGCTGCAGAAGATCCAAACAATGTTGGCTGATGTGTATAGTGTGGATAAACTATTGGACACCTGACTCATTGTATCTGCATGGTCAATCCAACAGTGAGGAAGGCTTGTGAATTCCATTGGCCAGGAATCCTAAATGTGAAGGAAAACATCATAAAGTGTGGTAAGCCAGTGGCTGATAATAGTGTGACATTTGCAAGTGTGGCCTTTTTGATATCAGTGTGACATCAGTTTATGAAGATTAGGGAAAACTAAGGAAAAGATTTGTAGGTAAGATGTAAAACTGACAGCTTGAAGTCCAAAGTAACAAAGAATCCTGTCCCACATATAAAAAAAAAGGGTAGTTAAAAGAATAGTATTTATTGTACTTTGTAGTGAATTAACAATACCCAGAACACTAAAAACAAGTGTCAGCCAGTGCTGTAATTGCAGTTACAGAAATAACAAACAGAACTATACCCTCAGCTATTTATAACTGAACTGTACTGGGTTTGCTTTGAAAATAGTATCATTCTGTAAATGATACCATTCTCCACTAAACAGAGCTGTGTGTCAGACCTGGAATCCTTGCTGCAGCTCAACATCTGTTCAGGGAAAGCAGCATTTACTCACGTGTTTTTATCACTGGATGATGGGAATATAAGTACAGCTGTATATATAACGTCGCTTTGATAAACATATCATAAATTAAAGGAGCAGAAATCATAAATAGGTATAGAAGTTTGTCTGTAACAATGGTTCTTTCTCATAAATGTTGTAATTCCCATTTTCTGGCTATTGAAACAACTGCAAACACAGACAAGAATAATCTGTACCTGAGTTGAACTAGGAATGGGAACAAAACTCCCAGCTGTCAGATTCTGATAATAAACTCAGCATGGAAGGTAGATCAGAATAGATGAGGATGGGAAAGAGTCCCTAAATTACAAATTTAATATTTTAATTCTGCTGTGCAGAAGTTAATTGTCTATTCTGCATTAGTTGTCCAAGCTGGTGCCTTAATTTTTGCATAGAAGAAAATGTTTCAATGTTTCCATGGGGCATCTCATTCCACCTGTCTCGTATTCCTTAGGATCCAAGGCACACAGAAAAACCATGCAGGTGGTAACAAGAACTTTTCCTTCTGCCTTTTCAGGCAGAGAAACCAGTGCAGGTTCCCTGCTACACCTTGTTGTTTAAACACACAAATGCACATAACCCTTTCCCAAGCGTTTCGGGAGACTGAGTGAAGGGCAGAAGCCTTGTTGAAATTGATGGTTCCGACATTTTCTTTTTGCTTTAATCCTATTTTTATTCCCAAAATGCAACACCAAGATGATGGGTTTGTATCAGGTACATGTGCCTCTCAGCTGAGCCATCAGTGGAGTCCTACACCCTGATTCTAAGCCTCACTGAGGCTGAGGGGAATCTTGGTGTTAGTGGACACAGGCTCAGTTCAAAGACCATTTCAGTCACATCTTCATTTAATTTTTAATAGAATCAATTTTTGTAAAGCTGATGACACATGTATCTTTATTAGACTGACCCAGTTATCTGTATAGGTTCACTTTGTACCCCCTTGGGTTGCCAAACACAATCTGCTTGACTGATGTCAGGTCCATTTCTTTGCATGATCATTCTTCCAGCAGTCAATACCGAGGTTTTTTAAGTTATCGACCAGACAGCTATTGGATGAGGCAGGGCCACATGGCCTCCTGACCTAAAATACTGTAGCAAAAGTGGTGAAGATATGAAATCAATAACTTTATTGAAACAACATCCGAGCTGACACTTTCTGCAGAAGGATTAAACGAAGGGGGTGTTGTGGAAATGGGTCAAATTGTACATGGCTGATGCGCGTAGGAATTCACTCAGGTTAATGGGAATTTACGTGTGAGGGAGAGAAGAAGAGAAGCAACATTTGGTGCAGTGCCAGGGTGTGCTGGGCTCAACAAGGCTGGGTGGTCCAGCCAAAGGTCATGCACAGAGCTCTGAGGGGCCAGGATGTACGTGCTGGACTGACACTGCCGATAACACTCTGTTTCTGCCCTGGTCCTTGAGCTGCTCCCTCAGCTGCACCGAGAGGCTGCCCCTGTGTGTCTGCAGTGGCTCTGGGGAGCTCTGCCTGCTCTGGGCTGGCTGTCAAGGCAAAGTGTTCATCATCTGCTTCCATCCCTGGCTTTGGGGAGGGGCTGTGGGTTCTCAGTCACACACAGGTCCTGGCAGCCCCTGGAGAATTAATGTGCACAAATACACTCGGAATGTCCCCGTACTGATCTTGCATTTGAAACTGTTTGTGTGGCTTCACAAGGCTGGAGAAACACTGTTAAACCCACATCCCACGCATAGGCACACACTATATTTATTTGGTCAGTGTTTCAGATTTCATGGGTATTTTAAACTAACTAGCATAGCCTTGTCATCATTAACATGTGCTCAGTGATTGTGGTGCTTCTACAGTGTTACTTTTCATCCTTAATGCTTGAGCAAAACCTCAGCCCTTTAGGTGAATCCAAGCATTTCTCAAAGCAGAAAATGTTGTTATCAGCACCAGTTAATATATAAAATCTTGCCATCATTTACTGTGTAAGCACAGGAAAAAATAATTTAATAAAATAAGTTATTTTACTTTCTCAAAAAATAATGTTTTTGTTTGATTGTGAAATAGAGAGGAAAGAAAGAGTGAAGAAAAGCTCAATAAACAGCCATTTTATTACTGTTGCTAGAAATAAAATAAGGGTAAGGGAGACTTGGCTACTGTTTTATTGTAACCGTGAATTCACTTCTTTCATTTAAGTGTCTGTCACATTAGTAGAAAAATACAGATCACTCTGAAGTGTGTACACTGGCAGTGACTATGCCCATTTTTCATTTTAAATAACTTTCAGCTATTCTTTCCTTTCCACAGTAGGAGGTGGCAGGCTGGTATTGGTAGAAATGCAAACAGAGAGCAGCATCTTTCTGTGGGCTTTAGGTGAGAATTTGGCACAAGTACCTTGCTGTGGCTTTGCTCAGTTCACACTGTAATACATTCTCAGTTTAATTGAAAGAATTAAAATGAAAATAATCTGCTTGAATATATATGCTTTATTTAATACTGCCACAATATGTTAAACCTAATAAGAAAATCCTTCCCAAATCACTTTTCACTATTGAATGTGTGTTTTGTGAACTGAATTAACTATGAAGTCACTTTGCATAAGTGTTTTTGTATGTGAAACATTTCTTTCTCTACCACAATGCTGAAATGATGGCTTATAAGTCATTCTGAGTAGATATATACAAGTTTAGCTGGATTAGTTGAAGATTGAAGCAACTTTAAAATTGGCTTGTGAAATTATTTGTTTCTAATAAATAAGATGTTTACACCATAAACAATAATAAGCTTAATAAGCTTTTCTTTAATACATGTACTTGGGAGAACTTGAAAAAGACCTTTTAGTCATAAAAGACATGTAGAAATTAGGAATAATTAAACCTTAGGATAATATTCTTCCTATGAGGGTGGTGGGGCACTGGAACAGGTTGTCCAGAGAAGCTGTGGCTGCCCCATCCCTGGCAGTCTTCAAGGCCAGGCTGGATGAGGCTTGGAGCAATCTTGTCTAGTGAAAGGTGTCCCTGCCACGGCAGGGGGATTGGAACTAGGTGATCATTAAGTGTTCTTTTCAACCCAAACTATTCTATTGTTCAAAACACTACCAACTGTAATGAAAAGCAGCAGAAAATGGCAAAAATGGACTTCAAAGTTACATTAAAATGGCAAAGAAGAGCATCAGTAATATTATGGTAGTGACTATCCCTATAATGAGTCATCAGGGAGGGAACACGCACCCACAGAATTTGTCTTTTTATGTATAGATTTGCCTTCATGAGAAGTGTTTTACTGTAGCTTCTTCAGAGCTTGACTGTGAACTGGTGTATTTTTAAACACACTTCATATATTTCTATATTCTGTATTTCTGTGTGGAAATATTTCTGTATTTCACCTCAGTTCGGTAACAACAACCTGACCAACTCTGGGTTTCTTGGTTGGGTCTGGCTATTATGTCTCTTTGGATTTAAGGAAAATGCTATCCTGGTGTTATAAATACAGATTTTCTAAAAGATAGGCACAAGCTCTCAGCCACAGCCCACTACTCTTAAGAAACTCACCATCTTTACTACTTCAAAGTCATGAAAGCAAGACAGAATTATTAGACCACCTATTTTTTTTAGTCTTTTACATGCTACTTTCTATGAAAAATGGTCCCTGAACAAACAACAGATTTTAGGGCTTCATTAAAGCCTATCTCTGAGAATGACATCTGAGTTCTTCCTTAAACTACCAGTTCCTTCCAAGGTTTACCAACCCTTTGTTGGAAGAAGAGCAGGGAAAGTCAGCCTTATTTCTTACCTGAGTTTTTTCAGCCTCAGTTCCATCTGGAGGTTCAGGCTGTGTTTTCTCCATTAGACTAAACTCATCTTTGGCATCTGACAGTTTTCCTTGAACTTTACTTTCATGGCATGTTTTATATAGAATTATGTTTCTGTATACTATCTGGCTATTTTCTACAGTAAGTTGATGACCCAAACCCTAATGCTTTATTTTTGTTATTTTAATGGGAGTCTGGCATGGCATAGACCTCTCCAATCTACACACATATACACTTTTTTCCTTCAAAGACTTTCTGTGACAATATGACCTTTTTCATGTATATTTTTAAAGTTTTTAGCGTCTTTGAGTCCTGATTCATAGTCCTGCTCTTTGTCTTGCCCCCACAGTAGCTGCTGACAGACTGGTTCAGAAGTTTGGGCTCAGGCTGCTGGTGGGAAATTCCCAAGGGGACTGAAGTTTTTTGAAAGGCTATCTGAATTAAATTATTTATAATGAGCATGCCTGGCAATTGAAGCTTTGTAGTGTTAACCACTGGCTGGGAGTGTGAAATGGACACGTTATATTCAAATAAGGGGAAGAAGTCACGATGTTTGTGCAGCAAGCATGGTTTGCCAGTCCATGGTATTTACATTCTGTACCTCTTTCACTTAAATGTTTATACCTTAACAGATATTTCCTCAAGATTGAGAGACTGCCTGATATAATAGCAGGTAATCTGAGTGTCAACTGATTACCAGGCTTGCTTGAATTACTGTATGCTATTACAGTATTTTAGGAACCTGTAATATCCACCATTACTTTCTCTTGTGAGAGTCCTTAGACTGACTTGCTGTTGCCATTTTTCCCTCTTCTGCAAATAAATATTGTGGTGTATCCAATACAATCAGCAGAGTGTAACCAGAGTGTGTGAATTTTTTTGCACAGATAATTAAAGGCCAGTGTTCTCCACTGTAACAATTACAAGTACTTGAGAAAACAATGACAAGGTCATCCTGCGAATGCAGCCATCAATCAGGGAATTTGCTGCCTTAATAAAAAAATGACTCATTTGTTTAGAAACCAACGTAGAAAGGAAGCAACAACAAAATTGTTTCTTTGGACGTATGTTCCCTTAAGCACATTAATGTGGAGCAATAGCACATAGAATATATTTAGCTAATTAAGACCAATTTCTCCTATCTACCCCAAGTGCCTTAAGTTGTGGCTAAATCTTTAGGTGGAAATAGAAAAGGCTGCTTGGATGGTGTGGGTATACATGGAGGAGTCTCTCTTTTCCTTTGGGAATGATGTGATGGCACATGTGCTCCATGGAAGCCCTGACCAGGGCAGTGCACGCTGTGCTTCTCCAGCAGCACCCACAGCACGCAGAGTTGAACTCTTGTGTAAATACAGATGTGACTCAGTTGTCCAGCATCACAGAGTTGCACACAAATCTATGCTCAGGCAGGGCCTTGGATTGGAAAGGGAGATTTGTGAGCTTATTGAGTGCCATGGTCTGGGATCTGTCTTTCTGCAATCTGAATAGATTGTAACCTGTGACTCATTGCTGGCTGATGTATGACAGGGACCTGGGTGCCATCACAGGGACTTGTATCCTGGGCTTTTTCTTTTCTTGGCTCAGTGTGGACACTTCAGCTGCATCTCTCCTGCCCTTGAAGCAAACTCCCTGCACTGTCCATAGTGCCTGGGTCTGTATTGGAAAGATGCTCAGGAACTGTAGATCATCTTAGAAGTGAAGCTTAAAAAAAACCAACTAAGTACCACATTATTCAGTGGGCAGTAGACTGATCCATAAGCTAATGGTTTTGTTGAAGGGCAAATATTGCACAGGTAAGGGAAACATTCATTTTTCTGTTGATGGAGGTTGCTGACTGCCACTGAACTGCTTTTCAAAACAGTATCAACATGAGTTATCTCCTGGTAGCCATGTCTTGGCAATGGTGAAATGTACCGTCCCTGTACAGAACTTTGTAAGTTTACTTTTGAAATGATTTTTTATTTTGAGAAGCTGGTATTTTCTTACATAAAATAGAAACAGGAGGAAATACAATGAAACATTTAATTTGAACTTGTGAGGTATGACTCATAATGTGTGTGTTAATCAGTTAATAAAACGTAGTTCCCACCTTCACTTTCCTCATTTCAGCCTTGACCTCACACAGAATTAGAGAATTCTCTCATTGACTTCCTTTTAAGGCAGGTTGAGAGTTTGCTGCTAGAAAAACTTAAAAATTCCACTGCTTGAGTGCGGGCTAAAAAGTGAAAAGGAAGTCTGGTTTCTTTTATGTAACTATTGCAGAATTAATTGATGTTTTAAATTTATTTTTATGAACGTAATTATAAACTGATATCTCAGAGACTGAAAGCTGCTTTTATGTTATATACAAGTAGCTACAAAGGTAATTTTGCTGGCTTCTATGTTTAATCATTTGCATTTATACTCATTACTGCATACATATGGCAGAACTGAAGTGCAGAACTGTATTTCTAAGGCAACAGTAATTTTTTCAGACACTAATTAAGCCTATTAAAAGTACAGATCTTCTGCTCACGTTCACAGAATAAAGGCATCAAAGTAGCAATTTGGCATGTTGGGTAGGAATTTTTCTTTTTTTCACAGTGTTATGTCATGCATTTGCAAATACATCTTCTTGAACCACCCAAGGCCAAATTCGAGGAGACTCTTGGGACTGGACGTGGTGAATTTGCAGAGGGACAGAGAGAGCCATGGCTGTGGTGGTGGAGCAGTTGCGTGGATGACCTTGGCTTTACAAGCTCTCCTCAGCTCCACAGACCCTCTGAGTGCTGTGTTTGTTCCAGACACTCTCACCTCACCATAATCTTCATGGCTGTGTGAGAATATTTTCCTCTACAGAAACCATAAAAGAGTTCAAGAAGGGTTTAACTCTCCTTTTGGGGAATGATGGAGCAGCCAAGAGCTGCTGACTTCACAAGGTCTGTCAAAAACACAGACTTGCAGTGCACAGTGAGAGTAGCTGTAGGTACTGCTGTTCTATTCCCAGAGGCTCTCCCAGCCCTGAAGAACTGGAATGTCATTAATAGCCCACTGTTATTTTTTGGCGAGCTGCTGACCTGATGCCTGCATCTATATTTAGTGGTGGTGTAACTTAAATCAAAGCCTTGACGTTATTAACAGCATCGTGGACATTTAATTGGATTTAAGAAACACACTCCAGGCCAGCCTCTCTTCTCAGTTGTACCTGGGCAGCTGTGCTAGGACACATGGGTTTGTGTTCTGGTTTTCAGAGCTGAGTTTGACCATAAAAATGTCATTCAGCTCCAAGTAAACTCAGATGTTAAAAATGCATTGTCAGGTTTAAGTTGGGGGGCACTGTGGCCTGTGGGCTAGAACTGTGCATCCAAAATGCAGGCTTATGGGATCATAGGGTAGGGGTAAGCTGAAGTATCCACTCTAGGACAAAACCCAAATTTAAATACTTCACCAACATGTGCTCTAAACCCATGGACTGTGCATGTGCAGGCTGTGTCATAATGTGGGGTTTTTTTCCTGTGTTATAAGATAAGAAAAAAAAAAGTTACAGCTTTTCAAATTTAGATCATTGTCATTAGAACAGACCTCCTTGTAAAAGGTTTCTTTTTGTTATAAAAGTGTCAACTCCTTACATAGATTAGAACATCAATGTGTTTATGACTTTTTCTCTGACAAATATAAGAAGAATTTCCCACTATCTTGGAAATTAGTGATCTTCTTTGTCCTGAGGTTCAGTTATGCTGACCTCCCTGTCATAACCCTGACTATATTTCCAAAGTGTACGTTTTCCCCTGTCACAGAAGAAATCTGCAGCACAGAGACAGAACCAGCTTTTCACAATTCATGGTAAAAAAAAAAAAGAAAAGAAGAAAAAGATGCTGCTATTGTGACAGAACAGATGCTGTATAGGAAGGATTGCTTAGAGATACATTGTGAGTTAATCACAACTTTTCTAAAGTATATTGAAAAATTCTCGTTAATGTCTGAAATGAAATACTTATGATTACAGGAAATGCAATTACTTACAACATTTTTTTCACAGCCTCTCACTCTCAACACACACTTCTTTTCTCTCACACATACGCACACATAACTATTGTTAATTAAGACTGTCTCCATTATGGGGCTAATTAACAATTAGCATAAACATAATTAGCTGATGTTGACATTTAACTCATTACATTGTTTAAATAATTTTCAGAAATTGCCCTTAGTGGCATTCTGTCATACTGAAATAATGGCAGCACTTTGTCATGTAAATTAAATGACATTTTTGTTGTTTCCTCTCTAACTCATGCATGAAAGATTTTTTTTTTTAATTTGAGGTTCATTCAGTTCCGAATCCAAGGTGATTCCTAAAACTTGAGCTACAACCTGTGCTCCTTGCCTACCCTCCATAGGTAGCCTGAACACTTGGGGATCTGCATCCTTTTACTTCTGGATCTCTCCGTGCAGATTCCCTGTTCCCTGAGTGCTCCCCAAAGGCCTGGTAATGGGTATTGATCAGCAGGTGATCAGTTCCATGGCAGAGGATGGAGAAGGAAGGGCATCCTTGAAGTGTGGAGTTGGGACTTCCTTTCTGCTCTTATGTATTTGTGCCCACAGCCCAGAGACCACCCGTGCCCGGGGCTGCATTCGGGGAGGGGAGTTTGCCCCTCTGCCCTTGTGAGACTCCTCCTGCAGTGCTGTGTCCAGCTCTGGGGTCCTCAGCACAGGAAAGACATGGGCCTGTTAGAACAGGTCCAGAGGAGGGTCACAAAGATGCTCAGAGGGCTGGAGCACCTCTGCTATGGAGACAGGCTGGGAGAGCTGGGGGTGTTCAGCCTGGAGGGGAGAAGGCTCCACAGAGACCTTACAGTGGCCTTCCAGTACTTACAGAGGGCCTCTAAGGAAGGTGGGGACAGACTTTTTAAGAAGGTCTGTTGTAATAGGTCAAGGGGTAATGGTTTTAAAATAAAGTAGGGTAGATACAGAATAGATATAAAGAAAAAAGTGTACGAATAAACAAAAAAGGTTGCTTAGAGAAGCTGTGGCTGCCACATCCTTGGAAACATTTAAGGTCTGGCTGGATGGGGATCTGAGCAATGTGGTCTAGTGGAAGGTGTCCCTGGTCATTGCAGAAGATGATTTTTAAATGTCCCTCCCAAAACAAAGCAT
>VZRZ01005146.1:305772-433272 GCA_013398175.1 Climacteris rufus | reverse complement strand
TGTTGTTCCTGGCCCCCCTTCCATGGGTGACTGGACTCTGGTAGCAGAGCTGACGTTTTCATTCCCTGAAAAAGCTCAGAACCTGGTTTTCATTTAAATGTGTAAAATTATCTGAGTTGTTTTCCCCTCGATAAGGTTTACAAGTGTCTGTATATCTTTAGTTTTAACAGAGGGCAGTTCAGTAGACAGTTTACGAAGTACTGGTCAGGGAGATAAATTACCTTGTAGAGCTGCACAATCACCATTCACAATCTCCTCAGTGACTTTATAGCCAATGATAGGATTTTTCAAGTTCATAGAAACTCATCAAAACACTTCTTGGTATTTTTTCCTTCTCCATCTAGTCATTCTCACTTAAAGCAAAATCTGTACTGCTCCTGCTACGGAGTGAGGATTTGGTTTGATGCCTTGGGGCCCACTGAACATTTCGTTATTTCTGTCAGTTTCTTGGGATTTGTGAACTGGAAATGGGAACATTCCAGGCAGCTGCAGCACTTTGACACATCCCTTTCCCAGGGGTCATATCTAACCTCAAATGATGCTTTATGTGTACCATGCAGTGTTGCTCTGTGAGGTTATCATTGGGCAAATGAGTGGTTTTAAGTTTTCTCTTGCTGCTCTTCTTAAGTTAAGGCTCCATAGCTGTACATTTGAAGCTCCCTAGTTCTTTTGGGTGGGTGCTACTTCAGCCCATAATTTGTTTACAACATGATTGGCACACAACCTCTTGCAGCAGAAGAGGGCATGGAATACATGGGGCAGCATCTGTGGTAGTGGGGAACTCCTTGAACCTCTGCTACTCGGTTTCACAGACCTTTTCTCATCAACATGGTACATGGAAGAAGTTGGAGACACACTCTCCTTGTTTCTGAATCACTAGGTTCTGTAGCCCAGTCCCTGGCAGGGCTGCAATGGTCTGCAGCCAAAATCTTACCAAAGTAATGCAGATTATGGTGGGTGATGCCACTGATGGCCCCAGGGCATCCCCAAATGCCACTCAGGTACTGGTGTGGGGGCAATGGGGAAAGAAGAGAAGATAGATTATGGAAATGTTATCCTCCCTGTGGGTGTGTATTTCTGCATTGTGTGATATGACCATGGCTGCACAGCTGCTCACATCCACATTTGTGTTGGGTCTGTGCATTCCACTGTTGACAAACCCCTGTCTCTGTCCCTGCACATCCCCAGGGAGGTTTGCTGAAGCAACAGTACAGCAAATGCAGGTGTGGTTGTGGGTGCTGAGTGGGGACCTGTTTTCTGCCAGAGTGAGAACATGTGATTTCCTGAGGTAATGGGATGGACCAGAGTCTCCTCTTCCAGGGCAGGGGTTAAGAATTGATTCACACAAGAGCAGGACCAAGTACTACCCTATTATAAGACCTTCCAAGTGATGCTGGTGAATGGTCTCAATTTCTGAATTGATTTTTTCCCCACTTATTTTCTGACTCAGAGCAACCTCCTGTTCTAAACAGGGAGCACATTTACCCTGAATGATGCTTCCTGCATCCAGGGCAGCTCCCTTCTGACAACACTGCAAAAGGCATTGCCAGCAGGCTGCAATTAAGGGTAGTACCAGAGTTGTTTGCTCCATTTCCAGCAGGCTCTAAACTGGTGGTCAGAAAGAAACTAGAAACATCTGTGGGCTCTAATAATACAGGTTTGAAATGATGGGGGTGTCCCATTTTTCCCCTCCTCCACCGAGGGAACTGAGAGATGTCTGGTGTTAGGACAGGACATAGACTCAGTGAAAGAGAAGTTAAGTTGCTCAAGCTGCATATATTGTGATGTAATCGAGGTTTCAGTGGAGTGGTTTTTTTTGAAAGATTTTCTTACCTTTTTTTTTTTTTGGCCAATGTTGCTGTTCATTCCAGTCCAGCAGAAAAGGACTGTATGACCAGGGACACATAAGTTTAGCTCTGGGATAAGGCCCTTCAGCAAGATTTGGCCCATAAAACCATCATCTGGAAGACCAACAGCGAGGTAGCTGAGAAGATGGTAGCCCTTGGTTTTCGGGGATTAGATCAGCCATTAGAATGTCTTAATTAATCCTATCCTTTTTCCAGGCTTTTTATATATCACTTTCAAAATGTTGCCTGGTTTTGTTCTTGAAGGGATTTACTCCCTTTGGTATTTAGTTCCTGGACAAAAGGGTACATTGTGTAATGGTTTTGGTTGTCTACTTTGAACCCTTTCCTGGGACTATGACCAAATGAGGCCTGATGGTTACTACGTGTACCTAGGCATTTGTAGAACTCGTCAGAGCTCTGTCTGTGGCCTGATCCTGCTTGCTGTGACTGCTGGCAGCCCTCCTGCCTTCCTGAGGCTGTGCATCCATGCTCCAGCAGCAGCAGCAGTGAGGAAAGCTGAGTTGAGAGTTTATGGAGGGGATGGATGCTGCAGGTGTTGTCCTGATCTTGATGCCTGGTGCTAGTGGGGGTGTAAAAGGTCATTTCCTTTCCCTGTGTATCTTTGTCTTCCCAGATTTTGTCTGTTAGACATTAAACAGTGTGCAGAAGGAACTTGCAGCGGTTTTAAGGGTCTTTCAAGTATTTTCTTCTGTGATGCATGTCTGATCAACTCCATCCAATGCCCATGGCAGGAGAGGGGGGATAGGCTCTGACTTCCTTGCTCAGGGCACTTGTGTGCTCCAGACCAGGATGGCTGTGTCTTAGTGAAGACTTCAGTTTTGAAATTTTGTCTGTGAGATCACAGGTGGCAGCTCAGTAAAATAATTTCAACACCTGTTACCTGCCATGTCAAAATCTGAATACAAATCATTGCCAGATTCCACTAATTGATGCTAAATAGAAAGAAAAATAACGCAGGAGAAAAACCCTCCTAGAAACAATCAATAAATTAAAGATGCTTGGGGATATAAATTCAGCAGTTAAATGAGATACTAATGAAGATGGGAGTTTAATGGTGAGTACTCTCATTACATTGTTTTAAAAACTCCATTTGATGTAGATTTGGTACTGGTAGAAGGGAGACAGCCTTGTGACAAACATCCATGAGAACAAAAGTTGTTCTGGCATATGAGCACAACTACTGCCGTTTATTGCTGAGCAGCTTTGCTTCCCCATTTCTGCAAGTTGTTGCAAGATCTGGTGGAAATTGTGGAGCAGTTAATTAAAAAACAACTAATGACTGTTCCACAGGGTCAGTTTGCTTCTCGGAGCCTAAAATGTGCAGGATATTAACACATGTATCATTTTTTTGACACTGGAGGACAATTGCAGAGTCCAGCCTCACTGCTACTGGTTTTAAAGCAGAACTTAATTAACCAGGGATGGGCTGAGCAGGTTTGTCTGGAAATAGGCATTAGGCTTCCAAAGGATAAAGCTGCTCAGATATTGCCAGCCTTTAAATTAAACTTTTTCCCAACTCATCTCAGCCCTGGTGAGCCTCACGGTGCTGCTAGTGTCCCATTCCAGCCACGAGCCCCCCTATCTCCCAACTCTAATGATGTTTCACTTAAGCTGCTCTGGACAGCTGCCTTAGGATGAGATGAATTATGTCCCCCAAATTCCCACTTCTCCCTGCAGTCTGAACAACAGCCCAGCCTGACAAGTCCAGCATTTGCAGCCAAGTAAGATGCCCAGGAGTGGAATTTTTTTTTGCAGCCCACGTGTGCTTTGGCAGGACCAACAGTGCTCTTGGAAAGAAAAAATACATCAAACTCCAATTCTGCATGTGCTCCAGCCCCACAGTGGCTGGGAAGAGGTGGCTGGTGAATGCCTCTGCTTTGCCTTGACACTGGTGAGGCATTTTTCTCGCATCAGTGTGGAATTTGGTGAACGCAATTATTTTCTTTTATCTCGCACTTAGGTTTAAACTGCATCTCTGCTGGTACGTGCCCTGTTTTGATTAATATTAAACTTCCAGATCATCCTTTTGAATTGGAGCAATTTCTTACAACAAATAGACCGGAGAGCCAGATTTTTGAGTGATTAGTAGCAGGCTGAGAGCGGTGGATGCTTGGGGAGCTTAACGATTCATGGCCAGATTCATTCACCATGGTTAGAGTGGTGGGCATGTCACAGCTGCGATTCCTCTGGCAAAACCTCAGCCTGAAATGATTTTAAATCAGGACTTGAGTTTTCCATCTCACTTCTTTCCAGGTTGATTGACTTGCTGAGAGGGGGGAGGAGAGCCATCCTCCCATCTCAGAATGTACTGAAAAAAAATCTGTTTGTAAGAATCTGCTGCATGGAAAAATCTATTCTTCTTTCATCTCTAAATTATTTGGGCACAAAGGGAAAAACATCCTACTGACTCCAGAGTGTTGATCCCAGGGGATGCCTCTCCAGATGCCATGTATGGTGGGGGGCAGACCTGGATGTGGTGTGGTTGTACTTTTTCTGGGCTGTTTGGGGTTTTGTACAGCTAAGATGCTAAATGGGGGGTGGCAAGAATGGCCAAGAGAGATAAATTGTAGATATCACATGAGCTGATGCACCATGAGGAGGAAGAGGAAGCCTTCACCAATTTCATGTGTAGTCGAAGTGTTTGGCACTGGTGGCAGTTCTGACTCCAGGATTTTTAGTAACACAGCAGTGACATATTTGTGACTTCCACTCAAACACACCAGACAGAACCTTAGTCCTGAATTCCAGGAATGCCTTAGACAGATGAAATATTGCTGCAGTGCCAATATCTCTAGTTGAACACACAGAATGCTGGACTAGCTGCTCTGGGCTGTGTCACCAAATACTCTGCCTCTGGAATGCAGAATGAAAATCAGTGTTTGTGTAGCCAAATGGACACTGAAGCTTTTTTTTTCCCTCCATGCACAAATGAATTACCAGCAGTCTGTGCAAAAGGTGGATTTCCCATGCACAATGTGTAACTGTGGTGTGTGCTGGGGAGCCAGACACAGCAAGATCACTGTGCAGGAAGGCAGTAACAGTGCTTACGGGACAGGAACCTCTTTTTTATTTTTTATGACCAAAAAAAATACACTTAAATGAAGAATCTAGTTTTTTTTTTTTCAGTTGGTGTTTTTGGCCCTCAACCTGTTCTTCCATTGCTTCTGAGTTGAGTAAGGTCAGGAATTCAGCTGGGTTATGGACCGAGATATTCCAGACTATTACAGAACAACAAGTAGTCAGTGCCCTCAATGGGCGAGACCTCATGATGGACCCTTTGAATCATAGGAAAAGTCACTGCTGTTGCTGATCTTGTGGAGTGCAGAATTCTGGGTTTTGGTGTTTCTGGAGTATGGGCCCAAGACCTGGGCACTCTGTTATTAGAGCTCAGATATTGCTTTAAAATGTTGAACGTTGATGGTGCATTATATCTTGCTGTGGAAAAGGTCAGCCCTGTTATTTGTAGAGGGAGGGTTGCCTTTTCTTCATGGCTGGCTGGCTTTTTGGGCTACATGGTATAATTTATAACTACTTATTGTTTTCAGACACCAGGCTGAGGATATTTTGTGTGTGAAATTTAAAATTCAGGCCATTGTAGTTGAACACGTAAAACAGAATTCTTTTGTCCAGCAGGAGACAGAGATGCCTGGTCTTGTCATCCTCAGCTTTCTTTTCAGTTAGAGGGGAGAAAAATATGGACTTGCAGGGCATGAACTACATTATCCTAAAACCTGTCCAAAATATTTCAGATGCACCAAGCCCCCATAATAGAGAGAATTGGATACTGGTAATACAGAGAAATTGTCACTGTCTTACATGGTAGCATTTGTTGTGAGATTAGAGGTAGCCTGTGGCAACTCCTATTTCCCAGTGTTTCTGGTTTCTGCACAGCTTGTGTAACACCAAGGAGCTGATGTCAATGTGCATGAAAATGAAGAACCTACTTAGTGAAGGATTTGGATGCTAGAGCAATTTTCTTAAAATTGTTCACCTGCTTGTCAGTGATGTCAACTGCCTAAAACCATGAAGGAATGTAAATTCCATAATAAATGCAATACAATCTATCATATTTTTGGACTGTCAGACCCAGAATTTACAATTCCATGCAAAGTTGGTTCAAAACTACCCAGAAATACATTAGCTGTCATGGCCCACTTCCTCAGTGCAACTCTGGCTTTGAGGAGTAGTGTTGGCTTTTTAAACTGGCTCCAGGTGTTGTTTGGTGTTGATATGAGTGAATGAGACGAGGCCCTCTTATGCCAGTCACTCTGCAAACCAATTTAAGAGCTGTTATCCACCTGAAGAACTTACATTTTAGTTGCTATATTGTGCTACATTCTCTCAGGTAGTTGTGGAGGGTGATAGGGTCTCTCCTGAGCCTTCTTTTTTCAGGCTAAACACCCCCAGCTCCCTCAGCTGCTCCTCATCAGACTTGTGCTCCAGACCCTTCCCCAGCTCCGTTCCCTTCTCTGGGAAGGGAATGCTCCAACACCTCAGTGTGTGTCTTGTAGAGGGGAGAATGAATCTGACTCGCTTTGTGGGACCAGTCTCTGACTGTGTAGGTATATATGGGTTTTTGTTACAGAAAAATAAGCATTTACCCCTTTTCTGAGTGAAGGACCAGAGTCTTGTATCAAAGAAGCAGAGTGGCAAAATGAAACACACTTCAGCTTCTTCTCATCACTGCTTAAATAAAACATGGAGCAATTATCAGCAACCAAGACTTTGAGAAAAACAGGCATTGCTGTTAAACCCGATACTCTCCAAAGCTTTAAATTCATCACAAGTGACTGTGAGGAATACCTATTGACTAATTAATTTTCTTGTCTGACAGACAGCCTGTGAAATCCCATGAAGTATAGATAAAGTGTGTGTACGTGAGTGACAGGTGGAGAAACATCACAAATTACATTCTCAACACACAAGACTTCAACTATTACTCTGTTATAGCTGTGTGATTTCAGTAGCTGCAGTTCGTCCAGATGTCAGATAGGTGCTGGTGGACAGGCCAGATGTGACCCATCCAGAAGGAGAACACAGCTCATAAATCAAGTTTCTGTTAACCCTTCCTAGCCCAAATGGTTTGTGCCCAAGTGATCCTGACTGAGGAGAAAGATTGGTAGGATCACCATGGAAGGAAACAGTCCCAAGATCAGAGAGCATTTCACCACTCTAGATATTAAAAATTGTTCTTTCAGGAATGGATTGGATGATATGCACAGTTTATCAACAGTAGTCCATGAAAAAGTCTATCGAAAAATATTTGGATTGTCTTTAGAGAGAGGATACATTGGAAGACCACACTTCCAATAACAGTCAGTTAAAGACCAAGGCCAGTGAAAGAGAAACACATCACTGATGGGACCATGCAATGGTGCACAAGTTGATATCAGATTTCCCCTGGGTGTTCCTTCTCCTTTCCCGTGCCTGTAGCCTGCTTGTGGCTGTATTGAGATGAGCAAAATTTGGATCAAAAGTGAGAGAAACAACTCAGGAAGGAGAAGAGAGAAAGTGAGGTAATATCCAGTGGTTGTTGGCACTCACTGCAATGTATTAATGTCTTCACCAAGATTCTAGACTTCGATAGACAAATAGAAAAGGACCAACAGGAAATCAGAGACCTGGGTTGTTGGTACTGCTGGGGAGGCCTTTTTCTCTCTTGTTGTCTCCTCTGTGTGTGCAAGTGAAGTTTCACTTGTTTCATTGGCCCACATTAAGGTGGCTGCTGACATGGAGAGGGCTTTGCCTGTCCTGTTCCTACTCACTGTGTCCTTAACTAACTGAGCAGTACAACACAGTTGTTTCCAGGTATAATCTCAGTTAACCTTGACACCTTTCCCTTCTCATGGCCTTTCCTATCAGCACTCAAGAAAAACCACGAGGGGAGAATGAAAAAGAAATCAATTTTTATCACTAGAAATATTTCCCCTTTTGGCCACAGTCTGAGGCTGTTCTGACTCTAACTGGTCCTCCCTGGGGTTTCATAACAGTAGCTCACAGGAGGCTCTAGCTTATCTGAAGACCAAACAGTAAATTTCTCATTTCCGCTTAGTGGTGAGGTGTTTAATTGCTGCTTAGTTTTGCCAGTCAAGTAATTCACATTGACGTGCTAAAAGCGGCCACTAGCAGTTAAGCTTCCATCCAGGGGCTGCAGTGAATGATCCTGACATCTTTTTGCAGGCACCAGCTCTGCAGGCTGAGAGCATTCTTGTTTCTCCTCTCGAGTGGGCAAGCAATCTACAGAAAATTAAGTCTGAAAAGCCATGAGAGGTTGTGAAAGGCAGCTTAAGGAGAGAGGCTCTATTGGGTGAAATTCAAGTCGAAAATTTAACTGTTGCCACCTCACTGGGTAATTTAGAAGAAGAAATATTGTTTAAATATAGTAAGACAGGGTTGAACAAGGAATAGAGGATATTCAGTCTATAATATCTATGTGAGTTTATGTATCTACTGAACCACTGCTGTCCTTAAAGGTGTCTCAAGTTATAGAAGTAAGTGAATATGGAGATGGCTCAGTGCAGAGTCTGTAACTCTGTTTAGTGGACTCAGCCCTCACTTGCACGGCTGTAAATCAGGAGTAACCCTTCCAAAGCCTAAAGCTCCTCCTTGCATGGCTAGTTGCACTTTTTGGCAGTGGGTATAAACTGCTGCTGCAACTCAAAAGCATAGGGAGTTCTGACTCAGTAGCAATTTAAATCTGCCTTTTTCTCTGTGGAATAATTGTGGCCTTACAGCAAAGTAGGACAAGCAAAGAACATTTTAAATATTGTTTTTTTTACTTGTCTCTTCTGGTGGTCTGACACTGCCAGCCCTGTGTGGGAGCTCCATGCATGAGAAGTAGAATGTCCAGCATGTATCTGAATATCTACAGGTACAGAGGCAGATAAACAATTTATTTTCGTGAGTCAAAAATGGCCAGATAACTCCATGAATGGCAGAGCAGAGTGGAACCAGAGTCAATGATGCCTGAGTGTCCCAGACAGGAAAGTAAATAGTTTGTCACAACTTTTCAGACTGGCTGCTGTGCTAGATGGGTTGTTACAGTTGTCCTGTCTTGGGGGCTGTCTGTGCATGGTTTTTTTGGTCATTGTAGAGCTTGTAGCATGATGGGTTATTAGGGAGTGATCACTGGGTTTGAGTTTCTTGGTGGATTATTACACCACCATAGCTGCTGGAGCACTGCTTCAGCACCCTTGCAAAGGGCAGGTTTCATGGCTGCCACAGAGCTCAAGAAATCATTTGCTTATTTAAAATATGTAGTCAACTGATTAATATCTTAAGAGGTGCAATTGCTGTAATTGCAGACTAGATAATATAAAGCTGCCACTCACGTTTAACACTGACACTCTTCTCCAGTTCAGATAATGCAAATAGACACACAGAGATAAACCAAGATCAGAAATAACAGCTGCCTGATAGACAGACTTCAGGTGTGAGGGTCCCTAGGTGAAATTAATGTCTTAGAGAATTAGATATCCACATAGCTCCAGAAACTCATATTTTAGAAATTACTCTCAAACTCATCTCTCCCTGTGCACAATCTCAGAGTGGTTTGAGAGGTGATATTCCCCTTGTCTTTCAGTAAATGAACATATGAATTGAGAGGAAATGGCAGCATGGTCCACCTGAGAGAGCTCTTACCTAGAGCCAAGTTTATCCATATATTTTAAGCTTCAAGTAGTTAAGTAGCAAATTATTTATTTTAAAAACACCCACCATTATGCCAAAACAAAAAAAAATTCCTCCTACACCACCTGGCTGAAACCCCTGGGTGGTTTTTCATACCCAGCCCCCAGCTGTTTGCATTCATCTGAGTTTGATGTCTTCAAACTGAGAACCACAAACCAGAGAATCGATATCATCTACTGAGCACAGGGCAGTATAAACACAATCAATTAATTCCTTTATATGGAAAAGGAGCTGGAACTCAGCTCATCTCCTCTCTCAGGCAAATGATAGCGATAAGAGAGTTTCCCTGAACTGAAACCAGAAGCACCAACTTTCTGCACACTTAACATATAATTGTCTATAACGTGCATGGAGGTGAGACACAATTTTATTCACAAGACTTCCATTATCTTTAATCAGCTTTTACATAATTTGCTTTGTGTCTGGTTGTTTTCTTTTAAAATATGTAAAATGTTTCCTTTCCTTGCATGTGTAGCCAAAAGATGAAGAATTCAATATTTAACATGTTATGCTCACAAAAATACTCCATTGACACTTTAGCAGTGTGAACAGTACAGCAAACATTTTATAAAACTGTAATATAGCAAACAGCAGTAGGAATAAAGATGATAGAAACCAGAGGAAAGAGCCCTTTTTGAATAAGATGTTTAAAAAAAGCTGCTTATCACTTTTACTTGAGGCCAGCTTTTCAGATATTGATCCTGTAACATGCTAAAATTTGTAGAAATTCAAGGGAGTAAACACATCTCTGCAATCCTTATGAATTAAATGTTGGTGTGTCTTAGGAAAGGCTGTCCTCACTTTTCTGAGGGATGAAGATGGTCAGCAATGCACAAAATTGGACAAGAAGAGCAGCCTTTCCCAGCCTTTTGCTAGCAGGGAGTAGCAGTTTATCACATACATCCAAATGCCTCATTGGAGTAATGAGTCCAAGCTGGACAATTTGGTCTAAGGAAGAGATGGACCAGCTGGAGTCCACAGCTAGAGCACAGTAATAAAATTATCACAGTAATAAAATTATCAAAAAGCCCTTAGATTTCAAAATGCTAAAAGAATATTTGATTCTTCATTTGGGTTAAAGAGCACTAGTATAGTCTTCAAATATTGCATATTAGGTCTTCTTGCAGGAGATGAAGGAATTACCTACTGCTGTGTTGTGGCTCAAATTGCATTCAGTGTTGCAAATTAGGAAAACTTTTTATGGGTAAGGATGGTGAAATGCTGGAATATGATGGCTAGGGAAGTTCTGGGGTCTCTGATGTTTGAGGTATTAAATAAGTCAGATAATCATCCATCAGGAATGGTGGAGCTGTATCTGACCTTGTTTTTGGAGAACAGGTGAGAGGTGATGTTTCTGTATGGTGTTGTCAAACCTTTTAAATATTGAGTTCAGGGTGGGCATTTCAAGGCTGGTCACTGATTTATAACTGGGTTAAGAATAAAAAAATACACCCCTGCCTCTCTGCTGAGCATCTCACAGGTGTGGCATGACCTGGGAGCTGCATTCCTGCAGAGGCTACCTCTGCTGTTGGCTCAGAAAACTCAAAAGTCACTTTTTGATCTGTCTCCTGTCTGCTCCCTTCTGTGCTGGTATCTCAGTCCCACCTGGTTTCAGGGCCTTAGATCTCTCCCAACCCTGTCTGCAGATTGCCTTGTTGTGTCCAGAATCTCTTTTATAAATATTATTATTTATTCAAGAGCCAGTAGAATTTAGGAAACCTATACTGAGCAGGTGAACACAGATGATTTTTTTCACAGCTCTTAACTTGAAAAATCTCCATGGTTATGGATTCTTTTCACCATCTCACCTGCAAATAGCAAGTTGCTGCCCAGTATGTGAAGGTGTTGCTGCTGTTCAGAGGGAAGATTTCCCAGCATAAGATTGTTTAATGTCTATGTCTTTTATTTTCAACTATATTTTTGCTTTGAAACAGCTAGCCCACTTAGCTGACACATTCCAGAGTTTACACTTTTTAGAGGCACAATCCTGTGAAGAAAAATAAAATCCACTTTATAAGATTAGAGTTTGCTGGATCTATGAGCAATGGGCAGTGGACTTTATATATGGAATATCAATTAATCCTAATTGGCAGATCCTAGGCACCTGTCTAGATGGCACATGTAAGATGTGGTGACATATGTAATGTATACCTCAAGTCTTCTTTGCTCCCACACAGAGCCTTCTGGTGGTCAAACCCCAACAGTCACATTGCTAAAAACCCAGGCACAGGGATTTTTCCTTTCATTTTGCCAAGGCACTGAAAGCTTTTCTCTTTACCTGTACATGGCTGTATCATGTATGACAGCTGTCAGCAGGTCCAACTGGATCCTGGGGCAGAGGTACCCATGAGAACCAGTGTTGTGCTTAGGTTTCATTGCTGTACCACTTCCTGTATTGCTCCTGTACCTTTAGAAACGCCTTGTTGTAAAACCACCCGAGTTCAAGATTCACTCTCCCCACCCACTCCTGAGCATCTTTGGGCCTCTTATTACAAGACACACGTTGAGGTGCTGGTGAAGGGTCTGGAGCACAAGGCTGATGAGGAGCAGCTGGGGGAGCTGGAGATATTTAGCCTGGAGAAAAGGAGGCTCATGGAGGACCTCATTGCTCTCTGCAACTCCCTTACAGGAGGCTGTAGCCAGGTGGGAGTTTGTATCTTCTCCCAGATAACAAGTGATAGGACAAGAGAAAGTGCATGAAGGTGTGCCAGGGGAGGTTTAGATTGAATATTAGGAAAAAATTATGGTTAGAAGGGGGTGTTGTGCATCTGAAGAGGCTGCGCGGGGCAGTGGTGGAGTCACCATTCCTGGAAGTGTTCAAAAAATGTGTAGATGTGGCACCTGGGGATGTGGTTTAGCGGTGGCCTTGAAAGTGATGGGTTAACAGTTGGACTTGGTAATCTTAAAGGTCTTTTCCAGTTTAAATGATTCTGTGATTCTATGATTTTTAAGTGCTGCTTCCTTGGTTGGGTGCTTGGATTTTTGTTGCTTCTGGTGGCAGTGTGTTGAGACAGAAAGGCAGATAACGGGGATGGATTCCTTCCTGCTCCTTGTTGGTCATAATGCCTGTTGGTTTAGGTCCAGGATTTGCTCAAGTGTTTCATTTCCCATCCTTGAGTCCAGGAGAGGCTGCCAGTGTAGCAGGCTAAAGCTCAGCTCACCTTGCTGTGTGCCTTGGCAAGGGATTCCTGAGGTGGTTTGTCCCAAGGAAGCATTAAGGAGTTGTGCTCAGCAACGTCATGTCTTCCAAGACAGCTCAGGATTCAAGAATCCTGCAAGGTGTGGTGTAAATTCTTTTCTTCCTGACTGTTGCATATGTCTTGCTGGTCATCACCACTATCTCCATAGCCTGCACTGTCCTTGTCCATAATAACATGCACTTGCATGTGCCAGCATCAGTGAAATCCTGGGGACCTTCACTCCTTTCCGTCTGGAACCTTAAATGTGCAGCACCTTGCACAGAGAAGTTCTGAATCGTCACGAGCCTCAAGTGGGTAATGTTTATTTCCCCTCTGTTGCCTATTCCCCTTCTGGAAGAAGGAAGATCAATGGACTATTTTAGCTCACATGACCTCTGGGAATACAGGATGCTGCCAGAGTATTTTTTTTAAGAAAGGAGGGGGGAGAAATAAAAAGGAGAAAGAAATAAAAATATCTAAAGGTTTAAATACGGTCTCTTCCATGACCATTCTCTAAAACCAATATTTTCTTAATAAAATAATGTGCTGCTTGTATTTTATTTTCCCCATCAACAAGGACTGTGAGTTCATTTGTTTGTTTTACATTGGCTGCTCAGAACAGTGTAGCTCTATGAGGTTAAAGAGATCCTCCGAGAAAGATCCTATTGATTTTAATTACCGAGAAACAGCCCACAGGGACAAAAGGACTTTGGCTGTTTATTTAGCCATCGCTGTGCTGCAGTATTGTGTAAGGAGAGATCAAATCAGTTGCCCTCATTATTACAATAATAATAAGGCAGAAAAGGTGCCTCTGGGCCTCGGGATTTTTTTTTTTTTTTTTTGAGAGACAATAACCTCCACCACTCCTCCCACTAATAAAAGGCAGACTTGAGGAACAAGGAGCAATTACTATTCGTCAATATTAATTCAATTACGCTCCTGTTATTTATATTACGGAAAGGATTGTTTAATATTTTAGAAATATCCCAACCAAACCAGGGGCCACATCTGTTCTTTTACAGATTGATTTTTATCACTGCTAAATGCATGTTGAATGGTTTCTACCTCCTTTGGGCTGAAGCTAAAGTTAATTAGTTATTCAGCACAAACCAGTGGTACAATGATTGCTTATAAGAGTATCTGGGTTGAGAATACATCTACTTTTGGGTTAAACTGGAAGCCCTCCAGGGATCAGAAAGCATTACTTGCCTGGGGTCTCTTCCCACCCATTCTGGACTAACCCCAAGCCAGGTTTATGGCGGTCTTGAGAGAACAAAAATCAGTTTGTTCTGCTTATGCTATTTGCTAATTTTATTTTCTTGGAGCCTGCACCTCTGAGTTGGTCTCTGTTCTGTGACTTGGCATGTATTCCCTCATGAGAATTCTGTATTTCCTCATAGGTATTCTCTTGCTTAATTACTTTTTAATGAACCCTTAATACTTTCAGCCACAAGTGCCCAAACAGTCAAATTAGAGTGCTTTATGTCAACTGTGTCTCAGATCTCACCTGTGCCTTAAAGAAATGTTCTAGCCCATATTCTTGTTGGCATTGATCTTGTAAAAATGTTCTTGAGTGACCCAAGAATATCCACCCAGCAGATGGTTATAGGCAGGGGTTGGTTGTATAAATGCCAGTTTTAACACAGACCTGAGCATAGCTGCACACAGTTGTTGAAGTAGGAAGTGATCTTTCCAGCATCATGTTCAGCCAGCATGTAGATGCACGTTGTTATTTGTATGGAAAAAATAATGGAGCCACAGGTCATTGAAATGAAGCTGTAGTTTAGCTGTGATCTGTGGGAACTCTGTGCCTGCACAGGACTCTGCAGATGGGCTTTAAAGAGATCCCAGGGCCAAACCATATTGCACCAATTGCAGCCTTCTGTGTGAATGGCAAAGCAGAAGTTGACTCAATGTTTGTGCACCAGCCCAGCCACTGACTGCACACTTGAGGGTTTTCATTATTTTCCTTTAAATCATGACACTAGAAAAGGATTTCCTGGTTCTTGTTCTGCTTCAGCTGAAGCTTTTTTTAACTTCAGAAAGTGTCACATGTGGTTTTAGCTATTTGAGTCATGCTTTGGGCCACCAAATCTGTGTTTCACTGACTACCCTTGTGACTAATGGAGATCCTAAGTGTTTCAAGCAGACAGGTTTCAGCTGCTAAAGTTAATGCAGCACAGCACTGGGCAGGTGTTGCAGGTCAATCCCTTGCTTAAATAATATGTTATTCTGCTGATGGTGCTTCCTTAAATATCCAAAGACAGTGTAGATTTGGCCAGGAGGCTACAGAGGGCATATTTCTGAGCTGAGAGCTGCAGCATTGCCCCAGGATGTGGGAAAACGCTCCAGGTACAGGGGTTTTCCCAATGGCTTGCTTTTACAAGGTGGATTAAAACAGTTGACCCAACTATTTTACCTTTTTGTCCATGTATCAGCTTACTGTTTGACTAGTTCTTCAAAATGAAATAAATCAACTCAACTAGATTAGCTGAATTTAGCTGTTTAGTCTGTTCCTGACTGGTAGGAGCCAATGTTGATAGCGAGGGTGGGAAGTAGCACAAATGGATTTAGAAAGATGATGAACAACTAATAACAAAAAACCTAAGATGGTTTTAAAATCTGCATTTTCAGTCTTTGATTGCATCCCAGGCTTAAAGACTGCATGTTTCATCCTTTCAGTTTTTCCAGCAAGAAAGTGGACTAGGAACATACTTCCTCAGATTTTCTATGCTGTGGCCATGGTTTATGCTATTTCTGTTCTGTTCTATTTTGTGACATACTCTATTTCTGTGGTCAAACCACACCTCACAAGGTGTCAATGAAGGAAGTCTGTGTCTTCCTTCTTAAGCTTATTTTCAAAGTGATAACATGAAGGAAGGAAGGATGGAGGATGACACTATTTTGATATGCACTCACCGTGAAGGTGTTCTCTAATGAGAAATCAGAATCAGCTGATGGAGAAGTACCTACAATTAGTGGTTTGGGAGAAATTGATTTTTAAGTAAAGATTAAGTCTGAAATGTATAGAACAGAGATAAGCAAGTACAAACTGCGGGGTGTGTTAACAATCTAAAACTTTATGTAAATATCGTAGGTTTATTCTATGAAAATTGGGAGTGTGATCTGGCTGTCAGATATTTTGTGTGGGTATATCTGAGAATGCTTTTCTAGACACACTTTTTCAGGCAGCTGAAAAATGCTGAGTTGCTGTAGCGGCAAACAGCACAAGAAAGGCTGAATGGCCAAGTGTTCACTCAGTTTTATATTTTGAAATTTGCTCTGGGATCACATATGTTCCAAAGTTTCCAGGTATGGTCTCCCTTTCCAGAGCTAAGATCTATGCTCCAGTTTACACTGAGTTTACCAAAGAATTAACTGTAAATTGGACCATGGCTTCAGGTATAGTTCTTCCTTTCAGCTGTGACTTAGCTCCCCACTGTAAACTGTACTTCCTCTCATGTCTGTTTAAGTTTTAAACATATTTTAAGATGTCTCTTGGTAATAACCACGAAATAATTTCTTTAGTGTCTCTAACTCAGCCTTCAATGTGGAGGTCAGCCTTGGTAATGTTTCTCCATTGCCACCTCATCAGTCCCAAAGACCTGTTTGCCTTTTGTCCTGTTCTCAGTCCTTCTCTTATCTCCCATTTTCCTATCTATTCATCTCTGTGTCTCTGTCTATTCCATCTGCATACAAAATATGCCAGTCTCTTTCATATATTCTGGATTTACCCACCACCCTCTTCTTGTTTTCCTCTGGGTTTGTCCTCAGTTCCCATGAAGGGGAATCTACAGCTGCTCTTCTTCGGTTTCTGCTCTTTCACAAACTTTGCCCTTACTGCAGGACTTATCTTTCCGATGAGTATGAAAAGCCTGTGCAACTCATGGCTGCTCTGAGACCAAAGGGCTCTTGAAGATCCAGAGAAGTTTCATGTTGCTTCTATGCATGATCCCTCCTAGTGCTCCTTATACACAAGCCAGTTTGTCCCTGCCTGCTCTAAGGGGCTCTGTGTTAAAAACATACCCAGAGATCATAAGCTCTTTTGGGAAAAGAGTCTCTACTGGTTGTGGGGGTGTCTGAGAAATTTTATGAGAAATTTCTGGGAATTTGAGTGAAGTTGTCTCAGATTTCTCCAGTCTTTGCCGCCTTCTTTGGCTGGCTAATCCTTACCTGGGCATATGAATATTTATATATCTTAGTTAGACACAATGTGAAGGGTATTGATTTGGTCTTGCAAGGGAATTTGCTTGCTTCTGTGGGCCCAATCCCCAATGAATTTATACTGATCAGATCATTATGCTTGGGTGGCTGTATGACAGCAGTGCAGAATGGAAAATCTTGCTGTAAAAGCTTTTGAATCAGGAGGGGAGACTAAAAGGATTCTGTCGTTCACCCCCTTGGTCATGGCTTTTGGTTATGGTTACAGCTTAACATAACTACCCATCAAACAACCGTGTATTTTTATGATCATGTGTAGGGTGGTTGGTGGGTGCACAGGCACAAAAGATTTAAAGCTGGACTCATTTTGTTTTTTTCTTTTCGAAAGCTACATTAATTGTTCTGATGTCTGAGCATCTGCCCGATACGCATTTTTTCCCCTGCAGACCGAGGAAGACAAAAGCTAAATACAAATTTATTGAACAGGCAAGCTATAAACCCTGAAGTTAGCACAATATTTTGATGGAAATCATACTTTGTCAAAAGCAAATGTATCAAATTTTCTTGCTGGACATTACAGTTCATCAGTACCATAATTAATTAAAAATATCCCACCCAGCTTACTCACTGTTCTTCTGTTTCTATATAGAAATTTTTAGCTTTATAAACGAATGGCTTATTTCAGAGAGGAATGTGTCTTGTATTAATTCAAATGCATAACATGAAAATGTTGTACTTTGCCAAGGAATTCACTTTACTGTTAAAAAATCCATTCAATTTTTGGTGGCAAATGGGACTTTGAATAATTCCTCAGCTTTCATTTTATGTATTTTTACAGCGTTAACCAGCAAAACCTGATTCATTATCTGCTGTCCTAAGTTTACCTACTCTCAATAACTCACAAGTTCAGGTCACCCTGCAGTGCCTCCTTTTGCCTTCGCTCAGATACCATGTCTAACTGAATGGAATTGACCTGTTTAAGGCCTCTTCACTCCAACTGAATTATTTGATCATAGCCACAGACATCTGTTTGGGGCAGTAATTGGTTGTTTATAAGAGCAGAGGAGAGCCACCAGCAGCAACAGCAGCAGCAAGACAATAAAGGCAAGGGACAAGCATGGAGGGCATGTAGACAGGTCCTGACAGACCACTGTCTGCTTGAGATAAGCAATGCAGATTAGTTATATGCACTCTATCTCACCACTGGGGCCTAATAATCCCCTTTAGCACTCATTCACAGTTATGTAGCAGACAGAAAACTAATACAGGGGGGAATCTGGTCCCACTGCCTCGCCACAAATCTCAGACACAGCTTCTGGAATCCGTGGGGTTTTACCGTACAATTAGTTTTAAATGCCAATTTCATGGCGGCTCATGAGATGGAAAATAGAAGAATAGTAGGTAAAGATACCCATTGCAAACTAGATTATTTGAGAGTGAAAGATGGCTCTTCAAGATGTGGCTGTCACTGCTGCTTCCTGGCTTGACAGCCACAATGCGAACACTGAGGTAAAGGCTGACAAAAATGTAACCTGAAGGGCTGAATTGCTGGGGAAAAAAAAATGACTTGGCATTTCTGTGCTGTTTGTGTACAGAAAGGAGACAATGTGGGTTTTAATTGATTTGCACAACCTTGTTGCAATTATCATGGAACACAGGATGGTCGCGCTTGAGGGTAACTTGCAGTGGCAGCAAGCGAGTAAAGCAGTGTGTGATGCACTGGGTTTGTCCTGGTGCAGCTGCACGTGTGTTCCCCTCACTGTCATAACCAGACACATGACACACCTCCTGGGTGCTGCCATCAGGGTTTAAAGGAAACTGCATATCCTGGGATTTGATGAAGACAGATCCATGTTTGCATTTTTATGTTGAATTAAGTAAATTTTAACTACATGTACAAAGAAAAAAAAATCGCAAAAGCAGAAAAATGCCAGGATTAGGCTTATTTTAATTCAATTCCCTTTTGCAGAAAGTAGGAGAAAATAGATGATCACTCCCTGGTTTTTCACAGCCAGATGTGATTTCAGAACTGCTGTTTTGATTGCTTGACTTTGCAACCCTAACAATTTTATTTCAGATGCACACCCAACACACATATATCTGTAGGTGGACTCTGGAAAGGGAGGGGTCACATTATTTGTCACTGGCTGCTGATCAGAACCACACTGCATCCAGACAGACACAGGAAACACTGTCATATAAAGGCTCCAGCAACTTAGAGATGGTGATCACACACTTCCTATGGACACAGGTCACTCCAGTGTTATAGACCTGCACTGTGCTGTCCTGTGTGCTACATGTGGAGAAGTGTAGATAGCAATTGCTTTCTGAATTTATTACTGATTTTAAAGTATACTGATGCTATTTTTTGTAAGTTGATCCAGATTGCTAAGTATTTCTATGGTGTTCGCATAAAGTCACTCACATGGAGGTCAAGATCTTTCCTAGGAGCAACCACTTTTTAAAGCCCAACAAATTAAAATTTATATAAATATTAAACATTGTTTTAAATTTCAAATTAAAAGTCTGCAATTTGCAAGACCATAGATACCTGTTACAGTTCTGAACCAGTGCAGAGAAGGACAGAGTACAGAGATTGATATTAAGATTGACAGATTTTGGGATGTTTGCTTGAATTCCAGAAACAGATTAGTGGGACATGGTGCAGGTGATGGAACTAAGAGATTGTCATTATTGTGATTGTTGTTATGCTGTGTCTCTCATTTCGTGGGTAGCAGTCACTCTCAGTGTGATGTAAAATTGTGCTTATATGCAAATGGGTAAGAAATACTCCAGAAGTGTCTGAGTTTTAGTGGTGCAAAGAAAGTATCTCTGGCTCGTGAGCTTTTCAAGTCCTACATCTTAAAATCTACTAAATTTTTGTGCAAATAATCATGAAAGTTTATTATAGGCACCAGTGGGAAAGGTAATCTCACCTCAAATTACTTTCTTAAAAAATTCCTACTACTCAAGGTGATGTTTTAAAAAAATGAAAATTGCTGACCTAAAAGATTGAAATCATCCTGGGATCATTGCTCTCTACAACCTAAAAGGATGTTGTAGCCAGGTGAGGCAAGGTCTGTTCTCCCAAGAATCAAGTGATAGAATGAGAGGAAATAGCCTCAAGATGTGCTGTGGGAGGTTTACACTGGATATTAGAAAACATTTCTTCACCAAAGGGGTGGTCAAGAACTGGAAAACACTGCCCAGGGCAGTGGTGGAGTCACCATTCCTGGTGGGATTCAAGAGGTGTAGATGTGGCACTTGGGGACGTGGTTTAATGGTGGCCTTGGCAGTGCTGAGTTATTGGTTGAACTCAATGATCTTAGAGGTCTTTTCCAACCTAAATGATTCTATGAGTCTATGATCTTTTCAGTTTAACCAATACAATTTTTAATTTCTTAATGTGTTTGATTAATCTGCAAGCACAAAATAATTTTTGTTCAGTATTGTCTGTTGGCTATCCCAGTATCCCATTCATGTTCTGCACAGCTCCCTCTCCACATGCATTTCCAAAAAGTCTCATGTTTCTGGCATGAATTTCACATTCATATGGAACCTGATTTGGAAGGGTCATAAAATTTGCATGGGAAATAAGCTTTGCATGCAGAAGGCACTTTTACTGAGTTTTCTTAATTATAGGAGCTTCAAAACTCACCAGTGAGGGACAGAATCCTCAGTAAATTCACACAGCTCTGTTGAAATCAGCAGGGCTTTGCTGCTTTACAGTTCTGCTCCATGGTTTTTATCTGGGATTTTTTTTCATTCTGCATTGCCAGCTAGAGAGTTATTGTACAAGCAGGCTGTAAAGCACAGCAATGTTTTTGACTCCATCTACATGTCTTGTATTTGTTATCTAATTGCCAATAGACCAAACTGCAAAGGGACAGTGTTTTTCAACCAAACGACCTGTTAGTAGCAGGAAATCTTATGCTCTCACCTCTTTGGCCAAGACAAGAGCATCCACGTTTTACATAATGAGAGAAATCAGCTGTTCTTTATCGGTGCTTTTTCTGCAATTGCAAATCTTTAAAGCCTAGCTGCCTCTTGGGTTTAACAACTGCATCCCAACCCTCCATGCATCAGGAACATGCAGGTTGCTTTTATACAACTGCAATGAATCCCATTATTTGTAACTAGAACGAGCATAAAATTCAGCCTCAGATGTTCATGCAAGATCCCTGGCTGCTCAAAGGGAGTCGTGTGCTTCCATACAACAGGGGATTGCAAGTCTCTATTTGACCCAAAGTGAACATTTTTTATTTAGTGAATTAAAATTAAATAATGTGCAGGCATTTGGCAGTGTCTCTGGTCACTCCAGATTTCTGGGTGGTTGCAGAGTGTGCAGCTGTATGAGCAGCAGAACCGAAGTCCTTACTCATGTGCTTTGTTACGGGGTGTGCAAAAGTACCTCTCAGGCTGCAGCCCCAGTTGCTTTTTCCTAACTGTATTTTCTTATTTGGACACGTGAGCAGACCCGATTCTTTGTTATTTCATTGTGTCTCCCCAAGTATTTTCAGTCCCACCCAGTTAAGATGTTGCTGGAGTGACCTGCACGGTGGGTGTGGTTTCCTCCGGGGACTCCATCTGGAGATGCAAATCGCATCTTCTCAGTACCACACCCCATGTCAGACCTCAGTCAGAGCTCTGTCTTGCTGATGAGGAATCTCAGAGGTATAACACTGAATGTGCTGGGACTTCTAATGAAATAATAAATTACACTTACTGTTAGCAATTATTCTTATTACCACAGTCTTTTGCAGTGAATTGTTGTATCAGCCAGGTTTCCATTTCTGCAGGATTCTTGCCTATCTGATTTGGTGGATTGTCCTGCTGTCTCTCTAGATCTGAGAAAATGATTGGTGTCCTCTGGCTTATCCTCCACTTCTTCTTTGAGTTCAGCTCAAAGTTCAATCTAGTTTGTCTAATTATTTGAGCGTAGGCTTCTAATAGCACAGATTAGTCAGAGCAGCAGGACGGTTTCAAATCAAAAATATAATAATTTATATCACATTGGCCAGTGTAATCAGCACAGGCTGATAGCATCTGTTTTACTCTGCTTTGTGCTGTGAATCAAATCTCCAAATTGAACCAAACTATTTCTAGGAGTTGTAGCATCACCACTTAGCTCCAGCAGCCCCTGTGAGCTCTCACAAGATCCCTGGAGATAGAAAGCAATATGCCTTCCTTTCAGTTAAATTTAGTTTAGTTTTCAAGTGAGAAGGAGCCCCAAGAAATACAGAAAAACCTAAGCTGTCTTGGATGTAACATGTCTGGCTATATTATAACTAAATATAAATATTCACCTTTTTTACCCCCCACATTTTCCATTATTTTAAATATTTTTTCTTTTTCTCTTCCTCTTTTTTTTTTTTTGTTATTACCATAGTAACTTCCAGTAATGTCTTATATAACATGACCAAGTCCATCTCCAAAGGGTTTATTTGCTCTCCTGTCCTCAACTAAGCTGGAAGTCATGTGAATTTTGTACAGGTCTGTAGCTCCTAGACTTTGCTCCAGGATTTTACTCTGCTGCCTTTCACTAACTCTGGAGAGGGGTCTATCTCCTGTGTTCCCTGGCTTGACAAAACATGTTTCTGTGACCCAGAAGTGAGGAGTTCCTGGATGTTGCATTCATCCCAAAATTTTACGTGGCTTCCTAGTAATCCAAGATTTAAATCTTGGACTGCCTAGAATATAAGGACTCACATTTTCAATTCCACTTTTCCTTTTTCTCTGATTTCTTATGCCACTGTGAACCTTAGGGGTTGAGGCATCTTTTGTTGCCTTTTAATGATATCTACAGTACTTGTTGTAGTAGAGCCAATTGGGAACTCCGTCATATGATTCATGCCATGAATGTCTTAACTTGATTACTTGTCTTTTAAATGCTTTTATACTCAAGCTTACTCTCATTTGGTTTGTTTGCTCACATATGTTTTAATAAAGTAAATAGCAAAGAACAGTGAAGAGAGTTTGAATCCAGAATTTGGTGGTTCAGAATGCAAACTGGCACAGGATGCCCGTTGAAAGCAAAAGATTTCCAAGGTGAAAGCTCTGGTGATGTGGTCTTTATCTCTTGGTGATTCAACTGATCTTTAGTTTCTCCTAGAAAAGCTTATTTCACACAGTTTATGCTGATGACTTATGGATTCACAGTGGTTTTCCCTGGAAGTGTTCAAAAAGCATTTGAATATGGCTCTTAGGGACATAGTTTAGTGGTGAACTCAGTGGTGCCAGGTTAATGGTTGGACTCGGTGATCTTAGAGGTCTTTTCCAACCTGAATGATTCTATGATCTCAAAATGCTTCCTAGATTTTCCCTTTTCATAACGCTCATGGATTTGGCAAGTAGCATTATCTTTCTATTGTCATATAGGGTGGGAGGGTCTGATGCTGGGACAGAGAAATGATCTGGTTATGGCAAACCAGAAATGATCTGACATGAGGGACTCAGTCCATGGTGTTTTGTTTCACAGCTCCTCGACCATGGACATCAGCTTTCAGCCACTGCTGAAGAGCAGTGATGGAGTCTGGTTCCCATTTCCCTGGGATAACTTCTTGGCACTGATTGCTTTTCTGCCTAAGTGGTAATTATGTTATAAGAAATTTAAATTCACAGCTTTAATTGCTTTCCAAGTTTTGCACAGAACTAAAATAGCAGACTGATTATGTTTTAGTGTGTATTTCATTGCTAAGTGAGTAACATGAATTAGTGTTTTATCTCCTTTTAATTCCTAATGCTTTGTCCTCACCATACCACATTAAAACAGGGAAGGAAACCAGGTAATATAAGTAAAATCCTAGTTATTGCAGAACAAGAATCAAGTCTTAGCTTTTGGAGTCAAGAAATGAAATACATTCTCAGTTCTGTTAATAATTCACATTGTTACAGAGATATTTGAGCTCTTGGATTGAAAAAAATTCAAACTGAATATAAATTTGATAAGATCTTGGGACTTTGAGGCCGTCTGAAATATCCCAGGAACTCAATGAATTTTGACTAAAAATCCTGCAGAGTTCCCACATTCTTGTGTCCTGCAGTGAAGTAAAACTTTCAAGACTCTCAGACCACAGGGGCTTTATTTCAGACATCTCTGAATATTTTACTAGGAAGAGGTTTTCCTGAAAACACAAGAACAGGAATTTCAAAACCTTTGCAACAGGGTCAGTAGGGAAGAGGCATGTTCCATACGATAGCGGTGGTTCAGCTGAGAGGCTCGGGCTAAATTTTAGACCCAGGTCCATTCTGAGCATCTCTGTTGAGGTCAGCAAGACTCAGGCCAGGGCAAAAGGTACCACATGGCAGATGCTTTGCTTGCTGTGTGTTCACTGGAAAGCTCGTTTCACACAGGCCTGGATTGAGAACTACACGTGGTGTTATCTCTAAAGATTAACTCACCCGCTCAGCACAGGCAGATTGTGTTTAAACTCAAGAGAAAGCGACTGGCTTGGGGACTGGGGAAAATATTCATTTGTTTTACAACCAAAGGTGCCTTTATCTTCAGATACTCAAATGTGAAAGTGTATTTGTCTCCCACCAATGAAATATAATATTGATGTCACCTCCGAGAAATACAGTGTAATGTATTGCTTTTCCTTCTGTTGTGTGCACTATGTAAACATGCAAACACCCGTGACACCCCACTGTGATGGCAGCCAGTAGACTGAGCACTTACCCTCGCTGCTGTTGTGCAACCATGGGCAATTTATCTCAGTCTCACCTCTCTTAAAACACTTTTATCAAAATTGGCGGTCAAACAGCACTGAACCATGGTGGCCTCAATCTTAAATGCTGTGGTGCAGATTTTAATTTGGGAAAGATTAATGCACTCTCAAGTGTTAATGCCACAGCTTTCTGTTATCTGCATTGATGGGTGTCAGCTAATTTCTGCAGAAGGATTGTAAAGCAAACTGTGCATGTTGATGTTTCGGAAACCTAAGCTCCAGAATAGTGAGATAATAGAGAGGGGAATGGAACTATTTTCTCAAATTTCTTTTAAATTAGAAAATGTTTCCCCTGTCTTTCTAAAGCTGAGCTACCGAGTCAATTCCACTCAAGCTGATTCCTGAAGATACAGGGAATATTTCATTTAAAGGAGCAGTAAAAGTGTCAAAAGATACTTTATCAAGGTCGCTTTTAGATTGAAGATAACAACCCATCTCATAACAAATATAGACCCCCACAGTAAGCTTTGTAATTTCCAATATTGTAGAAGCTCTTAGTCTCTGTCTGCATCATCTCTCGTATATTTTCTTCCTTGTCTGGTTACACATAATCTTAATCAACAAAAGCCCTTTTGTTCATTTAATAAAATGACAATAGCTGGTAAGCTTTGACTGGTTTATTTTTCAGCTTCATACAGTTTAGCAAACACAAGTGGAGTTTGGTCTGGTTTTTAATAGACTTTCCTAACTGTGAAGAAGATGTCTGTGAAGAAGATAACTGTGAAGATGATGCACAATAACTAGGAAATTTTATTTGTACAGACTAATTTACACAGGAAGGGGGGGAATGCAATTAAGCTCATAAAACTTGCTCCAGCAATGATCCAGGTCAAGGGGCTAATGGTGAATTGCATGAATAACAGTCACTCACCCAAGTCACATTAAACAGTCTTGATAATATCATCCAAAATAGCCAATTATTTTGTGTGTTATGAGAAGGTCCTGTTGTTATTTAACAATGGTTTATATGGGAAAATAGTAATAAAGGGTATATGGTAAAGAATAATTTCAAAGGGATTAGTTGCAATTCAGTTCACAGTAAACTGTTTTTGTGCTAGAGGGATGAAGGAGCAATGCCTTAAAGGAGAGTGAATTGCATATGATTTAAAAGTGATTTTATATGTTCAGCCAAATAGTGATTTTATATGTTCAGCCAAACAGTGATTTTATATGTTCAGTGCTTGCCAACACAGTGCCATTGACTCCAGTTTAAAAGCAGGAGCAGGGAAGGAAATGGCACAATCAGAGCCACTGCAAAGCGTCTTCCCCATGACCATGGGCTTTTTCCTTTGGTTATAGTGAGGGATGCAAGGGTGTGAGGGTTGTGCAGCTGCTGGGTGGGTGATAGGGAGACAGGGAAGATGTGCACTGGCCAGGCAGAATAAAAGAGGTTAAAGGGATGTTAATTTGTTATTTCTTGCTGCATTTACCATGAAAGGAGTGCAAGAGCAATGCTCACTTTAACCCTGGATTTTGAGTTTGGGGTTTCCTGACTTTAAATCTGTTTAATTTATATAATAATATTTGTTGGCATTAATTTTGATAGATATCACTCTTCTTGATCCTGATTATTTTCAATTTAATTCCACAGTAACCAATTTTTCTATTTTAAAAAATTATCTCTGCTTTAGTTGTGGTCCACATAACTCTTGGTAAGGCAACTTTTGGTAAGTGAAATTGTGTGACTATACTTGTTGCATGTTATTAGTAGTATATGGAAAACCTAGATTGAATATTGACATGGTCTCACTTGGCTTTTCTTTGTTAGGTTGATGGAGTAAAGGTTCACCAACAACTTTTCAGTAAACATGCTTTGTGCTATAACTTGACAAATGGAGATTGTAATTCAGCTATTGACTGATAAACAACCAAAAAGGGCCAACACGTCAAGGTTGTTTGCCTTTAAATAGGAGTGCTCATTTTCTGAGGAGCCAGATACCTACGTTCTCCATTGATTCTCTCCATACAGGAAGGAAGTTTGGCAACTTAGTGGTAATTTTTTAGTTTAGTCTTTCCTCTGACTGGTGCAGACCTTCTGGCTGCAATGTAACTGCTCCATCTTGGCTTTCAGCTGCTAATTTTGAGATTATACCAGATTTATTTCTCTTCTACCTTCTTAGGGTTTTGACCCTGAAGTTCCCGCAATGTAAAAACAGACTTCAATATCTTGAAGCTGATATGATGGACAAGCAGAGGTTTAATTGGAACATCTTAGAGCATGTTTACACCAAGTAAATTTCTGTTGCTTGGCAACCAGGCTAGCCCAGCCATAATTAAAGAGTTAAACTAACCTGCATAGACCTACATGCCACTACTCACTTTTTGTTTGTATTTTGAGACATTTGAGAGCCTTCAAGGAAGAGGAGTCAAATGCCTCTCCTGGGACCACAGGGGTGAATCTATACCACACTGAGGGGTTTAAGTGGAATTGCATGGGATTGCTGCCTCTGTGATCTGGACAAGTATACAAGTCAATTTGAGAAAAATCACTACTGATGATTGACTCCCTACAGCACATTTTGATATTCCTGCATTTGCCAGGGACTATGACTACCGTGCAAAAATGCGAGATGCCCTTTTCTGGAGAAAAATCCTAACACGATTTGAAATGGTATGGACTCTGGACATTTGGGGCATGACTGTAGAGGGTCCTGTGTGACAACAGAGGTTTTTCATAGTTTTGCCTCTGTGTTGAAACAGTTTATTCTGTCACTGTGTTACTGTGGCTTCAAATATGCAATGTGAGGCTTGTCATAAAATTCTGATTGAATTTAAACCATGTGTGTGTGGTTAGGGAGACATCTGTTAATTGTTCATGAAATTAATTGAATGATGACTATCTAGTTGAGTTTTCATTGGATTTATTCCTAGGCACTCTAATTGCTAGTTTTGTAAAAGGTAACCCACATGCAGGCTATTTTTAAAAAGAAAAAGCCCTTTACATATATCTCCTGTCAGCCTATATTCTGGTGTTGAATATGGAATTTTAAAAATGGGATTATAGCAACTCTTCATATTAAAGTAAAATGCTTGTTTTTCATACAGAAATTACAGAGTGTAACATAATTGGGCTCGCTAAAATGAATTCAGCATCTCTCAGAGAACAAAATCATTGAGCCTACTGACTAAATTTAACAGCCTAATAGAAATATGCAGGTGAAGGTACAATTAATTTTAATTACTAGACTATACATTGTTAGTTGCACAGCCATGAGTAAAATTAAAATGGCAATCACAATTAGAAAATTGCAACCTCATTGTGCAACAAATTAGTCACAAATTAAAAGTCCAGGAACTATTATACATCCACTTTATTGCTTTATGACCATTATTGCCCTGATATGGATTTTATTTCTTTAATGTCGTGTCCACTTCTTTACACCTTATCTTTGTTTAGGATCTCTGGCTCCTTCCCAGATTGTGAATCTATGAAAAGAAATAATATAGGCTGGAGGGCTGTGACTTCCTTGTTCACTCTGGACAGAAACTCGTAAGTGGCCCTGTCCTGCTCGTGGGTGGCTTACAGAACAAGGTTTGTCACCAGATTATTTCAGTGAGGTTTCTAGAGCAAAGAAAATAGCATTCAGGGGGTAATAGCTGAGGTCTGTGTGTGATGTAACCCTTTTAGAAAAGGTCAGGCCAGTTAAAGACGGGAATCTGAAGGGAATCTACATTGGTGTAAGTTTGACTCCCTCCTACTCCTCCCCTCTGGCCGGGCACACTGATTGCCTGCATGAAGATTTTTAGCTACAGAGGCATTTATGCTGTAAGTCCTATTTTCATCTGTCCTCCACATGGATTTCTGAAATGAGATTTAACAATTATCCCAATCTGGCAAGCTTTGTGATGGTTGAAGCGGCCTTTGCCCTGAAACACCTGAGGAGCCATTGTGGAGTGGCTGAGCTGGAGTGGTGGCTGCAAACACCTGAAATGCACCATTTGAAAACACTGCAGATGTTCTGCAAAACCACATCTGCCTGCTGTCCTACATCTGGAAATGAGGGTCTGTACCTGCCTGGAACCAGCAGCTCATCTTCACCTGCAGGTAAATACACTGAGACCAACAGCATTCACCACTGGCATAGCACTATCTTGAGTACTTTGCAGGGTGAACCCAATTTGAGGTGACTCGAGGCTGTACCAGATACCCTGATCATTCTTGTGCAAAACTGAAGATCCATGGAGAGGGTTAAACTTCAGTCCCCAAATCTTCTTTTCTGTCTAAGATGCATCAGAGGAACAAGAAAGAGAAATTCTCTTATCAGCTTCTGAAGTATGCACCCTGCAGTTATCCCATTTCCTCCAGTCGCAGAATCAGAGTAGCTTGGGATGGAAGAAACCTGAAAGATCATCCAGTTCTAACCCACCTGCTGTGGGCAGAGACACCTCTCACTAGACTGTGTTGCTGAAAGACCCATCCAACCTGGCCTTGAACACTGCCAGGGCTGGGACATCCACTACTTCTCTGGGCAATGTGGGTCAGTGCCTCAGCACCCTCACTGTAAAGAATTTCTTCCTAATATCTAATCTAAACCTGCCCTCTGCCACTGCAGCCATCCCCTTGTCCTGTCACTACATGCTCTTGTAAATAGTCTCTCTCCATCTTTCTTCAGGTACTGGAAGGCTGCAATTAGGTCATCCCAAAGCATTCTCTGCTCTACTCTTCCTAAGGGAGGCCAGGGCTGCATATGTTGGCTGGGAAGAACAGGACATAGCAAGATAATTAATCAGAGTTCATGGGGAGGGGAGCTGGGAAAGGGGTTTAAAACCAAACAACTGAACCCCAGTGCAATCTCTGTTCTCTGGAGTCTTTTCTAAAATCACCAGAGCATCGGTCAGTTTGTGTGAGCCCCAGCAGGGGCTTTTGCAGTGCTTGGAGAGCTGAAACTCCATTTCAAATATGCAATGGAACAGCTATCAGAGGGTAATGATGTTTAATCAGTAGCAATTGGGACTGGATTTTAATTGATGACCCAGAGGTGAAAGTCTTTATATTCCATTACCTGCTATTGCCAGTATTTTTCTTCTGTAATCCTCTTTGCTGTAATATGAATACTTTGGGAAGTGGAAATTGAAGTGGGACTGAAGATGTGAAGCTGTTTTGAGGAGAAAAAAGATATGCTTGCTTCCTAGTTATCTCTCTATATTTAAAGACCAACAGGGACTCAGTATAATCCCAAATTCTGTTGTTTACAGTTAAAATGGAATCAACATACAGTTTACTGAAACAACTTTTTTTTAAACTGCAGATTGTTGATTGCAATTTTCCACAGAATCTTGTTTCCATTGTTACACTGTTCCCCTGTTCCAAACAGGAAGGACTCCCTCTTATCTGAAGCAAAACTCATCTGTGATTGCTAAATCAAACACTGAAATCTCCTTTACTCATTTCTGGGAGAGGTCAGAACCTGTGATTTATGCAGCTCCTAGTGCCCGATTGCAGAGTCTTGTAGGGTTTACTGCAGGATAGAAGATGAGGAAAAAATAGTAATGTGATAAATTAATAAGATTTTCTCGTTGAAGTGCCAGAAGTTTCTCAATATCAGTAGTTTTCATATCTCAGACCTCCTTGTGTTTTGTGTTTTTCTTGATAGGAGAATAAGGATTATTTTTCTCTTGAAAATGTAGAGATGTAGAAATTAAATGCCAGGTGTGGAATTTGTTTGGGTGTATTTTGTACAGTTGGTGTTTTGAATGTTTCCAAGGCAGAGAGTATCTAACATTAGGGAAACATCTATAAATACCACTGGCTGATATCCATTTACTGTAGTAAGTTTGTTATTGGGAAACAATGTGTTGTTCCTTCAGCATTAAAATTAGTAATACTAATACAAACATCTCTTTTATGTCTTTGAATTAAAAAAAAATATCCACTCCTCTGTTTGTAAAATAGGACTAAAGATAAATCAGAATGACCTGCTTAGGGCCATGCATTAACCTTGCAAAAGAACAGGAATATTCCCTGGTTTCTTGCTTATTGAACCATGGGGGGCTGCTGAAGCTCTCCTCTGCCCAAGTATTATGCATCTCCTCATTGTGTGAAGTCAAAAGCCCTTGGCATGTAGTGGTTTTCTTGGTTGTAGCCTCTCCGTGCTGCTATTTTAGGGGTAGCATTGTAGGAAATGTGGTGAACTTGAATAGAAGAAAATGTTGATGCAAGGAATTACTTGCTTTATTTTCCCTCCTGCCCTTTCTGGTAAGAAATTGGCTTTGCCCATGAGTCAGGAGGTTTTTGGTGTTCAAATGCATGGAAGAGCTGCAATACAAATATCTTGTGATTTGGGTCAATAACTTTGCATTAATATTTGCCGTTAGTAATAAGTGGGTAGAGCCTCATGGGAAAGCTGCAAAAATGGAAATGTCTCCTTGTAGACATGTGTTCATGAAACCAGGGTCTGCAGCTGACAGAGCAATTGGAGAGGTGTCTTTGAGCTTTACTGTTGGAGTCCTGAAACTCTATGTGACTTTTAAATTCCTTGGCATGGTGGGGAGGAGGGGAAACTCGGATCCCCAAGTTCTTGTGAATCTCAGAAATATTGCACATTTCTTATGCAGGCATTTTATTTATGTTGCAAAAGATGTGTGAGTCTGTAACTGTGGCTGAGAACGTAGCCCTTCATTTAATCCCAGGTGTAAATTGCTGTTTCCCCTACAAAGAGCAAATTACAGATCTACATAGTAAATTATTTTCTTAGAGTCTAACGGGACTCAACAGAAAACATGGGTTTGAGCATGTAGCTTGGAAATTAAGCAATGTAACAGCATAAAAAAATATCCCTAGGAAACCTTCATCTCTGATTTTATTTTATATTGTTATAGAGGCCACGCTTCAGTGATTTCCTTTCATCTAGTCACTGGGCTGAGGAAATAACACAGAAAAGGAAACCTCTTGAGTTTCTGATGTACATGGTAAATGGTCATTTCAGGGACCATGCGCTATGGGCCTCAGACTGAGAGTTTAATTTAATTGGTTGAAATTAAAAAAACATTCATGCTTCATGAAATTATAACCTTTACCCCTTGTGTGTCAGCTACATCTGACATTAGGCTTGTTGTTTAGAGATGAAATCCCTCCCCTATTTAAATGGAAGCTCCTGTGGGACCCACATAAGCCTTACAAACAGAAGAGGCAAGTGGTTCTGATCACTAGATCTCTACTCCAATCACAGTTAACATCAGCAGCATTTCTTTTAGAAGTTTGTGTGTCTGTTTTTGTCTTTGTTGTTTGAAAAATCATGTCTGTCTGTTTGTTATCAGTATGCTAATTTTTTTTTTTAATGCATGTTTAAAAAACTGGCTTTTTGTTCTCACTGATGGAAATGAAATACAGGGGACAGAGCTCTAGGTTTGTGTGTTTCCTGTCAAGAAACTGGGAGTCGAGGTTCAATTTAAATTTTTTTTGGATGGTAATCTGTTTTACATCAGTTGAATTCTCTACATGACTATTTGTTGAGTGTGTTTTCCAATATCGTTTTTCTTCCTTCTTGATTTAGATTATAAAATACAAGAACACTATAAAAATAACATTTTCCTGGATGTCTGTGCAGTGCTGAGGACAGGGGTAATGCAACCTCCTTTGAGACTGGAGCTAACACCATAGTGCCAAATAAAAACAATTTTTAATACAGTACACCCTGAAGTACAGATGGGACATCTTCAAGGTTTCAGAATGAAATTTTCCCAAAGGACCTGCAGGGAGGCAGGTTCTCAGTTTCCACAGACTTTCAAATGAACTTAAGGACAGACACCTTTAGATTCCTTTGGGGAGTTTCACTATTATAAATGTGCCCTTGGGATTTTTGTATGACAGAGTCATTAGTGAGATAAAATCCCTGTGCACTTGTAGAGATGACCTGGCCCTTTAAGAGGAGATCTGCTTACAGTGATGCCCCAGCTCCCACTGTTTGCATCATGTTCATGCTGAATTTCTGGAGCCTTGATCAAATGGCTTTATTCTATGAGATACTGGGTCATCAGCTAGTCCAGACACGGGGTTACCACAGCAGTTTCAGTGATGGTTTCTCTTTATACCAGAACTCTTCCGTGGAAGGGTGTAAGTGATGTGGAAAGCCAATTAACCAAGGTGACCCATTGCTTCTTAGTCTTTTGCTGCCAACAGGTGCATCAGCTGCTTTTTCAGTTTTGTGTGTAATATGGGCATAGATATGATAGGTATCTATACTGTTGAGTTCTGGTTATCTATAACAAAGATTTTAAGTGGAATAAGAAGTTAAAAAAGTTTTCATGGAAATTATTTGGAATCTGGTACACCTTAACTATATTACAATCCGGAGGAGAAATTTAAAAGGAGTGCCAGAAAAACGGATATGATGTGGAGGGGAAATAGCTGGGAAATTTTTGTTCTGAGTAAGAAAGATGAGAATGAGGTGATGAGAGAGGAGAATGAGGTGGTGTTCAATAACAAGGAAGCTATCAGAGCAGAGAAAATCCCTCAAGGGACAGTTGTTCTTTGGGTTTCATTGCTATAGAATATCATTGGCAGCAATTTAGGAAGGTTCAGAGAACAGTGAACACTTACAAGGTGACAAGAATGCTCAGAAGGTTAATACCAGATTGTCTTAAAAGAGAAGTCTGCAAAGGGAGATATTTTTGATGCTGTGGCAAATTATCTTCTGCCTGGTTGCACCATTTTGTGAAGCAGTAGGACTCAAAAAATAATAAAAAAAGTCCCAGAATACTGAAGCAGGAGTTGTCCCCTTGTTTTTTTTTCTAGGAAGGCAGATGTTGAGTTTCCAGTTGTTTCACCTTTCTGTCAAAATAGCACCAAATTCACAAAGCCCTAATGAGGTGCCAAACAATCTTGGGAACATACACAATACAATACAATGAATGTGTGGGTTGACTCGTAGAGGTACTTGGTCTCCACAAGCTTATCAACAAGAACAGTTTGTTTTCATGCCCTGTGGTGCTGCTCATCCTTCAATTCTTTCATGAATGAGAAGCACAAAATTGGTGAAATTCTCAAACTATGTGATGCAGAGTTTTTCAAATACTGAATCTAGGTTAGACCTAACCCTCAATTTCATCCTGATGTAATACGTACAGCCAATCTCATGCATTTATTATTCAAGCTGTGCTTGCATGATTGCCCTTGAAAAATTCAAAAGATGCAGGAAATCTGTCCCAAAGGTCTTTCCAACTCAGGGCTGGAATGTGACACCTTGGGAGAACATCACTGTCATTCTAAGTGTGTCATATGTTTCAATACAACTTTGCATCTGGGAGGGATAAAAATATGCTTTTATCTGGAAGCTAAGGCATTGCTGGTCTATGCTTATAGTGAGGTTTGTGCAGGATCCAAAATGTTGGCTTTCTACTCATGGGAACATTGGGCAGACAGTCATCAGTACTGAAGATGTGCAGTGGTTGTGGAAAAGGAGGGAAAAAATCCATGGATTCGCCTTCTTGTTCACCACTGCAGCTTGTGGGACCTAAATGGGCTACAAGAGAGCTGGAGAGGGATTTTTGATAAGGGCATGGAGTGCTAGCACCAGCGGGAATGGGTTTAAATGGACAGAATGAAGGTTTAGATTTAATATTGGGAAGAAATTCTTTACTGTGAGGGTGGTGAGGCACTGCAACAGGTTGCCCAGGCAAGCTGTGGTTGGCCCATCCCTGAAAGTGTTCAAGGCGAGGTTGGACAGCTCTTTGAGTAACCTGGTCTGGTGCGAAGTGTCCCTGCCCATGGCAGGGATTTGGAACTCGATGATCTTTAAGGTCCCTTCCAACCCAACCCATTCTATTATTCAGAGCATGGAAACAAATGGGAGTCATTGCCTAACAGTCAATAGATTTCGCCTGAAAATCAAGGAACTATCAGCCCCTCCCCAGCTCCATTTCCGAGAGAAAAGCACTAAACAACCTCCTCCCCTGTGCGAGCCCTTATAATGATAAAAGACAAAATGTTCTGCTGGAGCGTTTGGAGTTGTGGGGCTTTTAGCTCCTCCAGGGAGTGGGACATTGCTATCTGCAGATTGAATCAATCTGCTTCGGAAGCGTGATGGTGAAAGAGCCCATTCACGATAACAAAGCGACACATTGAGGGAACAGCCTTTACTTCTTTGAGCATAGATAAGACGGCTTTTTAAAAAGCGAGCAGGCACAGAGCAACTGCAGCCTCACCCAGCCGCAGTTTTAATCCTCCTGCTTGAGATTGGTAGAAGATTTGGCAGGTAGGAGGATGGGGTAAGTCTCTTCTTGTTATCTGAGAGGAGGACAATGCTATTACAAGTAAAGCAGCGAGAGAATTCTTGCTTGATTATAGAGTTAAGGGGAGCTAAAAGATAAACTCTGTTTTTTATTGGGAGGAATAATAAGATTGTCTAGGCTAACTTTCGTGAAACTTGTTATTCTCTCTCTGATTTGCTTGTCATTGGGTCCCTTGGGCATTGCATCCATGTTAAGCCATGGATGCTGTGCAGGGCAGCGGAGGTCTGGCCAGTGTTGTTTGCTTTTCCCTTCTCTTACTCCTTCACAGGAGTATTTCCTAGGAAAGGCTCTTAAGAAGCTGATTTTTGTAATTTTTGTTTAGAGGTTCATGCTTTGCACCCCAGGGCTCAGGTGCTGTGTCTCGGAGATATGCCCATCTAATGAAAGCCATCTCATGTGTACAGATAGCACACTTGTGACACGGGCCTGTACCATGAAAGCTAAAGAAGATCTTGGAGAGAACTCTGCCAGAGATTTCCATAGCCACCGATCCCAGCCACCAGAGGGAAACACAACCATATGCATTAACCCAGTCGGTCATGTGCACCTTCTCCATGTGTGCAAAGTCTTCTTGGACAGCTGATGTTCCCCAGGGCAGCCCAAACCATTGTATGATCATAAGATTCTATACCTCATATGCAACTCAAGGACTGTGTTTCCCAAAGTCCCAACCAGATAGTGTTGTGGGGGCTGCTGGAGCCCCAGAGGGCTCCTTTGTTTTTCCTGTTGCAGCTGTGGGTTGGATGCACTGTGGGAAGATACAATCATGTCTCTGTTAAGTGTGTTCAGAGAGCTGGAACAGAACAGGAATAGTGCAAAAAGTGGTCTTGACACCAACACCCCAAAAAGGCTGTTACAGACAGCTTTGCCTTCTGCCCTCCATTTTCTGATAGTTTCAGTTGTCAAGACGACAGCAGGTTTAATAACCAAACACCTTCCTGCTCTGAAGAATCAGCCCTTCTTCTTTGGAACCTGCTCTTCTTGAGCTGGGCAGCCAGGCAAATCCCATGTGAGAGGCCGCTGAGCTGGAGAGCTCCTGCAGCCTCCTGTCTCTGTGTGTTTGTGCTGGTGGGAAGTCTGTGTGCTGCAGCCCCTACCTCTGCCTGGGGGCTGCTTTGCAGCTGCTCTTGTACCCAAACCAAACACAAATGTGTTTGGCCAGAGGAGGTTGTGTGTCCTTTGGTTTGCACATAAGCCACAACTGCTGGTGCATTTGTACTTAAAATTTACCACTAACAATCCCTCCAAGTAAAAACCACAATTTTTAATAATAATTGTATATTTGTCTAGAAATCTACGGTTTCCTATTTTCAGAATTAGCATCATTTTTCTTTTTTTTTTTTTCCTGATGAGCATCTTCTTGCTCCACTGGGTACTGTTGCAGGTCTCCTGGGCTGGGGGCAGATTGTTGGACTAGCCATCAGTGAGGGAGCTACCAACAGAGTTGTGAGGTTGTCTGCTGGCTATTGGTAGCCTGTCTGGTGGGAAGGTGAGGATGAAGGGATGGCAGTGCTTTCCTGAGCCAGTGGTGGCATTTGAGGAAAGGAAGGAGACCCTTCTACAGCCCCCAGTGTGGGTGCATTGGTCTGTGGCCACCAGCTTCAGATGCAAGCTCTCTCCACATCCCCTTCCTGCATGGGGTGCTTGTGCCAAAGCTGGTAAAGCAGGTGCTGCCCACACACTGAATGCCAAGGACAAATGCATACCCTCCAGGGAGGGAGGAACGTGGGCACAAGAGAAGATTTTTTAGGCTGCACCGTGGCTGGGCACAAGAGGGTTGTCATTATCCTGCAAAATACCACCTTGGAGGAGGTGGCTCTCACTGCATGAGCTGAGCACAGAGGCAGTGCCTGTATAAGACAGGCTTCTTCAAAAGCAAACCAAAAATGTGTCTGTGAGATGAGCAGGAGTCCCGGAGCCCCCGCTGCCTTGAACACATTTTCAGCACAACGCCCTGCGCCATCCCCAGAGCCCCTCCGCTCCCCCAGCTCTGCTTCCTCCCCTTCCCCCTCCCCACAACTATTTAATTTTGCTCTGGCATGAAATAATAGAGTGCTGTGTATCTATTACAGATGTAAAGAGATTTAGACTGCCACAGGTTTCAGTAGCACATTCAGAGCCCTAACAAAGCTGGGTATAATAGACTCTCCCTGCCATTATCCATTCAGCAAGTGTAATAAATGACTCGGCCGCAGCCTGCCATATACCACCCGGCCCAGATAACAGCTGAAAGGAGAAAATTAAATTTTGCTTTTGTTGAAACATTATGATTTATGTATTTGTAATATAGGCTGCGGTGGGCAATTGAAAAAAAAAAAAAAAGAAGATTGCTGAATATACTTCAGGGTTACTGATTGTACCACAGGCCACTTAGAGTGCTAGAAATGCTGTTCTTCTCCCTGTGTTCCTTAATAATAATAAAATCATACAAATTCCCATTAACCTTTTTGGTCATGTTGATTTTATTTATATATTTATTTTAAATATTTTTTAAATTTTCAAGTCTTAAGTTTTGGTCATTTACTCTCAGCCTCATGAAAAATAACAGACTGATGGTTTATGGAGACAAGGCATGAAGTACCTAGGCATGTAAAAATGATGGATGTAGGTCAAAAAATCTATATATCATTTTTAGTATTTTTATAATAATTTTCTTTAAATGGGGTGGTTCCCCCCCTTCCCCTCCTCTTCTTCTTCACTGCTGTCTTTAGAGTTGATGACAAGATATTCTGATATCCTCATCCTTGCAATATCTAGACCTATAAAAATAATTAACTTCTCCCACCTTAGAAATATAGAGACAGAAACAGGAGTGCTTCACCCTGTAATTTATAATATTGCAGCACCGTCCCTTAATGTTGTAATCAGGCCTGCAAAGTCTTATCATGTTGTAGAATATAATGAACTTACTTATTCATTTCAACATCACATTTCATCTTAGTTGTTCTCCACATTACTTGCTTGTCCCTCCCCTTCTTCTGGAACAGTGGCAAGAACATAGAAGTTTTCTCATTCCTTCTTTTTCCTTTTCTTCACCTTCTTTAGCTCAGGGCTTGAGCTGAGCGAACAAACTGATAGAGGAGGCTGGAGCCTCATTTGACTGTGCTCCCTAGGAATTTAAACGTGTAGTTTTAAAATTTTTTAAAGTGTTTTTAAGAACTTATTAAACCTAGTTATGTGGTTTACACCAATAGGTTGAAAAAGTACTTGGCTGCATGAGAAGGAGCCCGTGTGGCCTTGTTGCTCTGAGCTTTTGTGTCTCAAATGTTGCCACTTAAAGCATTGTCTGCCAGAAATTGGGAGGGATAATTAGGATGCAATGCCCCATCCCTGGAAGCATTCAAGGTGAGATTGGATCAAATTTTGAGCAGTCTGATTTAGTGCAAGGTGTCCCTGCCCATGGCAGGGGGGCTGGAACTTTGAAGGTTTCTTCCTGCCCAAACCATTCTTTCAGTCTATGAAATGGGGTTCATGTCTTCCTTTTGTCTGCCTGATGGGGAGTGGAATGATGAATCTCTTTTTTCTGACCCTGTATATGGAGCAGTCTGTATTTAATGTAGGATTCATCTTGTAACAGCTCATCCAATAATGATGATTTTGGCTTTTTTTTTTTCCTGAGGAAAATTCTCTCTTCTGCATCTTGTTAGAGATCATCATTCATAAACAGCTCTGGTCCCCCTGCAAGATGGAGCCAGGCCTGATCCTGGCTCCTTTTGTCCCCTTTGCTGTGTAGGAACAATGCCAGGACATGTTGGGAGCTGTGGCCATGGGTAGAGCCTGTAGCTCTTCTGTAGCCTTTGCTCCCACATCTCTTGCACGTTGGTGTTTCAGAGCCTGGCACAGGTCTGGTCGTTTCTTGAGCAGGACAATCTAGAAATGTTAAAACCCACCAGCAGAAGTGTATATTGATTTTTAGTTTTATTTTTTTAATACTGTGTGCATGGTGTTAAGCATTTAAATAACTCGTGTGATTTTTAGCCCTGCTGAGCCCCTTCCTGTTTGTGGGCTGGAGGTTTGGGTGTGCATGGGATGCTTTACAGCCAGCTCATCTCTCCATCAGGTATTCTGCTAATGCACACTGACAGATATTTTGTGAAGCAGCATTCAGTCTATTTATTGACCCCCTGCCCTCAAATGCATACATACAGCAGAGCATTCCAGCTTATATTTAATGCTGAAACATTTGTGAGTACTGTATATCCTATGATCTATTGGACTAATGAAAAAGAAGGTTTATCACTGCAGTCCAGTGTAAATCTGCGGATAACCTTACTGTACAGTCAATTTATTCCTATAAAAGGTTTATTCCTTTATCAGGTGTTTGTAGAAGGTTTCACTGTAAGTACAGCAGAGACATAATTTGCTGTGGGGCAGATTTATTTGTTTCACAGGGTTATTATTTTAACAGTCTGATAATCACTATGGGTATGTTTCACCATTTGGTGTTTCTGTGTGTATATGCGAAAGTGTGTTTATTCATTCCCCGAACAGGTTCATTTTCTTATCAGCTATTCATTTTGAAGAGTTTTATTACATATGCAGAGTGTGTAGGGTACTGGAGTGCAGTAATTTTATTAAGAGATTTATTTAGTGCCAGATATTCATTTAGCTGGGGTTTGCTGTAACACAATCATATGCTTTCACCTGGCCAATTTTCTTTGCATATCACAGTTTGCTATAAACAAGATTTTCCCTGCACTGCAGCTTCCAATTTCCTTTTTTTCCTTTTTAAAAAAACTTTTTACAGGGAACTCCCCTACACTCTGACCCTTTTAATTTATTTTTTTCCCACCATATTGGATTTTTTTATGCCTCAGTGTCAGAGAATCTTGTTTGCAGGCACATGTGAAGTGGCTTTTTAAAAATGAATATGCTTAAAGATCGTGCTAAGAGGAGGTTTCAGAAATGTCTCTCTAATGCCACTTAGAAACTGCTTGAGTCTCAGCACAGAGTGAGTGACTGACTGGAGAAATGCAGCAGGAGGAAGATGATCCCAAAACAAGGCTCTGGTTTACTCAGAAACTGTGTGGTTTTGGTGTTTTGCTATGATTTAAACATTTTTATGTTATGTCAATATAAATTCTAGAAAGAAGAGGAAAGAAGCTGTGCATAAACTGTAGGTGATGTCTCTTTTTATCTTGGCATAAAAGGAAGCTATAAAATAGGAAAAAAATCCACCTTCATCACTGAGTCTTGTGCTGGGTAAAATACGATCTTATTCCAATCTTCCTAAAGTGCAGGGGTGTTTCAGTCTGACTTCATGGGAGGAAGGCTTGGTGTCTAGCTGGTAGTTTACCTTTCTCTTCCCACACCCACACTTTTATGAGAAAGTGCTGCATAAAAAAGCTGTGAGGCCTCTCTGCTCTGTGCTTTAAAACAGTTGGAGGTCATGAGGGAGGCAGAGGGTGACACTGCACATCCCTGGGAGCCAGGTGCAGATTTCCAGGCATGTAGAACTCTTTACTTTGAATTATTTACGTGAGGAAGAGGTCTTCTGTAGCAATGTGTTTTTCTGGTCCAAAGAATATAGGAATCAGTGGAAACTTCTGAGCTTTTTCAGTGCTGGATCAGGCTCTTAACTGCAGAGAGTTAGTTCTAGTACCTGGTCACCATAATAAACTGAGCTGGAATCTTCTTTATAACAGCACATCTGTCTTCTAATTCCTCATTTGTCTCATTCCTAGAAGAATATATCTTGATGCTTAACTGGACTCAAAAACACAAGAGCATTTTTGTTAGCAGCAGAGTCAATTACATGTTTAATGTTGAGTTTTCTGAGATCAGTGTAAGATCCTGTGTACTCAAAGAAATCAAATTGGAACTTCTTTGGAGATAGAAACTTAAGAGAGCTTAGCATCTGGAAAGCCATACTGAAGTGAAGAATGAGACTTGGGCCCTTTATTTAAATATTTTCTTGATATAAACTGAGAATTATACTTAGAACTTGGCAGTTGACACCTTTCAGACCTTGGGTCAAAATGACATTTTTTTAAAAGTTTATCTGTAATTGTCTTCTAAATATTTGTGTTGCTCTTAATATGCAACTGGTTTTTAATTTCCCAGTACTTCTTAGGGCTTGTGTTGTCTCCTAATTTTGTTTTTGGCTGCTATTATTTTCCCATCTTTCTAGCCAATTAGTCTGTGTTGTCTAAGCCAACTTTTCTTTGAATTGCCTGAAATTTTTTGAAGTAGAGACGACTATTAAACTTAGCAGTATTTCATTCTAATAGAGGAGCAATATAACTTCAACCATGTTATCAATAGAAGATCAAAACTATTGATGAACATACAAAAGTAAATCAACATTTGTCTATAAACAACACAGTCCTTTTACCAGATGCAATTAATACAATTTAAACAGATATCACTTAACATTTGTTGTTTTTTCTTTACATCAGATGTGCAGGGAATGGTAAAACAACCTGCTAAAATTCATTGTCAATGACAGTATTTATTTCCTAAATATTTAGAGTAGGGAGTCAGTGTTACAGCTGATTAAATAACTCCATTTCCACAGAAGTTCTGGGGAATCTGTACTGGTTTGTGCTGAAAGAAATCACAGTTCTCCAAACTTTTTTTTCTAAAACAGAGCTATGTTAAAATAACAGATCTGCACTCAAAAGAGCAGAGTTTTGTTTTGTTTCTTCCCTGAGGTGTTTGGAGAATCCATCCTGGTCCATGAAACACTTTTCTTGATAAGTTCTTGAAATCAGTATTTAACTGCAAAGCATTTACATTCTGACAAAAAATGTATTTTCAGAAGAAAGAATGTTTAATTGAAAATGTTCTTAGCAGTTCTCCTCTGAATGAAACTACGCATCAGCTTGCTCTTCACTGACTCATTAATGTGGTATTAAATTTATGACTACAGTGAAAAAAATCGGCTGTGGGTAATTGAACCCTTATTGTAAAGATCTGTGTTAAAATATACTTAGTTATGCTCAAGGTTAATGTTATTTGTTAAGTCTCCGAAGAGGGAATTAGCTGTAAAGTTTTGTTTTCATCGTGTTAATTATTACTCTTGATAGTGCCATTGACTCATCGTGACTCTTCAGTGAGCCTGAATTGTGACAAATTTGCTTCTTACTGGGTGAAGAGCGTTGTAAAGGAGAAGCAGAGAACATCAAATGTGGTGCAAATGGGCAGATGTAACACTGGGTGATGGAGTCAAGCTTTCCCCAGGAGACGCTGGCTAGCTGAAAAGTGATGGTGATTTTCTTGGGAGTGTGAAAGACACAGTCCAAAGACACTGTGGATCCAGCTGCTGAGTTTAGTCTGGAACTATGTGAAAAATATGTGACTTTTATTTTAAGTTGTTTGAGTTCAGGCAGAAGTCTTCAGAAACTTTCAAGTGGTTTCAGTATATGAGTCAAAGGAAAAACCCTGCATTATTGGGCATAATGTACCTCCTCTTACGTGATTCTGGGAATTAAATAGCCATGAATTTATCCAAAGTTTGGAGGAAAGTTGCCTGGCATCCCCAGTCCTGTGGAAACAAACCAAGACACCATGGCCAAACCCTTATATTTCTGATTCTGCCCTTCACATACGAACAGCATCAAAACCCCCTCATGCTGACTGTAAATAAATATTCCTTTCACCCCAGCAAAACCATTCTGGTTTCCAGCTAGCTGCTCTTGCTGCCCAATCCATAACTTTAATGACACCAGGACATAACTGCCTGCTGTGCATTGCCTCCATTTCAGGCTGAGACCAGAAGTGAGAGAAGATTGAGAGAGGAGGTCCAAACATCTGAAAACCCCAAAACTCAGTGCAAAAATCCCACTGTACGCTCGGCTTGCATGTTTTATACTGCAAATATACAACATTGCAGTGGTTCATAGGTCCTTTATCCTTATTCAGGATGTGAATATGTGTGTGAATGCATGTGGGTTTGAGGGAAATGACTGCTGGGAATTTCCTTCTTCTGGTCCAAGTGCTACTACACCAGAGATAGGACTTCTTTGGTAGCCTCAGCTGTTTTATTAACAGTGAATGATTGCTCTAAACTGCACCTACTTCAAAATTGTTTTTTTTAATACTAAGCAATGGTCCTTGCACAACTTCCCTTGACAGATTATTCTCGTGTGACTGCTCTGAGAATTTTGGTGAGAGATAAGCAATGAGGTTAAGACCATGCTTGTTTTCAGACTGTGATATTTAAGTTTGACATTCACGTGAGCCCAAGTGGTAAATGTTTTTTGTAGAGGTGGCCTCTGCAATGTGAGGGTTTGGGTACCTTCACATTTTCTGATAGTCAGAATCAAGCCTTTGCACAAGTCTTGTGAAACTTCATGAAAACTATGGAAGTTTTCTTTCAATAGCTACAATGAAAACAACAGTTTGCAGATTTTTGAAAGGAAATGAGAACATTTTGATTTCTGAAATTACTAAAAAGTTTGATGCAATCAAAGAAGCTGAAAATAGCATTGTGAAACAACTAAATCCTTATTTTTGCTTTTATACATGTAACATATATGCAGTTGTATCTAATAATTTTATATGAAATATAATTATTTTATGCATCTAGTCAGAGATCAGTCCCACTCAGGGACTGATCATCCATCTGGCTGTGAGAGTCTGCTGGAGTGATAATCTGTGCTTGCTGCAAGGCTGGGAATGGCTCAGAGCAGAATCTTTTGTTGAATGAATGGATGAGCTGATATTAAGTCTGTTTCAACGGCTGAATCAAGCTCGAGCTTTGTAATTCCTTGTGATTTACAGTATCAGTTTAAAACTGAAATGTTATTTGATCAGATTTGAGGATGTTAACTTCCACCTTCTATAGCACTTTATCTGCATCTGACCATGTCCTGCTGAATAACAATTCACTAAAGAACCTGTATCAAACCAAAGTCATTTAAAAAGAAGAATTATGCAAATGATCTCTCTTTATTTGGCTGTGCAGTGAGAGATCTTTCAAAGAAAAGAATAAGATGTAATTTCAACACACTTAGAAGTGGTGCTTCCAGGGGAAAAGGAAGTCTTTGAAGAAGCAATTTGTAGGCAGAGGTATTGTGCTAGAATGTGTAAATTGATGATTATTTACTAGTGAGCCTGTGAAGGAGTGAAACACATGCCACCTTTTATCAATGGGTGGCTGCTGCACAAGAAACAGAAATAATGATGTTTTTTACAGTGTCTATTTTCACTTCCATTGCTTGCCAAACCTGTAATGCTGATCTCTCCATTTAAATTTCAAAAGTAGAAAAAATAATTTAATATGGCAGCTTCCTGTACTGCATAAGCTTGTATGTCTGGGATGGCATCACTGTGTAATACAGAGTATATTTTTTAATGTGTCCCCAGATTGTGAATTATTGTCAGCAGAACTGTCTATTTCCACTCAGCTAAAGGCCAGAAGGCGTTTTTAAGTTTTGAAGGAAAGTTAGGTCTTGCACCTCTGTATGGGAAGGAGCTTGGCTGAGCTCCTTGTCTTTGAGGAGAGATTCCAGTATTTAATAGCAGTCATGTTCCCCTTTGCTCCTCTTCCTCTGCCCCCTTGAGTCTTGTATTTGTCTTTGCTTCTCTCCTGTGGAAGAACAGAAAGGCAGAACTGGGGGCTTGAGTTCCCGCAAGTGAAAGCAGGCACGGAACCCATCCCTTGCCTTGTGGGCAAGCCTGAAGAGCAATTAAAGGGTGCAGGAGAGCTCCCCATAGAGAGAAAAAGTTCACTCAGAAACTTAGTTGAGATGTCTAGGATATGAATCTTTAGAATCTTTAGGGAATGAAATCTCTCCTTATCCCTAGAGCCACTTGCCAGCTCAGTAATGGCATGCTGAGAGCTCAAGCATTTTTGTGCAGCCACTCTCATTTTGGACTTACAACAAACACCAAAACATCTGTCCAGACAGTGGTAGTGCATAAGAGCCCCGATGTCCCTTCAAACAGAGAGTACCAATACGATGAGAAGCCTTTGAAACCTTTTCTATTTCTATAGAAAATGAGAAGAACATGTCACAAGAAGCAATGAATCAGCATACTTAACACTTCTTAATACATTTTTTCTTTAAGGGCTTATTAGACATTTTTTGGTTTTGCCCTGAAAATCCAAGTAAAACAGAAGATCCAAATTATCACCAGTGCAAGAGACCCTTTCTGCTGTTTTATCTCTAAGAAAAAATGCTTTCTTCATGCCAGTCCTCTGATGTACGCATTGCTGTAGATACGCCACAGTTTAAAGAATGGGCTGTTTACTGTTTGGATAGCTTCAATGAGAGAGTTTTTCCCCCCTGGAACAAAGCTCTTCCTTACTGAGATAAGTACAAAGTGTTTAATAGTGCCTCTCTTCTTCACTCTCAAGATTTCTCTTTCTCTTTTTCCCTTTATCTCTGCCTACTCATATGTATTTTTAAGGGGACCCGATAGGCCGGTGTCATACGTTCACACCAGCTTAACAAATGATGCCACTTCCATGTAATTAATGGAAAGACACTGATACCATTAGGTCAGACACACCGAGTGCTATCTGGGTTACTGCAAATGTCCCCAGCACAAACTCTCCCTTCCTGGAGGCAGAGAAGGGATATGTACCATCTCTGTGCTTCTGTCCCACTGGCACCCAACTTTACGGGTTGTGCAAGATGAAGGAGCTGGAGGGGGGGAAAGGAGTGAGAGTTTTCTGCTGGGTTGAGTTGCCAAACACCAGCCCTGAGGTAGCAGAGCTGTCCTGAACATGAGTGCAGAGAAAGCTCCACAGGACACAGCCTAATGCTGTTGAACTGCTAAGTAGAATCCTAGAATGGTTTAGACTGGAAGGCACCTTAAAGATCATCTTATTTCAACCCCCTGCCATGGTCAGGAACACTTTCCACTGGACCAGGTTGCTCAGAGCCTCATTCAGTCAAGTTGTTAAAGAACATCTTCTTATTATTAACAATTTCTCCTCCTCTGCCTTCAACCATTCTGGATTATTTTTGATACCTCTAAAATTTTTCTCATCCATGGTTGGCTCACCCATTTACATGAGCTATCAGAGCTGTCTTGAAATACTTAGTACGCTGCCAGGATTTTTCCTTCAAGTTTTATAGTGAAAAGTTCCTGATACATTACTGGCTTCATATATTCTATGGCAGAATTTTTCCTTTTGCTGTCTGGCTGACACAGACAAGCCAAATCAATCTTAATGTGGGCAGATAATTCCCGGAAAACCATGACTAAATAAGAAATGCAGTAAAATAATGTTTTTCTTGCAGTGAGTAATAGTAATCCTGTAGCAATACCTGTGCATTACTTGTGTTGGGATGATTTCAGAAAACGCTGGAAGTAATATTCTGAAGTGGTGTAAATTTGATTTAACTACTCCACAGGAGTTTAGTCCGGTCTGCAGTTTGGGCTAAAGCCTTGCTGGTCTCTTGCTCCTATCTTCTGAGGATCTCTTATTATTCCTGGCTGAAATGTCTACAAAAGGTTTGCATATATATAGTACTATCAAGATAACATCATTATACTTTTGTATTTTTTTATATGTTAGATGTTTTAGGTGACTAACATTTGTTTTATCTTACAGATATGAAACAGCACATCTATAACTTGCTACTGTATTGAATAGATTAGATATCCAGCAGGTATTGTAAATGAAGTAGGTTTTGATTATAACTGTATAAATGAATTGAGTATCAAGAAACAGAACTATAGAAATATTTCTCAAAAAGAAAGAAAACTGTGTATAGCTTATAAGCACTTTTTTTCCCCATTGCAGTTTAAACAACTGGTCTAAATGTGACTTAAATATAGGAACTTTCCATTAAACCAATTGAATATGAAGCACACCAGAATGAATTGATGATGTTACTCAAATTCAAGGTGTTTTGCTGGTACTGAGATACTAATTTTTGTGAATCTTTAGAGTGCTTCTGGATGCTGCCACTTGGCCAGTATCTAAACTGCAGAAATGGGAGACTTAAAAGTAATGAGATGCACAATTATATTTTATAGTTAGGTTCTCCAATGGAACCTATAATGAAGTGACATTCTTGTCTTAGCACTAGCTGGGAGCCTTTGGCCAAAATATTTAGGGGTTGTATTCTTCAGGTTTTGTTCAATCCTGAAATGAAACATGAAGAGCAGAGTGTTTGTGAAGCTTAGAGATCTGATAAAGACTCTTTCCTATCTAATTTTCACACCTTTCTTGACCAATTTTTATCAAGATTTCTATAGACAAGGCCCACTGCTTAGAAGAGGTAGATGGTTATGCTATGACATGAATCTTTTCCTTTTGGGTGTATTTTGTGCATGCACATATTTAAATTTAGTTCAATAGGGGTAAATAATTTTTATCACATAATGAAGTAAATACCTGGAAACATTGCTAAGTGTAAAAACAGTGTTTTGCTTAAACATCTGTATTTAATACCATATAAAAGAGAAACAAGGAGAGGATGACTCTTAATTTGGCCAAGTATGAATAGAAATGAGGTGTAGACCAGAACCAGCATCATGCTGGATTTTTTTTTCTATCTACTCAGTAGTCTGATATTTTAATTTATTAGATTAAAACAGTTTAATCCATTTTGGGTTCAGCATTTCTTCTAATTCTTATCTGGATTGTTTGTGCTGAGACAGAGTTCTTGCAGCTTTTCACATATGTCCCTGAATGCTGTGGAGAGAAAAGCAGAGGGAGCAAGTGTTCTGGGTGCACTTGGCAACACCCAGACTAAGAATTATCTTATTTTTTTATTGTTCCACCTTTGTTTAATTGAAAACTGAAGGACTGTTAACAGGCTGAATTATCTCAGGAACAAGGGCAACATCTCTTTGCATTTGGATTTACCATATATCACTTTTTTCTCGTTTCAGACTGGAAGTGTGAATGCCCAATCTTTCTCACTGACTAAGTCACCTACTTGCCTGGGCAGAAGAAGATTGGGAGACTGAATTATTCTTGCTTGCATTGGTCTCCTGTGCATGAGAAGTACAAATATATGGGAGAATTCTCATCCTTTCCTACATTGTGAGCAGAATAATTAATGCTGTTGTCTTCCTGGACATTCCTTCTCCTTGAAGCAATCTGTGATCAGGAATGGATTACAGTGGTAGCCAAAATAAGACTACAGCAAACAGAGCAAAGCATTTGGCTTGTGGACCACTCACTACCTACCCAAGACAAGGAGAGGAGCTGGGCAGGATCTGTGCATGGGATCAGTCGTGAGAGGAGCTGGGCAGGATCTGTGCATGGGATCAGTCGTGAGAGGAGCTGGGCAGGATCTGTGCATGGGATCAGTCGTGAGAGGAGCTGGGCAGGATCTGTGCATGGGATCAGTCGTGAGAGGAGCTGGGCAGGATCTGTGCATGGGATCAGTCGTGAGAGGAGCTGGGCAGGATCTGTGCATGGGATCAGTTGTCCCCATGGGACATCTGTTGAGTGTGTCTGCAGAGCATCAGACTTCACCCCCCTTTGTCTCACAGAAGCCACAGTGAACACCAGCCAAGTACTAAACGGTGCAGGTTGTCATGTCCTGCAGGCTTGGCCCAGTAAAGTTTCAAACCTTGGGTTAACCAAGCCAAACTCACAAACTGGTGTGGCACAACAGAGCCTCTTGTTTCTGGTGCATGTTTCAGGCCCCTTGGAAGTCTGACAAGAAGGCAGTAGAAAGCTGTAGGGTATCTTGGATGCAGGGAGCTGAGGAAGGGAGAAACTGCTAAATAAACCAGATAACTATTGTCATTGGAACTGATAGCATTTCTGTTCCCTCGGTGCTTCTTTTAAGCAGATTATGCCTTTTCAGTTAGGGTCTGGGACAGCTTGATTCATTGAGCCTTGGTACATTCATGCACTCGCTTGGGTATGATACATCCAGATTACCATGCTTGGAAGAAGTTTGTTTGCTCTGGAGTACAATTATAGTTTTTTACTAGTATTTATAGACCCTCATCTGACATATCACAGCTGATTGCCATGCAAGGTGCCAGCAGCCCCTGCATTCTGCTGCCTGGGTGTTAAACAAAGAATGCAATAAGCTTGTCTTCTACAAGCTACAAACAGGTTCCTTGCAAACCAAAGCTTTTGCTTTTATGTGGGTTAATGTTTCTGTTCTTCTGTTAATTGTTCCTCCTCATTCTTTACTAAGTCTTTGTAAGCAAGAACATATAACTGCACACAATTTTGAGCTTTGTAACACAACAAAGAAAATATCCTTTAGGTTAAAAAGGTTAGGATATTAGTATCAATGATTTTATTTAAGTAATAATATACAATAAGATGTCTAGTTAGATTGTAATAACAGCAAGCTGTTAGGGAATATGGTGAGTTATTAGGACTTTTTTTCATACTTTCTCATTTTAGAGGTTCAGGTGATGATGAAACAGGGATGGAACTTCTGCACTTTCTACCAATTCCAGCAGGGATTTTCAAACAATAATAACAACAATGGCATAGGATCCCTAACTTTATAATTACTGAGTTTTCCACACAGGAAACTATAAACACATGTATGTGCCCATGAACATATATAAATGTGTCTGTGTTCATATGTGTATATATATATATTTATACGTATATAGTTATGAAAAACAGCCTCAATTCATTCATCTCTGAATTGTATTAGAGGTGGAAAGATCCATGATGTACTAATGAATGCTTTTGTTAACGAGTAAAAGCAAAACTCTGAGACCTTTATTAGCACAATATCTTAGTAAAACATTTAAGAACATTCACAGAATAAAAATGGTCTCTGACATAACAGTCTGAAAGTCCCAAGAAGTTGATTCTGTCACATGCTAAACACGCTGGCTCCAGTCCAGTAACACATTTGAGCCAGTGCTGGGCCTCAAGGCTCGCAGGACCACTTGTGTCCTCACAGGACCACTTGTGTCCTCACAGGTCAGTGCTTTGATGAAGTGGGGACAAGAGGGTCAGCATGTTGCAGAGCTGAGCTTTCACTGAAATAGGACTGAACAAGAAACAGGACACACTAAGTAGAACTGAATGCAGAAGTGGTCTTGTGAGCAAGATACTGTGGTGGGACAGCAGATTTTAGGTGTGAATAATTGGCAGTGCATCGGTGTAATGGGGTAAGTGTGTCTCTGGTGGGGCACTTCACTGCACATCAAGGCTGGTGCCACCACACCTCCCCTCCTGCTGCTGCACAGTCCAGCTGCATCACTTGTTTGTTATTGCTGCTGTGTGGGAGTTGCATCTTCTGGCTGCAGTCTGAACACATGCCCTGGGTTTGGTTTCCAGCTGTGTTTGGGATGGCCTGTGGGCCAAGCTGGCTGCTCTTTGTGGTGCTTCAGTTCTCCTGCAGTAATGGGAGTGCCTGTGAAGGCACAGGGACACCAGGCTGCTTAAGAAATGTTTGGATGACGGATGTCTTGGAAATGCTGTACTTGAAGTGTTAGATTGTTAAGTACATCTGTTGGATAATGTGCTAAAATGTGGCACGATTTTTATTTTTTTGGTTCTTAATGTAATAGAAATATGAAAATGTCAGTGGGAGATGTGTTTGCTCTTCACAGGTAGTAACAGAAGAGCCACACATGCTTACATCATGTAATTCAACAAGGACTCATGAGAGCTTGCTCAAATTGCCTTTTTTTTTTGGATTGAATGTGATGGAGTTTTCATATTTTCCATGTTTTAGTTTATAAGCAGAGTACATGTGATAATATTTCCCTCCTCTCTATGGGAAACAATTTCTGAGTGAATACATAAGCTGTTTTCAGGCTGAACCCCTCAAATATTATTCCCCCTTGGAGGAGATGTGTTCTGCTAGATTCTACTGGTATTATAGTTTCAAAGAAGAAACATGGTCTCCCCGATTTGACAGGATTGACCAGTGCTCCTGCTCTAGAGAGAATGAAATTTGGTACCATTAGGTGGCAAAGACATACAGATGAAAGACAAAGTAAGCAGAAGTAGAATTTTAAAGCTAGATTGTTGGTGTTTTTCCTATCATTAAATATTGGGTTTTATAACCATTTAAAAATTTCAAAAATGTAGAAAGCATTTAATGTATTCCATTTTACAGGTTTATGGAGAAAATAATTTTGCATTTAAAAAGCCTTAAGACAGAAACAGCAAAAAGTATTTGATTATTGTCTGGGGTTTTTTTGTAAAAGAGAAAAGTACTCTCTTGCTTACTTATGTGTTTTACTCTTTATAAACCATAGAAAGAAGACTCACTGGAATGCAAAAGAATTTTTTAGATGCAGGTGTTTGAAAAAAAAATTAGGTTTTGCACTTTTTAGTTTTGCTGAGAAGCTCCAACAGTGACCGTAATTCCAATCTCAATGACAAAAATATCCATGCTCATCATATCAGGAACCGTATCAACCAGTTCCACCTTGCAAAACTCCCAGCGCTTTTTCTTGGAGCAGGACTTTGCCTGATAAGTGCTACATGGAGAGCTGGTTCTCCATCACCAGCCCTGCCTGCAAGTAGCACATTCTTCTTTCCTTTATCACCTAACTTTGTTCTTCTGTCTTCCCTTTTCCAGTGGGTTTGTGATCCAGGGATAGTCAGTCTCTCATTTAGACTTAATATGAAGAGGTTATACGGGTTTTACACAGCAGAGGTTACTGAAGCATTTAAGAAACAGCATACATATACAGAATTGCAGTGTATATGTTTTACAAACAGCTCTGAGAAATAAATAGGTCACTCTTGGGGCTTTCCAACCTTAATAATATATTTTTCATGTCTGTCTCACTTATATGAGCTATTCTGCTATACCATTATCTATTTTTTGTTTTGATGTTTGGGGAGATATAGTCTTTCTTTCACTGTATTGCATCAAGAATATTTTTAAAGAGTTAATTAAATTGAAGAACCACAAAATATTCAAAGATACAGCATTCTTAAAACCTGGGACTGTTTTTGAAGGCTTTACAGGATATAAAAACATCAGAAAAAAAGTTCTTCTAGATGATAAAAGATGATATTCCCTATCAATGGCAATGATAGAACTGCAATCTTGGACAGATTTGATATACTTTGAAGAGCAAAACTGTTATCAGTAGGAATTCAAGATAGAGTTTACTGTAGAAAAGCCGTACTGACAAACTTAGCAAACATCAGCACTTCCTGTGCCAGAATATATAAAATGAAACGGTAAAGCAGGCAGCAGAAGGCTAACATTGAAGGATGGTGAAAGGGAATAGCTCCTGTTCACACCCTAAAAATTAAGGCATTCATAGGGTTTATTGGAGAAAAAGGAAATCTCATTTCCATACCAATGATATAAAAAGGAAAGCTACATTTCATAAATCTCTTGATGATCCCTTTATGTCTACAAAGTTTAGTCAAGGGACCAAGTCAATCTTTTAAAAAGCAACAGATTTTCTTTAAATCACAATAAAAAAGGAAAAATAAAAAAAAGGGAAAAAAAAAAAGAAAAGAAAAAAAAAAAAACCGGGCATCCTCTTGATCAAAATTCTCCACAGTAGATTACCTTTGAGTGATAAATGAACTCCCAGAGAAGATGAATGAATGTCATGAACCCCTGTATATACTATTCACTAACTCCAGGAAAGATCTTAATTCGGCTGAAAGGAATTCTGTCTTGGAGGGCTGTCCAACTAAAGAGACAGAGCATGGATGATTACATTCTGCATCTAAGAAACTTCAGCATAATTGAATCAATGAGGTTAGATTTAACTGCGGGAAAGATCAAATGAGTAAGTGTGAGGTGCAAGGTAGAGAGACCTGTTCTGCTCCCTTGATGACTTGACCAGAGAGGGGAAATGGATTGTACTTTAATGAAGAGGATGAGGAGGTGGAGATTATTTAGAGAAATGAAGAAAAGACAGTGAAGGTGAATTGGCAGAGAAGTGGGTGTTGAAGCTGGCACAATCAGAAAACCAAACAAATAAAAAACTCCAGAGGCTGACCACAGGAAACACTGAATTAGGACTGAAAACTGCTTTGAATACAGACTTGACTGAGTAGACAAACTCAGCCAGCCCCACTGTGCTCCCATTGAGTTGAACAGTCATTTTACTCAAGAATTTGACCAGAACATGAGTATCAGTTGCAGAATCAACTTCCTTATAATACAATTGGCACAAGCACGGTGGAAGTCCGAGGACTGGAGCCAAAACTCCTGAGTTTGAGCTCAGTTTTCATGAGGGAGAGCTTCCTTTGGGCAGGACCCTCTGTGCTACCTTGGTTCCTCCCTGCTGTCCCTGCTCCTCTCCTCTCCACCAGTCAGAGGGAGGTGTGGATGTGCTCCTCCTGGCCTTGGGAAAAGCCATGGTCTGGGCATCTTTATCAGGGTAATTTGCCATGGAAAGTAAAGAGGAGAAGGTAAAGATGGTGTTTGTCCTGTTCTTGTGGCTTCCCTTCGCTGGGATGCAAGAGCGCTGTGGGTGCTGCAGAGAACTGTGTGTGCAAGCACTGTTTTTTTATAATCATGTAGCATATTTCTAGTGATAAAGGATAAACATTTAACAGTTGCTAGCTATCCCAGTTATGTTACAACTAGTAGATAATATCTGTGTCTCCTGAATTTCCTTTCTGCTATTAGAATATGTTCTTTCAAATAGCAGACTGCCTATCACTTACTAATCTGGCCATTGTGTAACTAATACAATAAATATGTCTCCTGTAAAGTGCAGTGAAGTAATGAGCAATTTAATGAGTTAAGCAAAGAAAGATAGAAAGTGAAAATAAGAAACCATGGAAACTAGCTCACTAATCCTAGCAGAGTGCCAGCAGACTAATGAAGACAGACGGAGAGTGAAAATGAGAATAAAAAGGAGAAACAGCTCACTGGAGGCAGAGATACAAGATATCTGTGTCTTTAAAAGATTTCTGTGTTTGCTTTTTGCACTAAGTCAACATTTCCCTTTTCCACAATTGCCAGAGAACAGTTTTCTGTCAAGGAAAGTGAGTAAAAAATACTGTTTGCAGTGAGATGCTTTTACTGGCCTTGGATTCCCGATCTCCTGTCCCAAATCACACACAGCTAAATAGCTGGAAATTACAAGTAGATGGTACTATATGGAGATGTTAATTAGCTGACCCTTCTTTCCTTCCTCCCTTTCTTGCCCTAGACTAAGCAGAGATGAAGCAGCATCAAAACTCCATGTCCCCCACTCTCAGCATTGATGGGAAGTCTGCTGTCTTTCCTGGTTTGATAGAAAAATCACATTCAGGGAAGGTTGGTTCTTGCCTGGGGTCTACACAAACCCAGAAGTGCCACTGGACACACTGAGGTCTATATCTGATCTAGGATCTCTTGTGTAATTAATAGAGACTTAGAGAAACTCCCAAAAGGCCTTTATCAGCATTAAATGACTTGTTCTTTTGATGTCTTTCTCTCTAAAAGAGGTGAATAATGTAGACTTGGTGCCTAAAAAGCTAGGACAGATGAGTCTTTAGTTCAAATCTCAGGGATGTCCTCAGTGGAGGGAGGGTGGAAGAATCCTCAGTTGTTCAGTTTAGTACCAGAAGATCAGGTTGGTTTTGAGATGCAACCTCGATGTGTCCTTCCCCTTGGGCACTGCTTGACACAAGGGCAGCCTGTGCTGTCCTCAGCTGGGGACACCCTTGCAGGTGGTCACAGCCCCACCACAGCTGCTGCAGGGTCAGGATTTGGTGGCTTCAGTAGAAATTATGCTGAAATTACTCTAACAGTTAAAACAGGACTGGAGCAAAGGGTTTTGTGAAGTAAAAATTCTTCTTGCTGTTCAGAGGTGAGGCAGTTATATTTTCCACTGGATTGTGGGCAAGTCCTTGAGAAAAATGCTTTCCTAGTAACTGGCCAAATGGCAATAAAAGTAGATAAATGGGAAATTAATAATTACATTATTTTAATCAAGCCAGTCAAGTTTACTCAATCCTTGTATAGAACAAATAAATTTTAAAATATTAAAAAATTATTTTTAAAACATACCCTACTTCTGAATTAGTTAACTAGAAATTTGGACTGTCTACTGNTCCCTTTCTTGCCCTAGACTAAGCAGAGATGAAGCAGCATCAAAACTCCATGTCCCCCACTCTCAGCATTGATGGGAAGTCTGCTGTCTTTCCTGGTTTGATAGAAAAATCACATTCAGGGAAGGTTGGTTCTTGCCTGGGGTCTACACAAACCCAGAAGTGCCACTGGACACACTGAGGTCTATATCTGATCTAGGATCTCTTGTGTAATTAATAGAGACTTAGAGAAACTCCCAAAAGGCCTTTATCAGCATTAAATGACTTGTTCTTTTGATGTCTTTCTCTCTAAAAGAGGTGAATAATGTAGACTTGGTGCCTAAAAAGCTAGGACAGATGAGTCTTTAGTTCAAATCTCAGGGATGTCCTCAGTGGAGGGAGGGTGGAAGAATCCTCAGTTGTTCAGTTTAGTACCAGAAGATCAGGTTGGTTTTGAGATGCAACCTCGATGTGTCCTTCCCCTTGGGCACTGCTTGACACAAGGGCAGCCTGTGCTGTCCTCAGCTGGGGACACCCTTGCAGGTGGTCACAGCCCCACCACAGCTGCTGCAGGGTCAGGATTTGGTGGCTTCAGTAGAAATTATGCTGAAATTACTCTAACAGTTAAAACAGGACTGGAGCAAAGGGTTTTGTGAAGTAAAAATTCTTCTTGCTGTTCAGAGGTGAGGCAGTTATATTTTCCACTGTATTGTGGGCAAGTCCTTGAGAAAAATGCTTTCCTAGTAACTGGCCAAATGGCAATAAAAGTAGATAAATGGGAAATTAATAATTACATTATTTTAATCAAGCCAGTCAAGTTTACTCAATCCTTGTATAGAACAAATAAATTTTAAAATATTAAAAAATTATTTTTAAAACATACCCTACTTCTGAATTAGTTAACTAGAAATTTGGACTGTCTACTGTTGAAAAGCAGCCATGTTAACTCTGTTATGCTGCTCATTTTGTCTGACTTACTGCTCAGCATTACTGTATATCCAAAATCGCAGCATTCACCATCTGCCTCGTGCTACTACCTAATGCTGCTTCAGGGAGAAAAGGTATTTGAAAATATAATTCTGTATTAGTGTATCCTTCATTTTTCTAGGCTAAAAGACTTATTTTTTATTTTTTTTTCTGGCACAAAATGTAAAATATACATACAACATCTCTAGGTGCTGAAGTAAACTTGGAGCTAAGTGCAGATCCCTGTAGCTATGGTCCCTACTGGGTTCACTGGGACCAAATTCTAATCCAGTGTGTGCTGTGAAGCCAAATTTAGGTTGTTCTGGAACTGGGCTGTCCTGATCTCCCTTGTCTTAGGGACTTTAACTGCACAACCCCAGTGTTTGACAACACAGCTTTTGCCTTTAATAATACCTTGGAGCAAGCAGGACATAGGCCTGTTTTCAAGGTGTTCAGGCACATCTCAAGACCGTGTCAGGTAAATGAGGCTGTTTATGAGGGATGTGTTATAGCCAGCTCAGTAGTATGTAATTTAAGGCTATGTTTTAAAAACTAAGGGTGGGCATTCTCATGTAGTGGGTTAATACATACATGACCTTTAGCACATCCTGACCTTCCTCAGCCTGAGATAATGTTCCATAACAAATTTATTGTGTCGGGGAGATGATTTGTCAGCCAGCAGAAATAACTGGTAGGAACAAAAGGGAGTAGGGACTGAGAGGAGTCTGCTAGTTGGGAATGCTCTTTTATTTATTCACTGCATATAGCTTGTAATTCTTTGTGTGCAGTGTCTGAATCCCACCTGTCCTGTGACTGAGAGCTAATGGGCACTTTTGGCTTTACTTATTTTCTGTGTGGTCCTGTAGTTTCCCTGATTGTTCCTTTACTCTATAAACTGGTGAGAGTACAGACCCTTGTCTGCTTTGCTCTGACTGGGTGCTGCCCACAGCAGCTGTTGTTACCATGCTGTGTAAGTTAATAGGTAATAATTCATCCATAAAACAAATTCTCCCTGGTCAGAAGCTTGGCAAACAATGTGCAGCTTCAGAGAATTTTTGCGCAACATATTCTCCATAAATTATGTAGATCTATTCTGATTGTAGACTCTTTGGAAAGGAGAGAGTATGTGAGCTTTTAAGTCACTTTATTGAACTTTATTTATTTTCTCTGTGTTAAGAGATCTAATAAGGAAAATCTTTTTACAACCGTGTGATAATTTCAAACAGAACTGAGTTTTTTTCAAAGCAGAGCATATGTCTAAAGAAAGAATTTCTTGTGAAAGTTTACTTGACTAGAAGTGGTATTGTCAATGGTTATATTTCCTTTTTCCAATTGCTTTGTGATTATTTATAGACCTCACCTTTTATGTATTATCTAAATGTATTAGAAATTTTATAGAAAAGGACTTTTGAAGTGGATTACAGAATCACAGAATACATTGAGTTGGAAGGGACCCACAAGGATTATTGAGTCCTTCTCCTGGCCCTGTACAGCACCATTCCCAAGAGTCACACGCTGTGTCTGAGAGCGTTGTCCAAACACTCCTTGAGCTCTGTCAGGTTGGTGCTGTGACCACTGCCCTGGGGAGCCTGTTCAGTGCCCAACCACCCTCTGGTGAAGAACTTTTTTCTAATATCCAGCCTAAACCTTCCCTGACACAACTTCAGGCCATTCCCTCATCCCTGTCACTGTCACCACAGAGAAGAGATCAGTGTCTCCCCTCCTCTTCCCCTCACGAAGAAGCTGTAACTGCAGTGAGGCCTCCCCTCAGTCTCCTTCAGGCTGAACAGACCAAGTGCCCTCAGCTGCTCCTCATTCAGTTCCCTCTCAAGGCCTTTCACCATCTTTGTTGCCCTCCTTTGGACTCTCTCTAACAGTTTAATGTCTTTCTCACATTGTGGTGCCCAAAACTGCCCCCAGCACTCGAGGTGAGGCTGCCCCAGCCCAGAGCAGAGCAGGACAATCCCCTCCCTTGCCCGCCTGGCCTGATGCCCCCAGGACAGGGCTGTCCCCCCTGGCTGCCAGGGCACTGCTGCCTCATGTTCAACTTTCCATCGACCACAACCCCCAGGTCCCTTTCCACAGCGCTGCTCTCCAGCCTCTCATTCCCCAGTCTGTCCCTACATCCAGGGCTGTCCCATCCTTGGTGCAGAATCCAGCACTTTCCCTTGTTGAACTTCACATGATTGGTGATTGCTCAGCCCTCTCATTTGTTGAGGTCTCTCTGCAGGACCTCCCTGCCCTTGAAGGAGTCAACAACTCTTCCCAGTTCTGTATTGTCTGTGAACTTGCTCAGTGTCTCTTCCAGTCCTGTGTCCAAGTCATTGATGGATATGTTGACGAGCACAAGGGCCAAGGATGGAGTCCTGTGGAACCCCACTAGTGGCGGGTCACCAGTCTGATGCTACCCCTTCTTTAGGACTTGCAGCTACCCACGGTAACACAAACTGTGAAAAACAATATGCTGATGTGACCTTGTGTATTCCATGAAACTAGAACAGGACCTTTGAATATGAAAATTTGCAACTAATTAGCCACAGACAATCTGCAGTACTAATAGAGCACATAGAATTATCAGCAAAAAATGTGATAGAGCAAGCAATGGTGACATTTTGGGGTGCTGCGTTGTTTCTTTTCCTTCCTTTTTCCCTTACTACAGTTTCTCTTCTCTTGGCAAAATGGGAAAGAAAACATAAAGGAGAAAAAGAAGCCAATGTATTGGTTTTGGAAGTTAAATCAGATAATTTTTGCTTAACATATCTACATATAATAATTCAGGTTTTGTGTTTTGAAAAGGACTTAAAAATACCCAGTTATGAATATTTCAGTGTGTATTAACAAAACTTTTTTTTTTTAAATTTTCTTCCTCATGGGATCTAGACCCTCGTGGTCGTATCATCTGCTACAAACACCTCACTTTTGCACAGGTCTTTGCATCACATTTAAAACATTGTAGATATGACACAGAATGAATTGCCTGTCTTAATTCTCTAGCAAAGGACAATAGTTTTAATTTAAGGATCAAGTTCACCCATACTTTTATGAAATTAGCTCTGAAATTATATGTCTGCAAATATAATGCTGGTCTTACTGTGTCATAGTGCTACTCAGCACATTAATAAATTATTGCTGTCTCCTGTGATTACAATAAAATATTTTAAAATGAAACCCAGAGATGTAATTAAATTAATGGACTCAAGGAGAAATATAAAGCTATAGGATGTAACAGTGTAAAAGGCTATCTCGTTGTGTGAGCCTTTTGAGTATCAGATGGATTTTCATTATCAAGAGATTTAAAGTCTTTTAGATCCTGCATTGACATTAAAGGCAGGATACCATGACAGTAATGTTTAATATTAAGGTACATCTATACTCCAAAGCTGTAAGAAGATTCTCATTCTTGGATGAGCATTTCAAACTCAGAGAGCTCATCCTTATTCTTCAGTGCCTTCTTCTCTCCTAGTCCCATTTTATGAAGTTCACCCACTGATTCCCTCTTTCCAGGGTCCTTAGGGAACCATCAGAAGTCACTTTGAGAGTTGCTGTGAAATGGAATGGATAATTCATATTCCTGAAATTCATATTTTTATAGAGACTTGGTGAATATAAAAATAAGTCTAATGTGGGTACCCTGTATTGCTGTATTTAGGTTTAGGTGTTCAGATACAAAGGTACAAGAACATTCTTGAGTAACAGCACCACTGGGAGTCCTTCCTTGGAGTCTCTTCCATTGAAAAAAACTGGATTTTTGCTTGCAGTACAAATACTTAATTGCATTAAGGATATGACCTCAAATATAGGGCAACAAATCATGTTTTAAATTTTTATTTTTACTGGTGCAAATCTGTGTTTGAAGGGCTGAGAATCTGGTAGAGGAAGGATATTCTGTTGTCAAACTGATCTTAAATCTAGTGCTTATATTCTCTTACAGTAGTGTCTTCCTGGCAAATTCACCTCAAATTGTCAGTGTTGATTGTGGTCAAATGTTGCTCTGTTGTTCTATTTTTCCTGAAGAATAGGAAGAATTTTTACAAGCTCTTTATTCCTTAAATAGCTTTTCAGTGTCCTTGGAAATATTTTGCTGTATTATACGAGTGATCATACATGAAGTATCTATGGAAGTAAATCAGATGCAGTGGTTCAATACCATTTTAATTGAATTGTCTTTGTATTTAAATTGAAATAGTCAATTGCAGAGGTATATTTGCCCAGGAAACCCAGTTTGCAAACCAAATTTATTCTGTATCTAACAGAAAGAGACCTGCATAAAATTACAGAGCCAAGAGCCTCAAGAATTAGATGTGCATCTTTTCCACAGCAAACTGCCCCTTTAAATTTTTCTCAGAGAAAGAACAGTGCATTTATAATTTAGCTTGTCCTGAAGGAGAACTCTTCTCTGTGGGAGGATCCTCTTTAATTACAACTTCACAGTAATAAGATGAGAAATGAGCAAGCAAGAGAGTACTGCTGGAATGAGACATGATAAATCAGTTTGTCCAGGAAGCACGTTTATACCAGATCTATCACCACATTCAGCACGGCACTATCTTTCTTATTTCAATAAGGAAATCTCATGAAGAAATTTTAATTGCATACTATTAGGTGAAAGTCAATGTCCCATAATGAGCAAAGTGAAACCTGCATTTTTTCTTCTTTTATCTTCATGCTTTGAGTTCCCAAGGATTAACACAAAATGATTTGCCCTTAAACTGCACCCTTTTTTTCCCCCTCTGTTCATTTGTCTGAAGGATGTAGATTTTAGGTAATTTAAAAGGCACGAAGCTTTTGCTGTATGCTTCATGCTTGCAAGTTGGGAGTCAGATGGGAAAAAAATTTCCAATTTTCAAAGTCTCCTATTGTTAAGGGTGACTGAATGGCAGCCTGCAATTATATGATTTCAATGTAATTCATTCAGTAGGGAAGAGGTTGGTTCATAGATGCCTGACTTAAAAGATTGGCATTGCTGTGTGATTAATTTCCAAACTTTGGAGGTATTTTCAACAGCATACAATGGAAGCATGTGACAGTGACATTTTCTGGATTTGTGCTAGGATTGCTTTATAATTGAAGTGCTGGGCTTGTGGGGATCACATTATCATTGGAGGTTTATTTTTCATAGGGTGAGTGTATGTTTGTGTATGTGCAAGAATATAAAATATATAAATATGCATCCATAAGTATACATGTGCATATATGAGCACACAGGTGCATATATGTATATATGTGGAAGTGTATGGGGGGATTTTATTCTGCAAATTTGTACTTTCCACTTACATGTAGATTTTCAAGAGTTACTTTTTTTTTTTCCCTTTCACACAAGGAAGGTAATGATGAGGCTCATTCTTGAAAGAGCTGTAATTTAATGCTTGATTTAGGATATTTAAGCAAAAAAAAAAGTATTTGTTTTTTGAGTGAATTAAATTTGTGAATTATAATTACAGGCAAAAATTGCTATAATGGGCGACTGGGAAGTACCTTCTCTACAACAGTTTTTTTTTGGTCCATTGTTTGTTATGGTCAATGGATTCCCTAATTACTTATATTTAAAGCTGTGCCAAATCTTCATTATCAGACATCAAACCACATGAACCTTACCCACACAGAAAAGAGCTGAAATGAATCAGAAATGAAAACAGAGTGCTTTCAGCTTCCTACGAGAAGAAAGATGAACCACATTTCTACCTCAAAGGACAAAGAAATTGAGGGCAACATTCTCAATAATTTAAATCAAAAAGTAGTACATGCAATTTTCATGTCTCTTATCTGATTTTTCAGTTTTGAATCTATAGATTTTATATGGCAAGTTTTGGACATAACTGTATCAATCAGAATCATCCTTTCAATGTATAGGTTCTTGTTTTTCCTGTATTTGTGTGACTCTGGGAGGTCACCTTGAGGAAGGAAGCTACACTGACGGTGAAACCTGGGGTTAAAGCTGTCAGTGCTGGCTGGAGTTGATTCTAGCTGAAGATTTTCTGATAAAATAATTTTTTGTCAGAAAAAGCAAGTTGGGTCTTGCTATTGCTGGAAAATTTACACCAGTTTCCAAAGAAAAGCTTCTTGAAGTGAAGGTCCCAGGGTCAGGTCCATATTCTTTGGGTTTCATGAAAGACTGTGAAAGGCTTGGTATTCAGAGACGCTTCTGAAGTCATGGCAGAGAAATACCCCTCTCTAAAGAGATGTTTCCCTCTTCCAGCCCAGTTGGAACTTCAGACCAGTGTATGGGTCTTGAGGAATGGGCTAAAAGAAAGTGAGAACAGCAAAAAGGAAGATTTGAAACAAGTATTTTGAGTATTTCTTTTGTTGGAAAAAACTGTTGAGTGCTTGAAGCTTTTGGGTGTTTAAACTCTATCCAGCACCAGTCTGATGGATGGTCTGTATGGCTGACTTGGAAAGGGAAAAAATTACACTTGGAAAAATAGATAATCTAAACTAGCACATTTTCCCTAAAAGCTGGGAAAAAAAAGACACTGCAATACCAAGATACTTATGCACTGCCTAAATACCCAAATTTGCATGGTGATCAGAAGCCATGGGGTGATTTCACCTGGGGCAAGGCAGCCCATGTCTGCCTTCTCTGTCCTGCCTGGTTTTGACTTGTGCTGAGGGGTGGTGAGGTTCCTTGTTTAGCTCAAGTACACGGGAGCTCACCAAGGGTAGTGACATCTCTATTCATCTGGGTCTCACTGCATTCTCAGAGTAACCCTCTCCTCAGGATGGGGTCTTTAGGAGGCCAAAATATTACAGGGCTAGAGATTGCCTTTGGCATTTCAGTAAACTGAGGTTGTCGTTTGTGTGAACCCAGCATCTCTGCAGAAAAGTGCAGGGTAATGTGAAACAGCTGGGAGCCAGGGTTATGAAATGATAAAAGCAGTTAAAAATGTCAGATGGCCTGTCTGGTGCTGGTGGGCACAGGCAGCAGAGCACAGAGGAGGGGATGGAGAGGTGGGGATGGAGAGTTGAGAAACAACACGGCTTGTTTACCCTCCCTCGGCTCAAGGTGGGCTTGTGTGATGGACACACCGTGTGGGGGAAATTCTCCTCTCAGTATGAAATGATTGTCTATTTGTTCTGCTTGTGGAGCTGCCATTAATGCCAGTGGGACTCATGGAAAGTGTTCTGAACGGGAGGCCAAGAGCAACTGCGATTCAGAGATGAGCAATTTGCCCCATAATGTGAAGGTAGTTTTATGAGCTGTTTATTCAACTTGCTGTACACTGAAATTGAAACTCCTCAAAAATGGCCCATTTGTATGGTCACCTGGTCCCACTGTATCACACAAACACCACTGCTTTGGTTGTTTTATTGCACACCTCCTGGGATGTTAGGGACACAGGACTGCAAAGCGTTTATAGCAAAAGTCCAGACCACTGATATCAGAATAAATGAAATTTTGTAATACCATTCATAGAACATCATTCTCTTCTCGCAGCCATTTAATTTCTGTAATTTCAAAGGAATTCCAGTGTTCAGCAGTAGCTATTTCAAAATAATTTTGATTTTGACAAACTCAAAACAGGATCATAATATAAAATTCTTTGTTGCAAGTGCCTGTGATTTGTCCCATGATAGGGAATAAAGGGATAAATATTTTTTTTCATAATTTTTTGTAAAAACAAACAGGTTAATACCCTCTTCCATGGTACTAACTTCATGGTAAATAATGGCTCATTGCCAATAATATCAAGTGTTTATGTACGATTTTGTGCTAGATTTAGTCTTTTCAAGTACTAACACACAGAAAGTGCAAATTTTGTGTTTTTTTCTTAGAGATAAATTCACAGAATACTATACATGCAAGTTGAGACAAGTAACTCAAAGTTGGTCTTATAATGATCATAGAATCATTATATTTCAAAAGACCTCTAATATCAAGTCCAACCATTAACCTATGATGGTTACTGTCAGCTATTTTACAGTTATTTTCATGAAGAAAGAATTTCTGAAACTGCCCATTCTCCAAGAATGTTGGAGAAGTGGGGTTGGATTACATGTCAAAAGAAAAACAAAACAGAAAGGTAACTGGTGATAGCTCATCACAAGGATATGGGATAAACAGAGGGATTTTACCAGATCTTCATGCAAGAAACATGTAGAATATGCAGCTTCAGACTCAGGCAACTGCATCACATTGGTAATCAGGAAAGGAGAGAAGATGTTCGGAATGATTCCTGGTTTAAGGAGAAATGTGCCAAGCTATTATTGCACGATATTCAAAGTATTTATTTATGTAGAAGTGCTACAAATGGAGAAGTTTAATTTAAAATGAATGAGGCTGGTGGAATTTGTTACTATGTGGTGACTCTGGAGTGGCCTTGATGTCACGGGCTCTGAGGGCACCTGGATTCAATCCAGTTCCTGTTCTGTGCCACTGGCTGAAAAGACCTGTCTCTCTATGCCACCACTTATTTCCACAGTGTCACAGGGATGCAAAGCTCTGGGAGGGTCTGGCTCTCTCTCTCTGTCTCTCTGGTCCAAAGAACATCCTAATTCTGTCACAGAGCAGAAAGGAGACTTTTGTTAGCTGTAGCTGTGGTTCCAAATGCCCTGTTGAGTGGGGCTGACACTGCTGGGTCTGGAAAGCTTGCTAGAGGTTTTCCAGGATGTGGGGTTTAGGTTAATATAGCTGCTTGGAAGAGTTCTCCCTATGAAATATATACTGGGGTTTTATTGACTAGGAAAACCACCTGAAATAACTAGGCACCTCTGTGATCCACTGTAACCCTTCAACTGTATAAAGGCTGCTTCTTAGTTATTTTTATCTCTAATTCCACATTCAAAGTAAAAATTTAGTGGGCTTGAACTAATCTATTTGGAGTATTTCTGCTTTCCTAGACAGTACAATTTCCTACTTTTAGGAAATATACCTTTTGTTGTAGGTATCTTTTACTAAATTTATTTAACATTGAGAAGTACAGGTGAGGATTATGTACACCAGTCTACACACTAATATAGAAATGGATAAATTTTGCCCTATCTCAATAAATGACTTTCACTTAAGACTTAATGTTACTCTGATTTCTTAGTTTTAAAAGTTTTGAATTTGTTAAAATTACTGCTAATTTGAATGTGCAATTCCCCTGTTGTACTCTCTCTGAAACCTAATGACAGACAGTGCAATTAGCAAAACTCTTTTCCGGTAATAAGTTCATTTTGTCTTCCTGCAGCAATATTGAAAAAAAAGTCACTGTTATGTGATACCATGGTGCAAAGCTCATGCAGAACATTGTTAACACCTGTATGGAAGATAAGAGATCTCATGTTTTAAACCCACATTTGTTAGTTGCCTGTACATGGGAGCATCTGCTGATTGCAGGAGGTGTTTGTTTCTGGGGGAAATCACCAGGTTTGCAAGTGTAACAATTTTTTTGAACTAATCATCAGATTATCATGGAGCAACTTGGTTCCTACAATTGCAAAGCAATCTCATCACATTCCTGGACGTGCTATGCTTTCAATGTGCTTTGGAGGACTCATGAAACAGCATGAGAAGATATTTTTTCCCTGAAAGGATCCTTTCAGGATCAGAAACATGAGGACTGTGAACTTCTTTGGAGTCAAAATCTTTCCTTTCCTCACAGGAAAAGAGCTTTTAGTGTTTTCTGACAAACCTGTCTATATTGGATAGAACACATTTACAGCCCAGAGAAGTACAACAAGGCACGAGCAAATAACTAGTCCTTAATTCTGTGATTAAACCTATCCAATCCTGGCTGTAAGGGCTAGCATGAAAAAGCCTAGATAGTTAAATAACCTGATTTTAGCAGTGGAAAAAGCACTCTATTAAAGCTGAAGAATTAATTCAAGCCTTGATCATGGTGGGACCTGCAAGGGAGAGCTAATCTCTGCAAGATGGAAAGAGGTTTCCTCCCTGAAGATTCCTTGACTCAGCAGCCCATCCACACACCTTGTATACCCACTTTCTCAGCCCACTGAATGCAGTGATGAAAACTTGGTGTTATTTGACCTTTTCATCTGATTAAAATGCTTGGTGCTGGGATTAGCCGAGTTTGGATACCACCGTGGCATTTTGAATTCAGGATGACTATATAATATCAATTAAAATGACAGTGACAGGGCTTTTCTTGTACAACTCTTTAATACAAGCTGTAAGACACAGAGGGGCTTGGTGGTTTCTTTGTGGCTTGTTTCTTCCCTAGTCTCTGTATTTTCAACTAAGGGGACACGGTCCCCTGCCAGTAGATGCAGGCTATTTAAATGCTCCATTGGAGAGGGATTAAAGTTTATGCAAGGTCACTGGGGATGTGATAATTATAATCACAGGTTTTTGGCTCCACAATGACAGCCATTTGTTATTTTCGCTCGAGTAATTCCTGCAGCTTGGAGCTGTTGACAAGCGTGCACTGATTTACTGGCCCCCCCAGGTCCCAAGGCAGTGTCCGCTCTGAAGTCTGACACCTCTGCCTGGCTCCTGCTGCTTTCAGTATCTTTTCTGCTGCGAGCTGCAATACCGACTGAAAATTGGAGAAAAATATTGTGTTAGTTTATAATGGGATCAGAGAGAGAGAGAGTCGCAGGGTTGCTGAGTTTGTTACTACTCTGCAGCTTCCCCACTCTCCTGCCAGGGCTGAGCGTTTGTTTCTGTGTTGTGGGGGGATTAATAAACTACTGATGTGATTTACAGTGTAAGACCATTGGAGTATTTTTGTGGTGGAGAGGCCTTGAGAGCTTGGATATAAAGATCAAGAGAAAAAAAAAATCTATTCTTTTGAGCAGCAGATCTCCCTTCTGTCTCTTTGGCCTTCTCGTCTCTCTTTCCCTTTCTTTTTGATTTATGTTGCCTTATTTTGTTTGTTTTTGCAATCAGAGGTAAGAGGATTTTAATATATATTAAATGGTGATAAATTGAGAATAGCTGATGGGTTAGGGCCGATATGACATTTGTCTTTATGGGTGGGGAGATTGATAACTCATGAGCAGCGTGAAAAAATCAAGCAAAATCACTTAATAGGGAATCTATTTTTTGGAAGAGCATTTTTCTTTTGTGCAGGCTCATGACTGCCATGATAGCTCTTTATATTTTGTTTATTCAGCTTATCTGTGCTTTCCCCAGGCCTCCAATTTCCTCTCTCCTCTCTAAAATATCTCCACATTCCCAATTTACGTTTCATGCGTTTAATACATAATCTTTCTATCTCCCCTGCTGAACCTTCAACACCAATTGGTTCCTTGTCTGCAGTTCAAACTCCCCTTTGCTCTTCATGAATATATTTTTAACTCTTCTACATCTGGTCCACCATCTGTGCTCTCACTTCTGAGCACAAACCAGGTAAGTCCAGGGCACTTCCAGATGTCCTCAGAAAAAATGATGGTAGGGGAGGAACTGGAAACTCAGTTTAATGCCAGATGATCATACAGATGTTAGAATTTTCACGAGCTGCCTGAGAGCCTTGTTGAGCAAGCTGTTCATGCCTAGGCCTGGAAGTTTTCCCCAGCCTAGCACTGTATCCCTCTTTCTTCCTGCTCTGATGAGCTGATTTGGGATTTGTGTCTGTTGTTTCCTTAACACTGTTTTTTTCTCAGACTTTTTGCTTCTGTCTGTTTCTCAATACCTGGCCATCTAAGGCTTTTTATAAGATTTCACCCACTTATCTGCAGAGATGCTTGGTACTGGTGGTTGGTACAAAATATTACTTTCTCATCTGCCACCTCAAATTTCCCAAAGCTACCTTGCTTTCACTTGCTCAGAATTACATTATTATTTGTCTGTCTTTATGGAACACACTTCAGTGAGTTCTGGATGAAGAAGTGTTGGGCTCTGGTAACAGACCCACTATGGTCTAATTGCAGATATGGTATGATTTTGACATCTCTATTTTCCCAGGTAGCTTGGCAAATAGGAAAGTCTGGCCGGCCCTGGATAACCAGTGACCTATCTCCAAGTCTCACTATTACCCCCAGCTCCAAGTTCCCAACTCCAAGATTGTGTCCTTTTAAATTTCTAATGGTGAATTTAAGACAGCTTTCTCACATTTCAAACCTCACTCCCTTGCCATCCACTCAGTTTCTTCTTTTGCCTCTTCTTTCTAGTATGCCTTGGAGTAACAGGCATCCACGAAAGTGGTGGAGTCACCAGCCCTGGTGGTGTTTAAGGGACATATATCTGTTGTGTTTAGGGACATGGTTCAGTGGTGGCCTTGGCAGTGCTGGTTTAACAGTTGGACCTTATGATCTTAAATGTCTTTTCCAACCTTAATTATTCCATGAGTATGGACTACACATGCTCAACAGAGTTCTTCATATTCTTTATTGCTTTAACCCTCTGCTCTTTGTCTGTCTACCAGCCTTGATGGTTTCTGCTGAATATTGCCCTATACTTTGCAAAATTTCATTCCTATACACATGGATTTTCCTCTTCTGGATATACTGTCTCAGTATGAGTATGTTATCCCAACATTTTGTAACTCAGGCTGTGAGTCTGCTCTCAAGGTGAAAAACATTTGGTTTGCCCTTGAAGTTTAATTTAACATTTTTCTTCCATCTCTAGTTTCACCTCCAGAGCAACAGTAACATTTTTACTTATTTAAATCCTGCTTCAGCAAAGATCCTTATTTGTATTATTTCTTTCTGAGCTATTGTAATCTTCTGCTTTATCTCTGCCTGCAAACCTGGCCCCATTTCACTGTGAGCTAATTGAAAGCATTTGCTAAGTAAAGCAGACAAAGTTCAGGAAAAAGGAAGATTTTGCTGTCTCCCTTTTCCTCCAGCAAAACTGAGCAAGTTGCTTGGTGTCATGTAGAGGTGTTTTTGTCAGAGACATCAGCAAAACCCACCTGTATCACACATCAGATCTGAGGCCAGGTGGGAAGTTGTTGGTCTTCTGTGAGCCTGCTTTAATAATACAATAAAACATGAACTTTTGGGAATTTAAATAAAGAACCTCTTCTTAAAAAGTGGAAATTTATCACCTGAAGCAAAGTATTTATCACTTAAGCAAAATTGTCTTTTCCAATGCTACATCACTATGCATAGAGATTAATGTTGAGGAACAAGGACCTGCCATTGTTGTGCAAAATAACTATATTAAGAACACTATAATGGTAAAATGAATCTTTATGTATTTTAAGACTGTTAAAAAGGTTGGTGAATTAATTAGTACCTGTGAATTAGTAGTGTTTTCATCTGGGTAAAAAGAACCACAAAGAAGTGGTTTAATAGTACCAACATTGATGCTATTTTGTACTGCACAGTGCCTCACCAGGGTTTTCATGGGCTGCAGTCTGAAACTCTCAGGAGCAGCCTTGACTGCCTTGGCTCTCTGATGCAGAGGCAGAACTGAGACCAGAAGGCACAGGATGCCCATCACCAATATCAAGATAACAGATGTGTCAAAAAGGTTCACAAAAAACCTTCCTTTTGGAGGTGAGTGTTCAATGGGGAAGCAGGAAAGTAGCCTGAGCTGTCTTGTAAATGGGAGGCTGGAAGGGAGACTGCACCTCAGCCCTGAAGGCTGAAGGGTGAGAGCTGAAGGATAGGGATAGTCAAGGAATAGATGTCAGGAAATTGCTGTGGTAGGTGAGAGGGGAGAATGGGAGGAGGAAATGTGGGAGTGCTTTGAAAACTTCCATGTCTGTGTGTCCAGTTCATGTGGGATTTGGCTTTCAGCATGTAGCAGGTATTGGATGATATTGTGTCTTGTATGAGCAACTTGCTTTTTTGACCTGTATTTGGTCAGCTAAAAGTGTCACAGAAAAAAAAATATTAGTTGTATAGCAGCATGGACCTGTATTAAAATCTCATGATTTTGGGGCTGACTTGTATGACTTCTGGTGCAAGGAAAGGAGAAAGTTCTGCTGCATATACATGTTAGACATACTGGTTGAATTATTTCCCAAATAGCCCTAAAGTTCAGAACAAATTGGAAAAAGCCAATGTGCTCTGTGTTCTATGTGTTCTGCTGCATTTGGAAAAATTACTTTATTGATCACTGGATTATGCAGGTGTTCAACCAACTCTATTGCACCAGGAAGCAGTAGCAGTGCAACCAAGAACTCAGATTTTTTTGCCTTGCGGATGTTCTCTTGCTGCTTTTTAGGCATCTCATTTTTAGAAGGCAAATGCTCAAAGAAAACAGATTTGTGGCAGCATGAGCATGTGATGATTTGGGATTTGCCAGTGGAGATGGATGAAAGATACCAGGTTGGAGGTGAGTTCCTTTGTAGGACCCTGGAGGATGTATCAGGTAAATAACTTGTGAGTGTCACAGGTATCTGAATGTTATTTTGGCAAATTCTCCTTGTGCACAAGTGGTCAGTGAGTGTACAGTAGTAATTGCTAGCCTGTCTCCCAAACAGCCAGCATACAATTATTTACATGAATCAAACATATGTGGAAAATACCTCAGTTTAGGGTCTCAGTGCTGTATTCTCATATTTAATAGTGACATGATATATAGGAAAATTGAGGGTCAGGTAATTACAGATAAGTACTGATCCACACTTTAGCTGTACCAGAGACCAACTGGAACATGATTCCAGCTTTCCAGTATATAAAAAGCTGTTATCAAGGGCACAGTGATTGATTTCTTCAGTTGAACCTCATGTTCAACAAGAATTGATTCGGAAGTAATAGACTTAAATGAACTGAAGAAAATTTAAGATATGCATTAGAAAGAAATTTCTAACTTTAAAGACTGGTAACAATGCAATAGCTGACACTGAATCCACATATCTGCAGGCTTTTACTTTCTAAGAGTGAGAAATGGTGGGATACTTGTTCCTGGATTGCAGTAGATAAAAGGGTTAGATTATTTTTTTATATTCTTTGCTTTATTTCATTCCTGGAATCATGATCTAAACTTAAAAAGAATATTCAGTACCTTTCTCACTTCCTAACCCTCCATGCCTGAAGTTCTCTATTTTTGTTCCCTGATTTCCACCCTTTTTAAGCTTACACAGGTTCTTTGCCTTTCTCCACTGTTTTTGTAGGGTCTGGTTCTGGAAAAATGATGTTTGGTCCAATTCTACTTCATCCCCCAGTGCAGCTGTGCTGGCAAAGTAAGTCTTCCACCAACTCCTGAGTCCTGAGTGATACAGTGTAGATGAACGGTGCTATATAAATGTAAATTTCAATTCATTCCCTTCATTCATTCAACAAGCCATCAACACAACCTTGTCATTTCAATTTTTCACACTTTTTTTGTGGGAGTCCTCTGTCTCGGTGAAGTCTCATTTCTTCAGCCCAGTGCCAAAGGTGACCAGCCTGTGTTAGAATTTACAGTCACTTTCTTTTTTTAAGTGGTCAGATGTAATGAGAAGCAGGAGGAAGCCAGTTGCAGTCTCTGGCAACTTTTCCCTTGCATTCATTAACCAGACCTCAGCTGAACAGGTAGTGCTGCCATCTCCACCACTGTCCAGATGCAAGTATGTACCCTGTTAGCTGCATTTTTCAAGCTTTGGTAAATGATTCAGTTTAACACTATTCAATGTAAATACTAAGAAAATATTTACATAGGAAATATTAAGATTCAAGAACACGCTGGGCAGGGGAAGGGAAATACATTACAGAAGAATTAACTTTCATACCACCTCCCCTTCCCATTACTGCCAGAAAGAGGAGATACTTTTGCTTTTGCTGTTCTGCCTAGGACTTTTTCTCCCATAGACTGTTTAAATACAGATTTTGCAGGTGAAAATGTCCTTGTATGTATTTACACAGTCTCTTGCTAAGAGGTACCAGTTCTTACATGGTCAGCAGCTACCCAAATAGTTAATGTAAGTACATTCAAGAAGAAAAGGATGGAAAAGGTCCTTTCATAGCCACCCATCATATTCTGGCCATTTCATATTTCTACATTGTTGTGTAAATGCAAAAGAGCCCTCTGGCACTTAAAATGTCGTTGTCACTGATATGGCTGGCCAGTATTAAATCACTTTTACAAGGTTTTTAGAGACTTTTTGCCCTATCTGGCCTGTTTGCACCCTGACTCTTGACATTCTTCCAAACACCACCCTTCTAATGTGGTTTCACTTCAAATGGAGTTTATCCATTTGTCATTACAAAGGACAGCCATAACACCATAATATAACATAATGTATATGTGAGTTGGTCAATTTACAGCCCTTTGTGGAAGCTGCACAATTTTATCCAAGATGTGTATGTTATTATTACAAGAATCCACAAGCAGAATGCAATTGTGGAGTTAGAAATACTTGATTTTGTTCTGCTTTTGCATAAAGTTTGATTTTTAGAATAGAATTTCTCTACCATCTTCTAGAGACACTTCAACATCTGACTCCTGAGCCTTGCAGAGTTGAAAATTATCTTCTTATTTATCTTAACCTCTCATGCAATCTCCCCTACTGTCTCTGCCTCTTGTATTAATTTTTTTCTTTACACTCTCTTAACTTCCTTCTGCAATCTTTCTAGTCCTCCTCTCTATCTAATGTTTTATAGCTTGCATATGCCTCTTTCTTAACCTTAATTACTTTTCGCACTTCCTACTCCTAGTGTATTTATTGCTTGATAGCACACACAAGCCTTGGCATACATTCATTTATCTTTGGATGTTTCTCATTTGCCTTTGGTTCATTTGGTAGCAGTTCTGTACCTCAGCCAGAAGGTTCAAGATTGACCCACCCCTCAGCTGTGGGTTCAAGATTGACCCCAATATTAGGAGTGCTTCTTGAGGGTTCATCCTGCTGTGGTTTATGACACTTTTGGATGCCATACTGGTGTTTTCAAGCAGTACCTTCCATAGGCCTTTCTTCTGTACAGCCCTGCTGCTTGCCAAGTTACCCAGGCAGGTAAAGTTAAAGACTCTACTGCATTTTATGGAAAGAGTAATAAAATTCATTGTCTTGGTTAGTACTTTGTAAAAAAAATGTTCCCAAGACAATCACTGTACATGTGAGCTATTGTTAGCTTCTACATTTGGTGCTTTTCCTTATTAGAACCCTACGGGGTTTGATCAGGACGATTTAGTTTAATAGTTGTTTCTTCTGTAGGGGTGTGGCAAATTAGTAGTTTATTGAACTTGCTTTTAAAGGCACTAACCTAGGGGTAAGAGCCTCATCTGTGAATCTATTGGACCAGCTACCCCTTCTTGTGTTTATCACAAATAAACCTTGATTCAAATAACAGTGTCAGTATTGGACTCATTATATTTTCATTTGCTAATACAATAAACAGATGTCCTGCCTTCTTAAGAGAATTCATAACTTTCTGTATTAAAATTGTCATACTTCTCTGAGTTTGAAGCTATCTCAGTGGTTTTACATCAGTGGAGTCAGTTTTGCTTCACACTACTTTGTAATAATAGACAAGATGGAGGACCTGAAATGCTCTCATTCTCTGTGATTTTTTTTTATCCATAGCTGTCTCTGACCTACCAAACTTCCTTTTTCACCTCCTATGCCAGCAAGTAATATTGCTAAGTTCTATGCTCTAATAATGAGGTAGGCTTATAACAATATTATGATTTTTTTTTAAATAAAAAGTATTACTGTACTTTGGGTTCTTTTCTGCAGAATTCATCTTTGTGCAATTCATTGTCACATTTGCACGCTAACCTCTACCTCTGGTTGGAAAGGGTGTTACTGGAGAAAGGCTGCATTACAGAAAATTGCACCATAAAATAGCCATCCGTATCCTGGTCAGATCCATGTCTGACAAAATGGTATGTAATGTTCATGGCAGGTGGATGTTAACTAAGATTTGCTACGCAGTTTCGAGTATGTCTGCTCTAGATTTTATACTGACTTCTATGGGAGAAAGAAACATGGGTTTAAAGTCACAAAATTAGCAGATAGAGAAGGTCAATTGCTATTCCTTCTTACGCCGCTGCTGTTCAGTATCCTTGAAGAAAGCCACAGGAAAACTGATGAATATAGTTTTAATTATGTTTTCTTATAGTAAATGACACCAAAACTGTCTCTGATGATGTTGCCCATCAATTTAGTGGAAGATAACCCACAGAAACAAAAATAAAAACTGAGTTGGAAATCTACAGCTGATTTATAAATTGTCTGCTAAAGGCAATTTGCTCTCTTTGTCTGCAGCATTTACCCAATTGCTGCTGAAACTAATAGCTCTTTTCTGGGCATTCTATAAAGACTGAAAAAAAAAAACCAAACCAAACCAAACAAAAAAACCCAACACCACAAAGCAAAATAAACAAAAATGTGTGCCAACGTGAACCAGAGACTTCTAATCAGAGCTCCCTGCTAATTATCGGCTGCTTATCGGAGAATCGTGTCCAACACAAAAATGTAATTGCAAATGACAACATGAACACTGGCTATGACAAGCACAAGGTGGAACATTTTCAAGCACATAGAGAGCTCTGGCAGTGTCAAGGTCTTTTTCAGGTCAGATCCCCAGCAGCTGATCTAGTTCTGTGCTGAGGGTGATTCAAAGGTTAAGTCTTATACCAAAGGGCTGTTCTGGTCAGACACATAATTGGAATAACAAAGTCAATATATGTTGCTGGTTGTGGGACACAATCTTCATTTGATCTCTCACACGGCAGATTAATTAAGTGTTATCAATTAATGGCCTGGTAAAAGTGAACACCCTGTTAGTCAGTTTTCCAAGTAGTGTCAAGCATATGCAAGCCCTAGGGGGGGAAGAAGAGGGTGGGGGGAATCACCCTGGAAAGGCTTCTGCTTTCCAAGAGCTGGAGAACAAAAATAGTAGAAATAGAGATTGCAAAAAGTAACAACTAAATAATAATAAATGTTTTCCATTGGTTCTCTTTTTAGGGTGACTCTGAGTTTTGAGTGGAACTGTGTTTGAAATTCTTCACTGAGGCTCTCACCAAATCCTTTTGTGAGAAATACGTTATCATACATCAGTATGTATCAAAATGCAGCAAGCAACATGCAGGGCTGGGAGATGTGATACCTTTGAGCACTGGGGGACAGCACCTGGAGGAACAACATGATGGCCTTCCCTAACCCCGTTGTGACTGCTTGGGTGAGCAAGTGCTCCGTGGTGGAGCCAGTTGATGGTACCAGTTCATAGGTTTGCTGTGTCTAGGGTGCAGAGAGAAGTAGCAGATACATTTCTAAGCTCAGTGTAAAGAACAGCTCTTTGTGTGTTGCTGGTGTTTGGGGTTTTTTTTTAACCTATCTAATAAACTTTGCATTTGTAAGATTTTAGGAGCTGATTTGAAAAAATAGAACTAAGTACCTCAAGCCTATGAAAACACCTAATCTGAACTACATTTATTGGAGAAATGTTTTGGGCATAAAACAACGAATCTTCAGCCCACCCAGCAACTACTAATAGACCTGAAATCCAAGGCCTTTTTGCTGCTCTTCCTTATCAAAAACCTGTTTATTTTGCAAGTGCACCACCAGCCACTGTTCCCAGAACTTGCTCCGATGGGAACAGGCATTCAGATTGCCTGCAAATACAAACTGGAGAGGTACATTACTTAGAGAGAGTCTGTCTAAAAGGTATTCCTTAAATGTTAGCAATGGCTCTTAACGTAAATTTTCCTGATAGTAGTGATAGCTTTAGCAGTTTGGGTTTTTTCAGTCCATGCAACAACAACAAAGATAGAGTTTGTCTTGGTGTATTTCAAGTACTGGTGTGTTCAGAGGTGTCTGAGTGGCTGCAAAGATAGATGGACTTGGCTTAGAATGAAGCTCTTTCTCTTGCAAGATGAAACACAGACACTGTTTTGTTTAAAGGTGGCACAGTGATGTTCCGCTTACAGGGAACCTACATTTAACGCAAAATTATTTGGGGAGGAGAAAAACCAGGCTCTAGTTCAGGCCAGAGGGAACCAGCTGTGACGCGTAGCCTGCACAGTTCTGGGGCTGAAGAATGGTGAGTCTTGTGCCCTGCACAACTTCTGCTTTTGGTTTTGGGTTTTTTTGTCTTACAGTGATAGCATTTGTTGTTGGAGCTTTTTTGACCAATGAGTGGATATAATTGTAGCTCAAAAAAGGTTTTAGTTATCAGATGATAAAAAGGATGTAGTATGTAATTGTTCTTAACACAATTTTCAGCACCCTGCTTATCTGTCCTTTTCCTTCCTCTGAATGTTACCTGTTTCATTCATTAAATTGTGTTGTTTTCTTTGCATGCTCATGGGTTTGAACCTTGCCTGCCCTGGTTCCTGAGTTTGAAGATTTTCCAAGATTTTGGAAAATCCCCAAAAGCCCCATGTTGGATGCCTTACTTTCAGTAGTTGCTGGAGGTCTGTATCTTAGGTCATGGGTGCTTAGCACATTTTATAGGATCTGGCTATTAGGACCTGCTCATCTGAATGGATTGCATGGAGCCTTTCCTGCAAATCCAAAGAGAACAAGTTTGAAACGTTGCCTGCACCCAAAGAGCAGAGACCCAATGACCCATGGCAGGCCTGGTACAGTTACCCATACTCCTCCATGGGCAAAGAAAATTCTTTGGGACTATCAAACCAGCACCATTAGCATGTGCTAAATTATCCAAGCTGAGGGCCTGGGTTCTCTGATGGCCATTTACAGTGGCTGCTGTAAATGGTTGATGGCCAAGAAATGGTAGGGGAATAGTTTAATCACAACTTTTGGCTGTAAGACAATTCAACTCTTGCTAAATTGCTTACCTTTTCAGACTCTCTATAACCATTTTGCTTACTGAGTAATGTACATGCTTCACCATAAATTCATGATATTTCTTGATAGAATGATTTGTAATAAGATCACTTCTAAAAATGCACTTCCAAGTTGCAACTCTATTTTTAAAGCAGAATAATCATCCTCAGTTTTGTCTCCATGGTTAAGCATCTCAGTTTATTTCATGTACTTTTTTTCATTCAGCTTAACATAAGCCAAAGAAACAGTTCCCCAAACCTTCACTTTTCAAAAATATTTTGACGTGATTTACTGAAGTTATCTGATCAATTTTAGAAGAAATATATGTCTTCTTGCCTTCCTATAATACTATGTATAATAGCTGTGGCTGTCTGTATTTTTCCACATTGATAAGATGAAGAATGTAGAATTTCTGCAGTCTCCATTTGTTATTTGGGACAAAAGGGATAATACCTTTTTCTGTAGCATTTAATACTTGCCTGTGCTGCTTACAGCTCACTCCTTCTCCCTGCTGTTGGCTTGTTTCATTGGCCACATCCACAAGGCAGAATCTGTCAGTACACAGATAATGTTGTCACCTCTGCAAACATGTTTCCTACTGACATTTCAGTATTGATAGAAAGAATGGCTGGAGCATCAGTGCACACCTCCCTGCCACATTGGTGTCAGGTGTCCAGGTCAGGATGGAAATCAGCTAGGAATGAAGTGGGACAGGGTCTTCTGCTTGTTTTATAAAATGGTATAAATTGCAGGTGGATGCATTTCCAGTACTGGCAGAGCAAAGAATTTGCAGATGGTTGAGATAAGAAATTACTGAAGATCAGTGCCAGGCACATTATTAGCAATTGGAGAATCCTAAAGATACAGAATTTTGCTGCTGCTCGGCCCCTGGAAAAGGCTTTGCAGTCAGTCTGCAAAAACAACAGGCAGCAGTGCCAAAATCTTGGAATTTCTTGTGACTCCTAAATCGATGATATCATGGTGGTTTTTTGTCAAGAAATTACACATATTACAATAGGAAACTTTCTGCCAAGCTTTTCTCAACAACCTTGTCTGGGCTCCTGAGCTCCAGCTGGAAAAATGTTCCACTGTCATATTTTCTGTACAGTTTGAGTGATGCTTTTTGAAGCATAGGAAATAGCTGGTGCCTTTGAGTGAAGCCCTTGACCCTTGCTACAAACAACTGCTGAGTGCAGAGTTTGTCATTTCCTCTTCTCAAGCCTCTTCATGGGTAGGGACTCCCTTAGCATTTGATGTGCTCCTTTGAAAGTGTTCCTTTGATAATGACACTGAATCTAGAACAAAGGAAAGCTTTTCCAGCAACAGCAAAGAGTGGCACTGTTGTCTGTGGTGAAGAGTATCACAAAAGGAGGATTTATGTACTGTTTAAGCAGGAGATCCTGAACTTCCGTAGGATTCTTACTGTTTGTCACACCTTCTCTGTTTTCTACTCTGCCACATCACAGTCTTTCCTGATGATTTTTTAGGAAAGTAAAACTCAGTCTTCTTATTTTTGACTGAAGCAAGTGGATTGGCAATGTGAGCAACAGAGAAGCTCATTTGTACGCCAACAACACTAAGATCTCCCCTGTCAGAGCAATGCAAACCTCAGAGTTATATACAAAGAAAGAAAAGGTGGACAAAAAGAGAGATAAGGTCTTATGATGTGAAGCAGCATCTATTTTCTGTTTATCTGAAATTTGTTTTGATTGCTTCAACAAGGTCAGATGTCACTGCCAAATTAGAAATGCGCAATTTTAATTCATTTTCTACCAAGAAAGCTGGATTTTTGATAGGAACTTAATTACTTTCAAAAGAAAGATTTAGATATGCCAGCCACAAGTTCTGAAAGTAAATGGTGAATATTTATTTATTTTTCTTTAAATTTCCAGTACCTAGAGAATGTCTAACTATATTTTGACAAAAACTGTCTTGGTTCAAAGAAGCCAAATTACCTGCAGGCATTTATCTCAGTGTGGTGATAGCTGACTGCTTGTCTGAATATGTACAGTTAGAGAGGGGACAGGTTCTGGAGAGTAATTTTTCTTCCTAATGAAATGGCACATATTTGTTCTGCAAAAAATCTACCATTTTAACAGAAAACCAACCCAAGATCTCACATTCCTGTTTACTCCTAGAAGTGCCCTCTATACTGTGGGCTTCACTGAAGTCATTGCTCCTCTTCTTGCAATAAGATGCTGTTTCATCCAAGAAAGCCTGGGAAGAATCCCTGCCCTGTGCTAACCACTCCCAGCTTGTGCTTGGCAGAATGAGGAGACTGCATGACTCACTTTACATCAAGTTATACTTGATGTAAGGATGTAGTAATGTAAGATGTCCCTCATCTCCAATTTTAGGATGAAAATCTGAATTTAGGCTTAACAACTATTTTTTAGTGGGAAAGTACTGTACCATTAAGAAGCAAAATTTCTCTGGTATCCTTAAAACTACACTGGAAATGCAGAGCTACAGTGTTTCTGTGGTGTTGAAGTGCTCTAAATGTAGACAGAACCTGAAGTTACTTCCCAAGTTGATTTGCTTAGAGTATTGCAAATGCCTTTGTGCAAACTGTTACACAAATGTAAACCTTGCATATATTGCTTCAGCTTAAATGGATTCCTTTCTGAATTAAGCCAATTTGGAATAAGCTAGGCTCAAATTGATTTAAGATTGTCCACGTGGATGTGCAGTGGTGTGGCTAAATTGATTTAAGAACCTTCCTTCACTTAAAGGAATGCAACTTTTCTTACAGTAGGTTCCAAGCATGTTGAGATCTGGGGCTAAAACTCAGTTTTCCATTGTGAGTGCAAAGAATCCCACTTGGCCAGTCTTCTGAGTAAAAGGAAGAGTTTGCCCTCCAATGGGCTGAAGTCTCACATAAATGCAAAATATCAGAGTTCTTGTAACATATTCATGTATTTTGTACTGTGATTGACAGAGAAATAAAGTATTGTAAAAGTAGAAAGAAAAAAACATCTTAGGTCTTTGAGTGTGGCACTTTTTAATTAATGACCAGGTGACAATGACTAAATATAACACAGAGGATGCATAACTTCAAAGTAAAAGTAGATGTGGTCAGACTAACAATACAAACTGCTTCTTTAATTCTGTATTCTGAATACACACAGATCATTTAGGTTTCTGATACTTTGTTGTACTGTAAGGGGAGATGCACCCAGTTTAATTGTGTCCCATTGATTTTTTTAGCTTTTGTGAAATAAGCCTTGTTTGGCATAATGAAACTTTTGTTTTCTGCAGCTCTTCTACATTGTCTCTTTAAAAAAATTCACCATTTACTCCTCCTCACTGAGCAAAAATCTTTCCTTAAAAATGAGGAAAGCACAATACCCTCTATTTCTGAAATCATTAGAATTGACTCTTAGACAATCAATGTGTTAAATGATGTAATTATCCAATGGTCCTTTCCCCACTTAAACCAGTTTGAAAGTTAAAGGTTTGTTTTAGATCAATTCCAACCACTTTGTGTGCAAATTGCACAACTACCTTTTCCTTAACGTATCTCACAAATCCAATAGTGGCATGTCCATGTGAAATGGTTCTCTGATGACTAATTCTGAGTGGGAATATGAACTAGTCTAATGATGGAGAAAAGCTTTGACTCCTGAATATAATATTTTTAAGCCAGACCCAGGTGAGACAGAAGTTACTGGCAATGATCCCATTGATTTAGGAGCTGCCAGTTTTCTTTTGTATGTGTAGAGCATGGAGCATTTGTGGGGTAGTCTCAGATTCCAGGGCAGACTCTGTAGTGTAGACCCAGTGCCCACAGCTGACACCAACCCATGACGTGACAAATGTCACCCTCAGAGTCATTAACTTTCTTGGCAGGAGGTCTCTGCTCTCATCAGAAAGTTGTCTGGGACACGACCCAGCCACCCCCAAGGACTGGTGCTACTTCAGGCACCCTCAGAGGAGCCACTGGTGGCTGCCAGCTCTGGTACCAGACCCACGAGACACCTGCAGCCATCCAGAGCAGCATCAGGAGGGCATGTGGGACTTGTGAAATAACATGAGGTGCTTGCATTTTGACTGCAGAAAGCAAAGCCTTGCTGAGGGTTCTGGCTGCTCTGTTCTGTTGCAGCAGCTCAGCTGTGAGGTGCTAGGCTGCTGCTACCGGGGCAGTGCAAGAAACTGTGATGTGGGCCACCAAAATGACTTTTGTGTCACCAGGCTAGTCCATAAGAAATGTGTCTAGGCAAGCTGCCACCCATCCCATCCGTTGTCATACTTGTGTGCTGTGTCCCAGTCAGCCACATTTTCCTGCTGTAACTGCCTGGGGAATGACAGAGCAGTGGCCTCTGGCTGGCTTCACCAGCAGCTCTCTTCTCTCCCACCTCCCCACTGGCAGGTTCCTCTTTCTGTTGCCATGTAAGCTCTTACAGCAAAAGTTGCCCTGGCCTGTGAAGCTTCCAGTCCAGTTGTGGGTGCCACTGTGCAGGTGACAATAGGACTGCTGTATGGTGAAAGCCCACATTTCGTGGTGGGCTCACAGGTGCAGAGATTTTGGTGCAGCACAATGCTTGGTCTGAAGAGAGAACATCCTCATCTTAATAGCTGAGAAAATGCAGGGATCTGTGTGCCTCAGATTGCTTTAGATGGCAGGAAGCTGTCAGTTAACTGGACATTAAGGAGTAGATGTAAATGAGGAAAAATTAATTTTGAGTTAAAAATATATGGTTCTAACTGTATATGTTTTTATTTCTTCAGATTTTGTTATTGAAACATGAATTGTCAATTATCTAGCATGTATCTGTTGACTGAGAGGAATAATATTCACATTGTGTTTGATGCATAGTGATGCATATATATATAGAAGTAAATAATGTGGAAAGATTTTCATCGCTTCATTAGCAGAGACTCACAAAGGCTCAGACCTGCAGAATACTCCACTCACTTGGCTTCACAGAGTTGTGTACAAAATTAAACCCCAACCTGGTACATCTTGTAGAGCTGTGTCTGAGCTGTTTGGTGTAGTACTGAAAACCTACATCCTTTGCATAAGTTACCTCAAGTGAAGTATGATGAGAATCTCAACTTTTGTATTTCTTCCTTAGTTTTATATGGACACTTACTGCATAATCCTAAAATTGCAATAATATCCTGCCCCTCTTTAAAAGATATATTAATTATATTTCTCCCCCTTAATGGGCTGCTCAATTTATGGTTTGGGGACACAAAAGTAAATTTTAAAATCAATTATACAATTACATATGTAGCAATAATGGAGCACAGAGCTAATCGTCTTTGGGTCAGGACTATAACCTTCTCATAATGTGGGTTTCATTAGGGTAAGGTCTATTATTGCAAAGAATTACAGAAATAATGGGAGTGGGTGTATTCAGCAAGAAATAACAAATGAGGGTCTTTCCTAGATAAGAGAAGCTGTTTGCTGGCTGCAGTGTGATAGCAGGCCCCTATAGTGTATGTAAATTGATAGGGTCAACTTCCCTTGGTGTATGCAATGCACAGTGTACAAGAATTAATTTTCGTATCGTTCTGGAGAATGGCAGGGGGAGGGCTTCCAATTATCACTCATCATTGGATACAACTGAGCTGAACCACAGAGCCAAGTGTATGAAAAAGGCTGCAAAGAGACATTGAAATGGGCTAAACACTCCTAGTATAGCACACTTGAGCCATTATGTGCTTAATGCTTTCTGTTATCTCTAGGGTTTGTAGCAGAAGTGATAGTTGCCTTTGCACATTGTCTTAGGTGTGCCTTTGAAGAATTTGCTTTCAGATATTATTTGTAAAAAAAAAAAATGTGCATGACTTGCAAATATTCACCATTCTTGTAAACATATGTGAGTTTAGTTTTACAACAGCTGGTAAGATGAGCTTAAACATTTAAACACTGCCTTTGTTTCACAGCGGGAAGATGGTTTTTGTGCCAGGAAAAGGACGTGCTCTTCAAAAGCACATAAGCATCAAAACCTCAAATATTTTTGTTTTAAATATTTAATAGGTTGATGTTGGTCTATCTTTGAGGTTCTGGAAGCACAAATTCAGCATTAATGATCTTACAGACCATAGGTGGCCTGCAGCTTGCCCAGCTCCTGACCTCCTAGCCCTTGTCCTGGTAACCATTAGAGAATGCAGCTTCCCTTCAAAGACAACACTACATTCTGCTGGTACCTGGGCATGGAAAGGCAAAGCCTCTCCCTTTTCCAGATAAATAATGCTATTTCAAGGGAATCTGAAGAAGGAAAAATCTCCCCTTCATAGCTTCTGCCAGCGCCCAGCTCCTTGTGGTGTCTGCGTGGCGTTGAGGGGCCGCGCTGGTGTGGTGGGGACTCTGTGTCATGAGGGCTTCTTAGCCCCATTTACAGCACGGAATCTGTGACTGTCAGACATTCCAGAAACCTCAACACAGGGGTTACAGGCTGTTGTAAAAATACCAAGAGTATAAACAAGGAGAAGTTTAATTAAATTTTAATAGGGCTTGCTATTAAATTCCTTGCATTGCCTTTCTGCATTGCCTTTCTGCATTGCCTTTCTGCATTGTCTTGATGGAGTGCAACTGCTTAGTAATTACCTGTGATTTTAGTAATGCTGCCTCTGAGCAGCGTGTATGGCAAAAATTTGATTTCATATTCAAAGAATTAGTTTTAAAAATAGGTCTCTGTAATTCCTAGGCAACTTTGAGTTGCCTTAAAGTGATGATTTGAAATATTTCCAGGAGTGGATTCACTATCACCTTGTAAAACTGTTTTCATCTCTAATGAAATGAGAATAAAAGAACCTGTATGGCAGCTTTTTTGGCATTTCTGGCAAACTTCCCCTCCTTCTGAAATGGTCAAACAGATGCTTTGGCCAAAAAGCCATATCCTTCTCTACTGCATCACAATCCATCTGCTAAAAGTCAGGTCTGTCATGGGATACCTGGTGCACTACAGCACCTTGGTGAGCCAGCTGAAAGGATGCTCTTTATCTGGCAAAGCAAGGTGTTCTCCCAACCTTGGAAACAGCTGCAGTTTCAAAGATGCAACGTGAGTAAATAGATATTTGAAAAGCAAAGCAGCCTAAGGACTTGGAAACATTAAGTTCGGCAAATAAAAATATCTTTCTGTAACACAGTTTTATGCAGCAACATCTGCTTATGACACTATATATTTTCATATTCATAACATAGCTGTAATTATGCATATAATTTAACTTCCCCACCAATATAGGTATATATTTTACACAACTGTGGTTTATTACAACAGATAAAAAAGATGGCTCATGAAAAATTTCTCACTGAAGCCTAAATTTAACAAGATTTAAACCAAGAAAGATATAAATATATACTTAATTTTGAATGCATTTTCCTCCTTCTTGATTTCAGTCAAATTATTCCCATGTTTAAAATTAGAAAGATACTTAGATATCTGCTTGACTTTGGGCTTAAGTTGTTAATTTTCCAATTAATGGATTTTTATTTTCAGAACGAGGTCATAACAAACAGCAGTTTTTTTCCTCATCAAATGTGAAATATTAAATGAAATTTAACGTTGTGATCCTAGTGATGTGGAGCAGTATAATTCAGAGTTTTTTTTATCAAGCAAAATTAAAGATACAGCTGACCTTTGCAGGTCTTTCCAATTGATAACTATCTGAAAACGACTTACTAAACCCAACTCAGCCGTAAATGCAGCAAAAATAGCTAAATACACTTGTTTAGAAAGCTTAGTATGACTTAATCCCAGCATCTCTTTCTAACGTCCCAAAATACTTTGCAACACTGAGTCAAGGTTTTCTTTTCTTCGGGTCTTATAATGAAGAAAGTTAATTTCAGTTTAAAGTCGGAGGCCTTGCCTCCCCGGCTGCATTGCCAGCCCTCTGACAGCCCTATTCAGCCGGGCCCGCTGATATGTTGTAAAGATTTGAAAGTAAAGAATTGCAAGGAGTGCAATTTAATCCCAAAGTCATTACCTAAATGCTGAGATAGGATGGGGATTACCACCAATGTAAATGAGATATGAGACAGCCAATGGATTAGGGGACCCTTTCTTTAGGATGACTTCAGCAAATAGGCTAAGATAAGGAAATCTTTGTAATTACATGGAGCTACACTGGTCAATTCTGACTTTTAAATACTGAGGCGCTGGAGAAAAGGAGAAAAACCCTACATATGTTATTCTGTGCAATATTAAGTAATTCCTTTCTGATTCTACAGAATCAATAGAAGAACATCATGCCAAATGAAAAGATGAGGGCTGCCTACATGTCCTTTTGTGACTGGTATCATTCCATCATTTTTGGTAATATCATTTCCAAATTAAATTTTATGGTCCATTACATACTAGCTCAAACACTTTTCTAATGGAATCTTAAATGGAACTGACTTGCTTTGCGTGGGGTTTGTCTCTCAGTTAAGATGTTATTTAGTTCTAATTATCAGATAATGAACTCAGGAAATTTAATTTTTAATATTTATATGTCAAAAGTCCATTGTACTTTGGTTAAAGGCTTTAAATTAAAAATTAACATGGACAGAATACTAATTGAAAATTTTTCCTATCTATAAGAGTGAGAAATGAGTTACATAGTACCCAGATTAGCTTGTTACACTGTAGCTGTTTACTTAAAAACTTAATTTAATCTTCAGACATAAATCACAAATAAGGAGATCAGGGAAAATGAGCCTGAGAAGCTTTAGGTATACAAGCTTAAAGTGCATGTCTTTATATGCATTTTCTCAGTTTCATATCTGCAAGGTATCACTCAGAACCATATGCAAATGTCTGTGTATAAACACAGTTTCCAAGTCATAATGGTTGTTTTTAAGGTGTTGTCTCCATTAACACTTTCCTTGCCCACTTTCACTTCTCATTTTACTTTCAACAAAAAACGTAAACCTGACTTTTAAAATATTCTTTAACATTTCAGAGCAAGCTGTCTCTGCAAAATAACTCCAGAAATGAGAAAATTATATTTCTTTGGACTTAGAAGTTTCAAGAAATTGCCTGTCCATTTGTATGACCCCTCTGATCTCTCTGTTGTGGTTACTGGGTTGCACTGGAACTGGGGAAAACTGGCTTCGGTTCTTTTCCCTGCTGCTGTCTACTTTGGCATCCTGAGGTAAATCCTGTAAGGTGTAAGAACAAAAAAGGACTGTTTCCCTACCTTACTGTTGTAACAGTCCCTGGTAACTGATCTAAAACTCCTGAAAATCATATATAACATGTTTGGAAAATGACCTTCTGAACAGAGCCACAGCAGAGAGCACACAGCCCGTGTTGGATGGGAGGTTGAAGAGATTGAAACTAAGTGCTGATCTTGCCCATGTTAGTGTTTGGGCCCTTTTATTCCCTTTTCTAAAGAAAGAATAATCTAGAATTGACCTTCCTCTAAGGGAGCAGGGGAAACACACTTTAAAAATTGTCTTTCTTTAGAACCAAAGTAGGTTCTAACTCCTCTCTTTTTGTGCAGTGGCTCACTGGATGTAAAGAATATTTTCCAATGCTATTTACCTAGAAATATGTATCAGGTGTTGTTGGCATGACATGATATATGAGTGCAGATGATGTATCACTTTGTGTTAAAGAGACTGCAATTTATGTGTCAATCATTATTAAATTCCTAACTTCTCTGTAGTCCTGATTTATCCAGACCCAGCTTGTGAGCTTCTATCAAAGAAACAAACTCAAGACAAACAACTCTTCTTCACTTCCTCCTCCTCTGACACTAAAAGCAGGAGAAATCTGCTCAGTCAGATTTTGCTGGCAAATACTCCAGGTGTGAGTTTATGATTACTCTGGACACTGTACTAGAGTTAGTTTCGATTCACAGCCTTGGAACTGAGATTGCAGGTTTTATCCACAAGAGCTTTGAAAATTAATTGTTATTGGAAGAGATAGTTATGCAGAAAGGTGATTTCCACTGGTTGAGTCTAGAGTTTATTTCCTACCATGGTCTTGGAGCATGCCAAAGTTCAAGCCATATGTCATGTCAGACCTTCATCCACCTTGTCCCTTTCATTTTCTTCCACAGCCTCTAGGATTCCCTCTCCCTCTTCTATTAGTAAAAGCAGGATGCTTGTCAGGAGAGCAGACATTCTGAAGAAGTGACACCGTTGGGTTTGCATGAAGCTCCACATGTACAAACATACTGTGTCTCACAGGTGTTGGGCTGGGCTTTGTGGGGAGTTGTTGTGGGTTGGGGACAGAAGTAGACAGTGCATTATCTGCTGACAAAAATGGACAACACCATTAGGTAGAGTAACCATTGCATTCCTAACGGAAAACAGTGTTCAGGCTTTAATACACACGCTGCATATGGTGTTCCACTGATTACTGGGAAATCATGGTTTGGAGAATATCTTTTCTAAAACAGTAACTGCAGTGGGGAGTAGAAGGGATTCTATCTGATGTCCAAGCAGCAGAACTTGTCCCCCAGTAGGACTGTCACCATCTTCAGCATAGCCATGTCTCTACAAGGTCATGTCACATGCTTTCCCTTCCACCAGCCTGTGGTAATCCTCCCACAAATTTACCCAGAATATTTGAGGTGTGCTGATGGAAGGAGTTACTAATGTTAAGTCAGTTGCAGGTATTGTCAACATCTACTGAAAAAAAGTGTAGCAATGGGGGGAGCCATGGGGAAATAAAGGGAGCAAGTGTTAATAATGTATGGTTAGCTTGTCCTCACTGCTCAGCAGCACATCACCCCAAATCAATTAATACCAGAAGAATACAGAAGTGTGAAAAAGGCACAACCTGCTATATCTGCTCTTGAAGGCGGCTGTCTGATTCCTTCTCATTCCTCCAGCAACCAAATTTCTTACATCTAATTTTGTTCCAAAGTAAATAATGAAAATTTCTGGAGATATATGTTATCTATGGACAGATAGTTCATTGTTTTTTAAATTGACTTTATATGCATATAGGGGCATGTGTGTTTTTGATGTAGCTGGCATAACAGCACTTTCACATTTATCTTGCTTTTTAATTGAATAGTAAATTGATGTGATTAATAAAAATCCTGGGTAGCTCCTGAATGTAAATTAAATGTGGGATAAGGATATAAATATAATATCTTTCAAACCTGTAATTTTGCAAAGCTTCTTCTAAATTTTCTTTTCCTGTTGTTTCCTTAGTACTGTAGTGGTGAGACTAGAGTGGGTATATGCTGTTCTTAAATGTTTACTTCCCTTCTCAGTGGGCAGTTGAATCATATCAGTGGGCACCAAGCCCACTGTTGAATCATATCAGTGGGCACCAAGCATATCTGATACTTTGTGGTATTTCTTAGTCTCTTTTAACATTATATGGCACGCTGAGGATGTCTAATATCACATAACTGAAATGATGAATTTGTAAGTAATGTCTGGCAAATATCAGATACCTCAATTGAACAGTTTAGCCATGCCTGACTTATTTTTTTCCACCTTTAGGGGGACCTGTTCCTTTTGCTTCCATTCTTTTTTCCTTTTCTTTTAAGGTGTGCATTATCTTTACTCCTAAGCCCCCTACTGAACATGGAAAACGTTTCAAGATTCTGGAGTAGGACCCAGCTGTATTATTTTTGGTAACAGGTGAATAGGAGACTTTATTCTTTTCAAAATCTTAGTCTGGGAGGAGTAATGGGAGAACACAGCAATGAGACAGGAAACCCAAAATAATAACAGGAAAATGAAGATTGATTGGGATAGTTGAGACACATACATGGCATATGCTTTGGTCTTTGACTATGATAACACCTATGCAAAACCTTGTTTCTTTATTTGCTATTTTAATATAAAGCATTATTGATCCTTTGCACATTAATCTTTTGACCTAGTATCTCTTAAAACTTTCCCTCTCTGATTTGTGGTGTACATTGTAAAATCTGCATTTCTATGAGAGTCCTTCTGTGTGAAGCAATACACTCCAGTCACTACAAGGCCAAGATATATGTTTTAACAATCCAACAAATGATCTTTCCATTTCTAACTGATTTGAAAACAATTGCCTTACTGTTGCTTCAGAGAAGGGTGGGTCTTTCACTGTCACGAGGTCACTTTGCAAGTTTTAATTGCTGGGTGCTGTTCTGTCCTTTCATGGCTTTTGGAGTGATAAATAGCTCATCAGTTCAAAAGCTAGTCTATATAAACAAGCTTATCTCTGCCCATAGTCTTTAATGAAAAATGAGTTGTGAGTATCATTGTTAATCATGGTAATTGTTAATGTTAAGAGGGCTGGTATTATGAGTTTTCCTATTAGGCTTTCAATTCGTTATATAAAATGAGCAATCTAGTAGCCATCTAGAGCATTCTAATTTTAATTATCTAGTGGCTGCATTTCAGACCACCCTTTCTTTATTGAGATTAACAAAACCTTCACTGTAGTAACCAGTGTCTTTGGATGTAATTAGGCAAAGTTACTTGAAATGTTCCATGTATAATTGTATCATTAAAGATCAACCCATTACACTATGATGTGCTTCCTTCTGAAAATCTCTTTCTATTTGTTTTCATTTAGTTTAGCTGGCTTGCTGGAAATTTTACCCACATTTGTTCATCTCTGTTTTAAAAAAACTACACACATTTTACATGTGTGAAATACAGGGTGCGTAAGGAAAAGCAACAAGGGCAGATTGCAGGACTAGTCAAGCCCAGAGTCTGTGAAGAAGTTAATGTCTGTGAAAACAAAAGGACGAATGAAAAACAGATTTAAAACCCACACTAAAACTTCATACAACTCCTTTGATAGCCAGCAGCAGTGTTGAAAATAATTATGGGCTACAGTATCCAGACAGAAACTCCTAAAAATTTACCACTCTTCCAGCATGTCTGCTTCAGCTTTGTAGGATGAGGTACATGTGAATGTGTCTTCTCGCCATTATTTGAGGTACAAGTATTCACTACAGCAGCACTGTGCCCATTTACATGAATTGAGAGGGTGAACTGCTTGGAATAAATCTGAGTCAGGGATACAGGACAAAGTGCCTGGCACCTCCCAATTTCTTACTTTATGTTTACATCATATACTATGGCATAATGAAGTTCTACTTATGGAAATGCAGAAGATGCAGAAGGTGACATTTGCAGATGTTTCTTTTAGAGATAGAATAATTTCTTTTATCTCTACAATAAATGCAAGGTTTCTACTGGAAAAGAGGATGGAAATGTTAAAAGTAGTACAGAAATGAATAGATTGTAGGATTTTCCAGGAGAAACCATTAAATTTTTAAGAAATTCTTCTACACATGCACACAAGGATCTGTTTATCATGGGAGGAAACAGACATGTGGGAGCTGGACATCACACCAAAGGCAGTGGTGCTGGGGCAGCAAGATATTTATCAGCATACCCTGCTGATACAAACTACCTGGATGGGTTCCCAGATGCGAATATACTTAAACAGCTTTTCTAATAACACTAAATATTCTAGTACAGGTGAGCTGTTAACTATCCTTGTCATTTGTGTAATTTGAATTATCATTGACTCAGTCAACAAGAGGCTGGTTTGATGTTTGCAAGAGGTTGAAAGCTCAATGATACTCTTTCTTCTTGGAGTAATATAAGGTATTTCACTTAGAGCTGCAAGTCCTTTTATTTCTTTGCTACATTTAGCCATAAAATATATCTATCCTTTGTTCTCAATGTGAAATAGATTTTTTAGGTCATAGAATAAGAAGTCTCAAACCCTGACTTAAAGTCTTTCGGGGTAGCATTTATTACCATTTTGTCATGGTAAAAATCATCTTAATGAAACTCAGGGACTGCTCCAGGAATTTAGAGGTGATCTGCATCTTTTCACCCTTCCCTTTCTTGGCATATTCTGAGTTTCACAGCCTGCAGGGTGAGCTGAGTCCTGTTTGCACTCATGAGGATATGGGTGGGTGTGAGGGCAGCAGGGATTGCAGGTGACTATAAAGGACCTGGTTCTTCCAATGCTCTCACTCTCCATTAGCACTGGGGAAAGTTGAAGAAGACTGTAGGATTAGCCCTGACTTATTACAGTGCAAATCAGTTTGATGTTCAGCATATCTGTTTAATACTCCAAGCATGACCTCCAGTGAGAAGTTCCTTGGCTGCATACTGAAATATTGCCTGACCCCGGGCAGCATGGAGAGGGACTTGGTGCTCTGCAGCTCCTGTCAGTCCCAGAGTGCTTGTCAAGGTTATGAGTTGAAGATTGATGGTATAGTAACTGCACAAGCATTTATATGAGCAGGGAGAGGTCACAAATAGATCTTCTGTTGCAAAGAGAATATTGGCCAGACTGCAAGAGTAGTTGTCTTCTTTTCAAGAAGTTTTATGGAAATCTGTCTACTGTAACATGTGTTCCCCCTTGAAACATGGATCAAATTCTTAATGAACTTATTTTGTATCTCCAGGTATAACTTGTGCTGCTCTACAGGTACAGATGGAACTATGCAAGTTTTTAATTAAATGGTGACAGTCCTGTGTATATTGCAGGAAGACCATATACAGAAAGGCCATATGAAACCTAGGAATTAACTCATGATATGTTCACCACATCCCAGGCATAAGCACCAGACTGTTCTTCTGCCAGCCTGAAATGGGACACTTCTTTTTGCAAATAACCAACTGCACAAATGTGGAATGCACTGCATGTTCATAACACACAGTGAATTTGGTGATAAAGAGAATTTTTGTCCATGGAACACCATAACTTTTTCAGGGCACACTCTTTGAGACACTAACAGTATCTTATTCTGGTAAGTTTATTTTATTTTAGGTCAATTGTACATCTTTCAAAATTGTTCTGTTTCAAGCTCTCAGACACTTTTTAAAAAGGCAATTTAAATTTACAGATGATCAAAAGTCCGTATCTTCTGATCAAGGAAGTTTACCTTTACACATTTTGTCTTATATCACTGTTTACCTCCAAGAAGATCAGTTGTGGCACACAATATCGAAGAAATATTAGCCAGATTTCATGTGCACTATTCAGCTCAATGTACTCCAGTACTAATGCTTTTCCCTCATTTGGTGGTAACGGTGGCTTTCAGCAATAATTCTCCCTGGGCATTTTGCAGAGTCATCTTTTTCCCAATATGCTTTCCTGGTTTTGGGTTGGATTTTGTTTTGTTTGTTTGTTTTTAATATGGCATAAACCAGGAAAATGAGAGCAACTTTAGTAAACCAGTTGTCTGCACCTATCTCTCATTTAATTTAAAGGAGGTTTTGTAAGGTTATAGAGATGGCCTTAAATCTCAGAAGGTCATGGTTATAGGACAGATATTTTTGGACACAAAGGGCTGTAGTGCTCTTCCAGTGTGGCAAGTGGGCATGTAAAATTGTCTCTGACAGAACAGAGAGCACTAGGGAACCTCCTATTTTACTAACTCATGTCCCCATCCCAGCCCTGTGTCATTTAACCAGTGTATTGAGCTCCATTTTCAAGCTGTTGATTTCGTTAGCTCAGTTTGTACCATGAGATTTAGAGTAACTTTCTGACATGTAAAGATTTTCTTCTCATGTCCCTATGTCCATCCAGCAACCCTGTCCCATCTTTGTCTCACATTACTGCTCTGCATGCAACAAAATCCTTTAGTCTTTTTTTCTTTCATTTGATCAATGTGACAGGAAGGGTGTTGAACTGTGGCTGCACAGGGCCTCTCTTGAGAAATTCTTTCTCATGCAAACTATGAAAACAATAAGATAATGGTTGAACACCTGCTGTTTTTCCTGATCTGTTTTGATTCAAGACAGAGTGTGTTTGGAATTGGGTGTTGTAGGACTACAGCCAATCACCCTGGGGGGTGGGTGACCACTGTCCAATCACCTAATGGGTTCTTACCATATATAAAGGGAAATTACAACAATAAACTTCTTCTGCTGCTTCTCACTGGACTGGGTCGTGTGCTCTGTTCCAGGTAAAACAGCGACATTGAACTCCTCTGTCCTGGATCAGTTTGACCAGAACTGTACAGAATGCTTCCATTTAAATGGTGTGCTGTCCTGCAGGGACTGTAGGGATTGTTGGCATTCCTGCTTCAGGCCACACAACTTGTGATGGAAGAAGAGCATCTCTCATAGAAGGCATCCAACACAAGGAAGTGCAGAATGATCTTCAGAACAGCTGAACGTCATGGCATTCAACATGAAAAAGCAAGGCCCATATGACAGGTAATGTCCATACAACTTCTTCCTGAAGTCCTGCTTGGGACTTAGATTCAGTTATGAAGAGTCTGGAGCACAAGTCTTATGAGAAGCAGCTGAGGGAGCTGGAGATGTTTAGCCTGGAAAAAAAAAAGGCTTAGGGACCTTCTTGCACTCTACAACTCCTGAACAAGAAGTCGTAGCCAGGTGGGCTTGGACTTTCCTCCTAGGTAACAAAAGACAGGATGAGAGTGAATGGCCTCAAAATGTGCCAGGAGAGGTTTAGATTGGATATTAGGAAAAATTTCTGCACTGGCAGTGTTGTTAGGCACTGGAACAGGCTGCCCCGGGAAGGTGTGGAATCACCATCTCTGGAGGTATTTAGAAGATGTGTAGATGTGGAACCTGAGGATGTGGCTTAGTGGACTTGGCAGTGCTGCATTAATGGTTGGACTCCATGATCTTGGAGGTTATTTCCAACAGTAGTGTTTCTATGATTCTATTCTATGTGATTTAATATGTTTTCCAAATTTTTAAAAATTTCTTTATTTTGGAAAAATTTGTTGACAGTCTTACTCGACTTAGCCATGCACATACCCACAAGTTTAACTTTTCCTGAACCATGCTTGAACATCTCCTGTCAAGACAGGAGAAATATGTGTCTGAATGGAGTCCCCTCTGGCTCTTTGTCCTCTTACAAACCTCTCAGTCTCTCATGCATTATAGATCTCTTATGGAAAATAAAGTCAAAACCACAGCACCTGGGAATCTGGTCACAACCAAGACTGGCAGTTCCAGCCTCAAAGTTATAGAGTGTGCTGGATAGGTAATAGAATGGAAATGGAGTAATATTTCAATATTTTCATGCTGCCTGCATTACAATTATGATGTTAATTAATTATCTGCCTGGCAGTTAACACCATGCAGAGGCATGGTTTTGGTCGACTTCCTGCTGTTCTGCTAGCAATGAGTAATTAACCTCTCCTCTTCCCTGGGATTCTCTACAAGATGATCAGCGTGTTGATGATATAATTATTATTAATTCAGTTTCTGTGTTTCGTTGACATTGTTAATTACTTGTCGGTAATCAGCTAATGTTTAATCTTCCTTGCTGGATAGCTTCTTGAAAGGCTGTTTGAAATGGTTCAGAGAGGCTTCCCAGCACATTCTCACTCCTCATTGCATCAAGTGGTGGTCAGACCACAATTCAGAGTAAGTTATTATCTATATACTACAAAAAGCCTACTGAAGCTGAGGAGTTTGGAGATCAAATTAAATTGCTGTTTTCACTGTTATAAGTGAGAATATGTAAAGTTGTTGTCAATAAATCAGGGAAACAAGTGGGATCTCTTTTGGTGCCAATTTTAAAAATTGATCTCGCTCTACAGAATTGTCAATATCATTTAAAGAGCAAAATTTGATTTAGTGCTGTTTTTTATTTTTTGAGGATTAACTGCAAATAACTGTTCATGACATTTTTATTTTCAGTAAAAGTAAGAAATCTCTTTCCTAGCATCTTCACTAACTATGAAAGCATATGGGTATGCTATGTAAGAATTCTCTTAGCTTTAGCACAGATTTTAAAGGTAATGCCAAAAGCTGTTCTTTGTTTATTTAATTTTATTTTTTCTTCTGAAAGTGTTGCTTAAATACATATCTTTAAATCAGATTAGACTGATCCTGTCTCTCACTTCTGTAAACAGAGTGAAAAGTTTAAAAAAATATTTTCATAAAATGAAGAGTAGTTTTACTTTTTCTGCGTGTGGTTATATCCACCAACATCACTAGTTAATTTTGCTTTAAATTCCTAGGTTGACATTTATCAGGATACCAAAAAGGGCTGGAACAGTAAACAACTGTATTCAGTATGTTCTTCTTTTGAGGCTGGAACTTCCCTTGTGTTTCTAGGGAAAATCCTAGGGAGAATTACCTGAAGAGACCAGAAGTTCTGATCTCTGGCACAACTGGTCTTTAAGTGATTTAGGGAATAGAAAGACTTTGAGAAAGAGCAGACAAAGAAGACCTTGAATGGAAAGAAGGTACTTGATGAAGAGGGAAATCACGCATTTTTCTCTACTTGGTACTGATAAGGTCTTGGTGGTAGAATGTTACTCAGTGTGCAGTATTTTATTTCAAGAAGTATTTATTTCAAGGATGGGAGAATACAGGGTCCATAAGGAAATAATTAATTAATTGGGCTTTTCAGCCTGAAGCAGAGAAGGCTCAAGCTCTGTTCATGGTAACAATCTTATATTTGCTAGGCTTCTGCAAAGACAGAGCTCTCCCATGGCTGTGTCTATGAAGGCTAAAATAAAAAGAAATATGGTAACACTGCAGCCATACACTAGGATTATATATTACGAAAGTTTCCAAGAGTGAGAACAGGCAGAGAAGGGTAGAAGGGCGATGCCAGGAGGTAAATTGGCCCGAGGAAGCAGAGGAGCTGAGGAACAGGACTAACAAAAGATTAAATAGAATGGAGAAACACCAAACTGGGCAGAATTACCACAAGTAATGTGTCTGAGATGATGAGGGAATACTTAAGCAGAGGGAGTGGTGGAATGAGGAGCGGTAATAAAGAGAATCCTGAAAGAGCAGAAGCAGATGAGGAAAACAATATTACAGTCAAGCATGTTGAGAATGAAAAAGTGTGGGAAACAATAAAGAAGTAGGAGTTAGAGGAGTAGGAAAAATGCAAGGTAGGAATAAAATACTTGGTGTTATTTCAACTAGAGTCTCACAGCAGAAGCTGTAAGCAGTTCAGTGGAGATCCTTCCAATGCCATTTTAATTCTAAGTCTTAACTGCTTTGCTCTGAGAGAATTCCATGTCAAAAAATCTTTTTCCTGAGATTATCCTCAAGTTTTGCTCTGAACTTTGAGTTTGGGAAACTTGCAGCAAAACTCATCTGATGCCTCTATTTTATACCTTACTTTGGATTGACACCCTGCAAAAAGCTTCTACATTATGCTAAAGTTTTATTTAGACACAGTCTCTCCTGTGTCAACTAGACAATTTTATCTGTGTACCAATCCCAAACCAGCTAAACTCACATAAAATTTGGGACCAAGATGTGTCATAAGTTTCATAAAATGTTATCACTTTTCTTTCTGGAAGTTTCAGCTTCACTTTTAAACTCAAAGGGTAAATGTTCACTTTTTCTTTGCAAAGCATGTGGCAAAGCCTGGTCTTACCAAGATAACTTAGTTGGCTTGTGTTACACAGAGTGCTACACTTGAAGGGGAAACAGAACATTTTTTATTTCCTAAGTTTCGCATAAAGGTAATATAAATGAGTATGCAGATTGTGGAATGGTTCATATTTTACGTATTCAGGCTCTGGTAATAGGTGGGAACAATATGAATTGTGCTTGTGTACCGAACGAAGCCTGGTTGCAAAGCCTGTCTTTGATAACACTCCTCATTTTGTAGGCTGTATGACATGTCAATTTACTGGTTTTGTTTTGGAGACTGAGAATGTTGGATTGAAGCTTCAAGATCAAAACAAAGGTTAAAAGAGAAGAACTGTTGATTCCTTTTTTTTCCCAGGTGTAAATATCCTCACGTAGCAGAGGGTGACACCCTGTATTATCTGGAAATAGAGATTCCTGTTGAACATCCCTTTTACAGAGGGAGGATGGTTTCGTTGTTATGGTATTTGTCTTCAATGTGGACAACACAGGTTTAATTCCTCATACTGCTACAAACATTGTGGATGACCTTGGAAGAGTTATTCAGACCCAGGTCCCCAACAGTACTTAGAAGCCCAGTGTTTGTGGGGCTGACGTGATCTGACAAAGTCTCAATTTCAGATGTTTCTGCTTAATGAACTATTTGCAAGCACCTTCATGCAGGCAAAGCACCAGATATTCACTATCTCTGGGCCTCAGCTACATCTTTGGATATTTATTCAGTACTTGCTATGGGTGGTGTCTAGTAAGTCAGGTAAGTCACATGGTGTATCTGTTTTCTTGCGTGATGAGAGATTCCACAATGAATATTGGATACTGTCTTTTTTTATAAGAATATTTTTGAGATAAGAGTGTAAAGAAAAGGCAACCAGCCATTATCCCCAGTGTTTTTGTAGGCACAAAAGCATTTTCAGATCAGAATTCTAATCCAAAATTACTAAAACCAGGGTTACAGAAGAAGCCACCTGAGTGACAAGCAAAAGTTTTGCAACATTCCTCCTTGTTCTGCAGAAGACAGTGCAGTGGCACAAGTTGACTGAAAATGAGAGGCAGCAACCCATAAGCAGTAAAAAACCTGTTTTCACCCAGAACAATGTAAATGTGACACTGCCCCATGTAGTCAAGGGATTTCCTTCAGATCTGCAAGTGGTTGGCTGGGAACAGGAGCTTTACCAGCTGTGACATGGAAAAAATTGGAACCAGCTTTGGCTGTTGCACAGAGTTCACATCAGAGGTAGTGGTGGTCATTCCAAGGTACAGAACAGCTCCTGTCTTATATTCACAGAGCTGCCCACTTTTGGGGTTTGGCTAGAGAGCTGAAAGAAATTTAGCTTAACTCTCCATTCTCTTAAAATTGTCTGCTTACCTCACTTTCACTGTATGAAATTATCAGGACAGCATGCAAAAGAATAATGTTTGACATTGCATTTATTCCTGTGTAGTGAATTCAAGGTCAGTATGAGCTATTGTCAGTTACTGCCTAAGTATATTATTTAAATAACTGTATTCAAAGTCCAATAAAATAGATTTTCAACAAACAAGCTCTAGAAATGCTTTGTACAAAATTCAGTTCCTGATAATTAAACAAAGAAGTCTCTAGGAATTTAAAACCCATATTAACCCATTTACACAATCCAATGGCAGATGGTAATAAAAAACCCTGTCAATAAAATAAATATTAAAGGTTCAGCTGACAACACTTGGTTATTAGCTGTTTTTTTTTTTTTTTTTTTTTTTTTTTTTTTTTTTTTCATTTTTTTTTGGTTTATTTTTTTTTTTTTTTGTAACCTAGTTGTGGTATAGTCTTTGTTTTGGTTGCACACGAAGAATCTCCTACCGGTAAGAACTGGCAGTTTTCAAAGGTTTTTAAAATGTCTCTTGTTCTAAGTTATAACCTTAGGAATGAGACACTGAGAGCTGGTCTGTACATTTGACCCTCCATTATTGCAGCTGGAGCCACCTTACCCAGTTTTTCACAGACAGGGTCTCCATCACTCTGTCTTCAGTGTAGTCTGCACTACAAGAAGCTTTCTGCTCTATTTATGTAGCTTTTACCAGCATGGCTTATGGTGCACTCCAGGGGGTATACAGTTCTTTATCAATATAACTGCATCTATACTGGGGCTTTGGGTACAAAAAAAGGGACTTCCCTCAGATCATCAGAGGGATTATTTCACATAATTTCACTGTAGTCAAATAAATTATGCTGAGCTGCTGTTATTTCTCTAGGACATTGCAAAAGCTACTCCTAGAAAGAGGGGAGACAGGTATCCCTGTGAATATCTGCTGACTTTGCAACTCTTATTGGTTCTGATCATATCATATATATATATATATATATAAAAAATAAAGTGTTTCATTCTCAGAGTTCAGGGTGTTTGTGGGGTTGTTAGCTGAAATAACATTGTATTTTGTATGTATGTTTATTGCTTGTATATAAATCATGACACAGCATTGCTGCAATAATTGTGGGGTGGTATGATGTACTTTATATGAGAAGGACTTTTTGGGAGGTAAACGTAACACCGATCAGTGTGTCACAAAAAATATACTTCTGCTTTGAGCTGCAGGTTGGTCCATTAATTACCAGCTATTATAAACAATTTTGACTGCTGAAGCAGAAATAATGTTCAAAGTAGGCACAGGAGCTTGGCAGAGATCTGCTGGGTCACTCACTACTCACATGGGCACACCATATTGCCCTTATAATTTACCAAGACTCGGTTGAAACCACCTAGCTTTCCTCTTCCCAGCTGCCCTAATAAAACTCACCTATCAGAGGGATATTCCTGCTTTTTGTCTTTTCACTAACTAGAAACCTTCTTATAAATTCCAATAATTATGATTGATCAGTTTATATCCATGTATGTTGAACAAGGGTAATTCCTGAGCTTGAGCAGTTCTGTTTGCTTTGTGGTGTGATCTAATGAAATTTGCATTATGCTGTTCTTATATGATTGCTCTTTGCATTTCTTCAAAGCAATGAAAGAGTCTTCAGGTTTTAATTTGTGAGGTTTTTTGGATGGTAAGTATTCTGACTGTGATGGCTTTTAGAGCATTGAATGCCATATGAGTATTGCAAATACAAACAAGGAGATCAAGGTTAAAAGTTACCAAAAAAAGTGGTTAAAGAGAAAATCTAGCTCAACTTTACTAGTTCTGGATATGAAGTTTGGGCTGTTTTATTTCAGGAAAAGCAGGAAAACCCCGAAAATTTAAGCTGAGAAGGGAATAGTTCACACTTTCTGCCTGTCTCTGTAATGGTCTGGGTTTAAAGATATGACAGTAGAATTCCTTTTGAATGAAGATTTGATGGAAAATTTTTCCTTTGATATCTCACCCACACAGTACCAAGAGTGAGGAAAAACCATGATGTTTTTGGAGGAGAAGCTGATAATAGCTTAGAATGCCAGCTGAGGAAAACCAGGGGATGGTGTTGTAGTAGGCCACTGGACATGATTGACAGAGATGCTCCAGTCCTTTCTTCATCTTTGTCACCCTCCGCTGGACCTGCTCCAGGAGTTCCATGTCTTGTCCTAAGGAGGCCAAAGCTGGACACAGCACTCCAGATGTGGCCTCATCAGGTCTGCAATTACTCATCCTGACAATATAAGTTCAACATGTAGAAGTTAGCCTTGAAATATCAAGGTAGTTAAAGCACATCTGTATGTTCAAGTGTATGGTCAGGCCAATTGTTTCTGGTTGAACCATTAAATTTACACAGTTCACATTATCCCACTGAGTTGAAGGCACAATGGAGAGAAAAAGAGCTTTTCTGTGACCATTCAATTGTATTAATAACTCAATAAATGCTGTTCTTGATAATTATAAAAATATCACATACCCACCTAGTATTATCTGCAATAGTAAACACTAATTAAACAATAAAGTCATTAGAAATAAATTAATTCTGTTCAGGCATCAGGTCTTCTGAATGGACAGTGCCCAGGATGAAGGGAAAAAGAACATGGAATGGCTAAGTGAAGAGACAATAAAGTTTGGATGAGAGTTTTAGCTGGATGGAAACCCTGAAAAATACTGTCACCTACATTTTTGAAAACAGCAAATGTTCAGATATTGCCTGAGCATCTGTCTGCAAGCACATGGGCCGAATCTATGGTTAGTAAACACTTTTGTGACTGAAGGAGTGACTGAATTTGGTCCACTTCTGTTCTCCCATCTACAAATGCAGTGGGCTGGGTGTGAGTTGTGGTCAGGGCAGGGAAACTTTTCTTTTTAAGAAGTTTAAAGCTTATTTAATTCCCATTACAAAACAAGAAAAACAGTGAAGTGTAAGGTACATTAATTATTGGCCGCAGGCATCTTAAGAGAGCACTCAGAGATTTCATCTACTCAGCTGCAAAATAGGTAAAGATTATTATCCCCATCTCACAAGTGGGGTCTGAACCTCAAGGTCACACAATATGTCAGTAACAGAGTCAAATAAAATAATATCCAGCAAGCTCTTGCTCTGACCACAAGCCAGTACTGCCACACTCAATATTATAGATAGCATACTGTAAATTTCTGTGAAAAGAAACTGTGGCTTTATTACTTCAATAATCTCAACATCTAATTCTGATTTTGCTGGTACAGTGTCAGTGCTATGGATTTATCTCATCCAAGTCGGTTTCTCTTCAATTTTTCAATCTGGCTTGTCTAGGGAGACAGGGTGACATTTCTCCTCGTGTTCCTTTTTTTTTTTTTAATTTTTTTTTTTATTTCTTTTACTTCTGTCACAACCCTCTAAAACAATGCTTTAAAAAATGACGGAGAAGTAGCGTTTGTAAAATGTCATGTTCACAAACAATCAGAGTGATTGCATGCTACATTTATCGTACATCAATGTCCCCTGCCATCAGCTGCTTTTTGAGACTACACAACTCCACGAAGTGAAGCAGGGCTTGCTCTTAACGTGAGTTGTCTTAACAACTTTTTGTAGTCCCTTGTCTTAGCAGTAGAGCTAGAGCTGAGCTAATTATTTAAATCCTGCATTAGGAACTCTCACTTTTTAATTCAGTGAGTTGTTTGGAGTTGTTTGCAATTATTTGCCGAATCTTTTTGTCTAGCCTTAATCCCTTCTTTGACGACTCGTTGCTGAGGTTGTCTGAGCCGTGTGATGTGATTTTCTTTCTGCTTCTGTACTGGGTGTACCGGCTTTTTTAAAAAAGAAAGAGTAATGAATTGCTAAATTTGAACACAAAATATCAGCTAACTTGCTGTTAGCTTCACAAATTAGCTGTGTCAGTCAGAATCTGTGAAAATAACAAGCAACAAATCTCCCAAATCAAAGTAAACCACACTGCTTACTTTCACTCACAAAAATACAAACAGATCCATCAAAAATGCCATCTGTTCAAGAATTTTAGCATAGCTGGTGTCTGTGATCCCCAACTTTTCATTCCCTGAAATGCTCATGAATCAGACCAGCCATAAGTCCTTTCTAAGGTTTCCATTGCATTTTTAAGGCAAAGAATCAAGGAATAAAGAAAATGGCATCTCAAATATGTGGTGATGCTTCTCCTTGCGGCATTTTAAACAAGTGGTGGTGCACCTTAACACACAGTAATACTTCTCCTGGTGGCATAATATACTTGTAGTCTTTACATTGCCCCCCAGGCACATGTGATTTCAGACGTAAATGAAAAAGTTGATTGTGATCTACACAACTCACTGCAGTTCAGCCCCACCTCTCTTGGGGATGAGTTCCACTCCTTGTAGGCTCAGCACCCAAGAGCAGTGGGGACATTGCTGCTGGAATTGTTGGGCTGATCCTTGGCATTGGAAAATTTCCAGTGATGGTTTCTTTCTGCAGTAATATGCTTCTGTCTGTAGAAAGATCCAGCCTGGAAAATGTAGATTTTTGCACAAAAATCCAGAACTGTGTCTTACCCTTGTGTTACAAAAACCACAGTAGCTGCGTTTGTGTAATTATTTTCCAGGAAAGAGGAGCACAGTAACAACTTCAACTTGAAATTTGCATCTATCCTGTGATAAATAACTTGAGAAATGCCTTATCTTTGTATTCATATTTGTGCCCTTAATTGCAATCAATATGGTGTGAAACAGTTTGATTCCTGCATATACTGCATTATCTACTATAAGAATAAACTACAGTGCAGATTATGCAAATGCTGTTATATAAGGGCAGCAGTTACTGCAGTGTCTTCCTGGGTATATATCAGTGTACTGTAGCAATTAAACAGTATAGTGAAGCCATAGCAATTACCATTCTAAATTATAATAAGCAATTCAATATACACTATAGGATAAATCATTTCCTTATAGCAACCACTGTATACATGTTTCAGTTTTTATTCTAAAGCCCTTATTACTTGTCATCTGAACACTGTGCCAGATGATTTATACTGCATGCTTGTACTTTCAATGCATATTTATTATACTGCTTTTGCAAAAAATGCTCATAATGATTATTATGTTATTATTATGTTATTATTATTAATGTTAACTTATTATCAGTTTGCAGTGATATCCTAAAAAACCAAATCCATGGTGTAGTGGGAAGGAGAGGTACCCTTTGAATTATGTTTTTTTTTCCCAAAAACCCACCCAGAACTAGACATAACCTTCATATAATCTGAAGTTTAATAAAGATAGCCCCCCATAATTTTAGGGGATTTAATTCAGAATCAAACCCATGAACTACTAAGCTAAATTCTATTCAATTTTAGAATCAGCTTTCTTTCTAGCTAGTAAACAGATTCCCACTAAAACTTGTGCATGATTTTAATTACAGATAAGTTTCTCTTTAAAGGCCACAGCATTCATGCTCAGGTTGCTAAGCTGAATTCAATACATCTATATGTTAAAGGTAGCAAGCTAATGTGTAAACAGGGAAAATATTGGAACCAATTGCTGTTAATTTGGTTTTGATCAATTCACATTGACTGCACTTTACATGCAAATGAGAAGTGTGTTGGATTATTCCAGCTGAAAATAGCTGAGTTGCTGAATTCTTTTGAAAAATCAAAAAAAAAAAAAGAGAATAAATGAAACTGGAGAAACAGAAGGTGGAAAGACCTGTGTTCAAAGAGAAGCAAAGAATTACTGAATACATACATGTTAGTACAGGTCAGTGTAGTATAGATTTATGGAGCTGTTGTGTAGGGACTCAAGATGGCAAATTCTGGACCTTCTTTAGAGTACTATCAATTCTTATGTGTTTAGACTACTAAAAATTGATCATCACATTTAAAAGAACTTAAAAACTTTGTATAAACCAGGCAAATATGGAAAAGCAAGTATAACGTAAAAACAGACAAAAAGAAAAAAGAATAAATGTGGAAGGTGTAATTTGGTAACATCAAATATCCACAAAAAATTGTTTTATGGCTGGATATCAATACAAAAAATGTCTTCTTACTTAACTTTATTAATATCTGTAGTCCTACCAAGGTAGGCAAAATATTTTGTATTCATGCCAGTTGAGCACTCAGAACAAGGGAACTGTTTACATCCTATCAACTTCAACAGCACTGCAAAACACAGGAAAACACTTTTTTAAAACAGGAATTCTTTCTTCAGTACTATATTACCTTAAATGAACCAGAAAGGGAAGTAACCAATGTTGTGAGGAGTTGTGAGAACGAAGAAGAATATAGGTATACTTATAGGATGAGTTAGAAACGTGTCAGGAAGTTAGCAAATGAGATGAAGTCTTGAAAAATGCACAATTGGACACTAGTCCAGAAGAAAATTATCCAAAGCAGGTCTCAGATCCGGAGAAGAAAGCTGGAAAGCAATAATTATGCTGAAGTATTTTATTAGACGTGAAGAAGCAAGTTCCTAGAAGCACATGTGTTTCAGCATGATGAGCATTTTGTGCTCATGGTGAAATAGGGGAGTTCCACTTAAAAACCTGTAAAAGGAAAACAGCCATTGGTGGTATGAGGAAGTTGTGAGGTTGTATGGTTCAGCCTGCCGCTTCAGCATTATCTCATATGCAGCGTGAACTTTGCTTGGGAGCAGGATTGATACAGTAGTTGTAATCAATAAACAACTGTTTTCTGTGCCAAATTCATATATTTGTTGTGCTTCAGTTGTTATTGATAATTTCCAAAATGCAACCCACTCCCTCAAAAGATCAGAGGTGTATAAAAAGGGTGTAGCCTCTTACCATCATACCCTTCTTTTCAACAGCTTTCTCTTTTCAACAGCTTCAGGTGTGAGGGAAGATTCAGTTATGAGAACAATTCTGGATTATTTTATCAACAAATGTCCAAGTCAGTTCAAATATTCTTGAAACACTTGGCTAAAAAAGTTTAGAGAACTGACCTATTGAGTTATTCTTGGTCTACCCTGTATTTTTTACTTAAAAGTTCTATTGCATTTTGGCTTTCTTCATGCTGACAGTCTGCAGGCTCATGAACTGGCTGATTTTTCTGGGTGTGGATTCAGGTGCATACACCAATGAAAATTGTATGGATAGCTCTGAGCACTAAGTTCCATTTAGCTAGAAAATAGGCACAGTTTAAACAAAGTAAACTGAAGGATTGGATCATGCCTGTATGTGTCAACTCTGATATACAGTTTCTATCTCTTTGCATGAGAGGAAGAATTAATCTCTGTCATCTTGAGCACTCTGCTAAGGCTGCTGGCAGGGCATCTGTTGAGTTTGTGTTATGGTGCAGGTTTTTGTCTGCTGACATAGACCATAACCCTCAAAATTCACAGGCATGTCTATTAAGGTTTCTCTTGGGATATGTGTGACAGAGTAGTAACTCTCTTTTATGATTACAACACTGAACACTTTTAGAAGGGCTTTCACGTTTGAGGCAAAATTACCAATATCTAGGACATAGGAGAGTTTTCATGACTTCTAAAGAACATTTCCATGAAACACCTAAATATTACTTGATGAGTGTACATGGCATTGCACTGGACTCTGTAGTCTTCCTCGAGTCTCTTTCAGATGCCTCACTATCTTGAATTTCTTGGGTATATTGCTCTCTCCTGAGGTTTTGTAGGCTTCTACAGGGTCACAAAGTAGAGGATATGTACAGAAGAGAAAGGCCTGTCTGGTTGGATGCCTATTTATTCCATTGCTTCAGAGGAAAGATCTTTGTGGTGTCTGCCCATGCAGGTGCTGATGAGTTATTATTGTGATCAGTAAATTTCTAAGACTTTGTTGCCAGGGAGGGAATTGGTTTTGGACTGTAAGCTTTAACTAAATGCTATATGAGCTTTGTTACAACATAAAAAAAAAAAAGGTGTCCCGGTCATTCTGGAACTTTATTAAGATATAATTCATAAATCATTGCTGACATGTGAGTTGACAACCCCAGAATTGACCATCTTTATAAAGAGTTTCTCTGGGGTATCCTGCATGTTTTCGTGCACCTCCAGATTCCTTTGGCAATGTGTCCCATTTGTGACCTTTGTGCCATGTCATGGATACCAGTTCTTTGAGCTTGCTGAGCTTGCTGTCTGTTTCTTGGACAACCTCTTTGTTCCAGTTAGTGCCTGACCTACTCTCCGAGTGCTGGAGAAATGGTTAGCTAATCCATCCTCACCTGGATTTAGTTGGGATGATAATTCATGGGCCTATAAATCCCCTCTGTCTCTTTAGCTGACATTTCTTTCCATCAAAGGTGATTTCAATTGCTTGTTTTGTGAGACAGGAAGTTCTGAAATTTCTAATCATAACATGGCCTTTTTTTGGCCATATTTTTTATTTGCCATCTATAAGTTTTTAGCCTCAATGGCAGATTTTATCAGTACCAGCAGTTTTGGTTCCTTTTTAGTCATTTCTAATTGCCAATGGCTTTTCTTTCTCTGCTAATGTCATCCTTTCTTATCACATGTTGGCTCATGGACTTGCATCTGGATTAAAAACACAAAATTCCATTTGTTTTTGAGGTGATAGGCTGCCTCATCTGCTGCTGCAACAATGATTAATTGATCTGAGCTGGTGGTCAGTCACCTCTTATGCTGTGTTCACACCACTGGTACTTGGTTAATATATGCAAGAAATGTGAATTATGAATGCATGCAACCCACTTGTGGGGTTTGCCACTGGGTGGCAAATTCCAGATTCTGCTTTTTTGTGGATTCTGGCCTTCAACCCTCAGTATTTCCCCTGGTTGAGGTCCCTTGGATCTTCATATTTTTGGAATACTTGCATGTATGTCTGGTCCCAGAACACTTCAGTCTGGACTACATAATATCTTTTGGTGGAGAATTTTTCATCTTTTGGTCTAAGAGAAATTCTGGTGTTACGCTATAATTGGTTGTAGTGTATTGTGTCCTTTTGCCCTGGAGAGACATCCCACCTTGATTTTCTTGTCTGGGAGTGGGTTAGGTCTTGTATGATTTGCCGTTTTTTCCCCTTAAATCAGTGAGATATGTGTTTCTTTCTTTTTTTTCCCTTTATTATTTTGCTTCTGTTCTTCTTAGATTCTCTCACAAAGAGTTAATTTTCATTCCCTGCACTATTCATTCCCTGCAACTATTAAAAATAGAACCAGGATCTGAATCAGATATTCATGACTCCCTCTCTTTTCCTAGTACTTTCTGCTTATAGATGGTCTGCTGGCCCTACACCTTTTTCCCCCAAAGGCTCATCTTTAATCAGTGTCATTTTTCCAGTATTGTTACTTGGGGTTTTTTTTTAGTTGACTTTGCTGCTTTTTGGTGCAGTTTTCCTTCACACAAAGACCTGCTTACAATGACTGCAGTTTAAAAGGGGATTTATTTATAATTATTTTATTTCTAGGTGGGTTGGGGGAGTAGATTGTCTTATATTGCCATTGTCATTTAAAATAGCAATAGTATAAAGCAAAATAAGGTCTTTTAATTTTTAGTGACATTTATTGTATTTTTGAATACATTATGCCTTTGGTGAAACCCTTGTTCCGTTAATAGAATGTTTTCTTATTTCTTCCCCCCTCCCATAAAAGTTTACTTATAATAATTTTGTAAACCTAGCTGCAAAATATAGGTGCCAGGCCTTGAAGTTCTTTTACAGTGTTTTTTTTAACAATGTACATACTGTAGGTGTGTGATTTTTCACTGGTAAATGAAAATGCCAGGAACTTACTATAGGTTACTACAACTTTGCCTGTAATAACTTTAAATCCCATTATGATCATCTCCTTTTACAGCATGCTTTTGTCCTAAGAGCAATATATCAAGAGAATAGCATGCCAGTTACTATCCTTGGACATAAAGATTTCAAAGCAAATGCAGCAGTTTACACAGAAGAGAAAAGGCAGCAGAGAAGGAGTGTTTAAGCCCTGGGTCATCCACTGGAGCTCCCTGGCTTTCCCTGTAATATGTAATAAATAGTTTGCATTTATTCATACTGAATGCATTTGTAATGCTTTACTTGTACCAAGGAGGAAGAAGAAGAAAACAGGAGGAGAAGACACATGAGGAAATTGCAGCCTCTGTAGGATAGATGTGTTCTCCAGGGCCTGGACAGACCTCAGCACTTTCCCTGTTTTACACAAAGCAACAGTCCCTCCATAGGAATTCAGAAGGATGCACAAGATTCTCTCCAATGTTAAAGATAGTGTAAAATACAGATAAAAAGGGCAACAAGGAATAGAGCTATGGAAGCTCAATTATTATACTTATTCTCCATAAGCTTGGATTTTTATGTCTTATGGCCTTGATTCTCTCTTAATTTTTTACATTTTTGAGCTGATAAAGAAGTGAACTCCAGAACTATGCAAAATCCTGCTTGAATTTCAAACTCTCTAACATGCAAATCCTTAGACACCTGTCTGCTGTTGTTCCAAAGTGAAATACATTCAAACCGCTCTGCACTCTTCAATACATAAGGATTTATCTGCTTCAGGAACTGACTGTGGTTTACTTTCTTCCTGCAGAAAACATTGCAGAGCAGGATATTTTGCTCACTTTAATAGGCAGAATCAGCATAACATCATGAAGGGCTGCTCTGAAGCACCAGGATAGTTTTCAATGCATATAATTAACATTGGCAAAAGTAGAAAAAAAAAAAAAAGATTACTAGAATGAACTTGCAGTACCTTCTTGGGTTATCAGTGGGGTAAGTTTGTTTGCTTGTATTTCAATGCTGATTCCAAAGCTCAGGCTGGTTCAAGAGATTGAGGTAAATTAATAATTCATAATGTTTCTCTTATTTAACTTTTTTGATTCCATGCCAACTGAACATAACTATGCAGCTGGTGAAAATATATCTGCATCAAAAATTGTGAAAACTTAGAAAAAGAAAAGAGAGTACATTGTTTAGGATAAGTCCAGGCAAAGGAACTTCATTCCCTGAACTTAAAACTGTTTGCTTTAAGTTTTGATTAGAAATCAAGGTTTTATTTATATTTCCAAATTTAGGCTTTGTCAAAAGAAGCACTTTAATCCTTGAAGCAGATCAAAATATTTTGGGGGTTAGGAGCTATTTCTCTCTCAAATGGCAGCAGATATTTTTACATTTAAAACCTCACTTGTAGTATCAGTAGCTCAAACCTTCCAGCACTGTGTATTTGAAAGTGAAATGATCAGCAAAACTAAAGCTGATGTTATGGATGTTTTTTCTGTGCCTAAACTGAGGGACTTGCAAGAAGTGACAGGGAGATTTTGAATGAATGCAATGCTGTATACTGTGGCTTTTCATAATTTAAAATATATTAGTCAAATAAATGTTCTTATCTCTCCAAAAATAAAAGTAAGAGCATAGAGTATCTTTAAGAGTTTATCCTCAATTGTAGGGAATAGCTTAAAGCCTGTGTTTGAGAATAAAGGAATCCAGCTTCCTTAGGTGGTCTGCAGACCGCCAGCTGCTGTAAGCTTGTGACCAACTTTGGTTCTGGCTTCTGAGATGAATAATTCCTTCCACACTGCAGGCAAGTATCTGGTACAGGACTGCTTTTTCCTCGAAGACTGGCTGTCTGCTACTTTTTGGATTGGCTTTGTTACCCCATCACAGATTTATTCATATTGAAATCTAAATTACATAATACAGGGAGTATTTCTGTGAAAGCTGTATGAACTATTCAAAGTAAAAAAGCAAAGTCAACACCCTGGTGAGACTTTCCAGGTAAGACATTTGATTGCAAATTGATGTTGATGGAAGAATAGCCACTGCAAAAACCCAGGCATGCTATCTTGTCTCTGTATCTCCCAGAGCTTCATCTTTGAAGCTGATACTTCGTCCCATTGTCCCTGGGGATGATGTCTACAAAATGGTCCCAACCTCAACTTATCTGTCTCATCTCATTGCTCATCTGCTGGGAAACATGAGCTGAATTAGGACAGCAAAATGACCCACAATTTATACTGCATTTCTTTTGGCTTCCCAGAGGAACTGGCTTTAACATTTGACAGAATCAGTATAGCAGCTTGTTGTATGAAGCAGAAACACCAAGATCAATTTTAGACTGTAATGATGAGGTTTAAATGTTTCAAAATACCATTAAATGTTACTTTTTTCCTAATATACTAGAAAAACAATATAGACTTGAGCACTGTTGTTAGTTGATATGGTGAAATTGATAACAATAATCCATTGAAGGATATGTCCATGTTAAATCCTTTTGTAGAGAATTTTCACTTCTTTTTTCCCAATTACACATTTCATTTTCAATAGATTAAGAAAAGCTTGGATTCCTTAATAGGTGTCTGCACAGCATGTGGTCTTGACAGAGCTAAGAACAGCAATTGCTATGTTTTTAAAATGGAATGGTTTGTAAATTGTTAGATTAACCACCATTTTAATATAATTTTTTTTGCAAGTATTGGTTTGATAGTTCACAATAACGTGTAAATGTTAAATTAAGCTGACCTATTTGTTTTTGTCCAAGCATAATTTCACAAAGTATAAAACCATTTTTATAACAGCATGGGGTTAATACACTGACTATCTTTCCATGTAGAGTTAGAAAAAGACAAGTCGGGAAAGAAGTCTGTGAAGATTTTTCTAATGGAATAAGCTTAAAAGTAAAATTTCATGCCAAGCAATCTACACTGTATTTTTCAGTTGCTTGCTGTAGTTGTAAATGAAACTTGTTTTCAAGTATTTTCATAGAATAATGGAATCACAGAATAGTTTGTGTTGGAAAGAACCTTAAGGATCATCTCATTCCAACTCTCCTGCCATGGGCAGGGACACCTTCCACTAGACAAGGTTGCTCAGAGCCCCATCCAGCCTGGCCTTGGGTACTTCCAGGAGAGGGATAATTTTGAGTATTCTATTATGCTTATTACAACACACAATCAGTCTGTTCTCAACATGTCCCCAGAGATGTAGATGGACATTTACCATTATGTCACTTCATGTGTATTTTACTCTCTGCATCAAGAAGATGAGACAGGGGTGTGTGCGTGAGGGCATAGACTCTTTGATTTTGATAAAGGGGGTTTAGGGAGATCTGATGTTGTCCCAAACAACGTAGGATGATTTCTCTACAGGTTTCAGTGGATTCATCCCACAAAAGAGAGGTGCACAGGCAGGCAGTGCCAACTATTTTATTTGTAACTGGCCTTTTCTTCAAGCACAATAGACTTTGTGTTTATTGCAGTCCCAAAAGAGCACTGTTGGTATCAAGGACTCCTCAGCCTTGGTGAAGCCCAGTGACCAGGAACTGATGTTAGAGAAATTCAGTATGTGATGCCCAAGCTGTGAAAGATTAAACACAGGGGAAACCAGTCTGGCATCAGCATGGCTGCTGCACCTTGAGGTCAAACAGTTGCTTACAGTTGCTGGCTTTTTAGCACTTTGGCCTCTGGGCATACAGAAGCAGCAAGTGAGGTCATGCAATTACAGTCAGCCCTTCTGGTCCTTCTCCTGAGGGACACTGGACTGAATCATAACTCTTGCAATTCCCCAGAGAGATCTTGCCATTTTACCTTGACACTGTGACCTCACTGATGAATTTAGTCATTGCACAGCTTAACTTCTATGGTTGTATTTTTTCTTTATCACCTAAAGCACCGGACACTGGCTGTTGAGTAGTCATGACACAAAGCAGGTGAGTCTGTACTCAGGTGGCAGAGATGACTCTGTCAAGTGTTTAGCTGAAGTCACTTTGGCTGAGAAATTTCCTTGCAGACCTAATTGGAAGGAATGCCTGAAGATCGGTGGTCTTTGCAGCACGGGGAATGCTTTGGCCACTGGACACATCCAATTAACCCTGCATCCCTTTTGGACTCTTGTATGGGTTCTTGCTTGTTGCATGCATTCTTGTTTCTGAGGAATAGAGACAAAAGAATGTAATATTGTTCTGCACTAGTAACAGGATATCTAAATGATGCTTACTTGCCAGAGAAATACGGGAGAGATTAAAAGAACTAGAATCACTTCCCTACTAAACTGCCGTGAAGCTCATTAGAAAAATTGCTTATTTTCCACAGCATGCTGACCATTGACCAGGGCTGTTGCACAAAATGCTAAAGGAAACTTTGATCTGACAAGCTATGAAAATGTAGTTTCTTCTGAGAGATCTGTGTCCTATTAGCACTTAGAGCTCAGTCCATTGTCAGTTCAAGAAAACCTGAGGGTTTTGACTGAGAGTAGGAAACCAGGAGCTGAAAGCCTTGGATACTTTCCTGGACCTAGTGCTTTGGTGGTCTTCTGTTTGTCTTCACTGGGGGAGTAGCTGAGGACAGAATGATGAGGAAATTACATTTATTTTATCATTGGCAAATTTCAATGCCAGCAGCTAGTTCTGGGGCATACTGTGGGCTGAGAATGTGGTTGGAAAGCAATCTGAAGTGGTGTATGGGAAAGATTATGATTTTTTCTTTTCCATGATCCCGTTCAATGGTTTGCTCATCAGCAAATTGATTAATTGGGCATATTTGGGAGGGTTTTCACAATAGTGTTTGAACTCTATGATGCCCCCACACACACTTTTTTCCCCTGCAAACAGCCATCATCAGTGATTTGGAAGTGTAGAAAATAGTATTATAAGGGAACAGATGCGAACAAAAGGGGTGAAATTGAATGTATTAGTATTCAGCGGTCTGCTTTTGATTACCTCTGACTGGAAAATATTTGGAAGCCACCAGGGTCCCCTCAAGTGTTATGATTTCGTAAATTCAGCCCTCGTGTGTTGGGATTCAGGCTCCCTTATTGAAATTGAATTGATATTTTGTAAACTTCATTTGTGAATAATGTGATCTGACAGGGACAAATGCGAGGGAGAATTGTTTTCAAACCTTCTCCAAATGAAACTTATTATTGGGTAAATACAGATTTCTTTGTCTCTTTTCCTCTCTTTCTATCCTGAGCGTCTTCATGGCCTGAATATGTATCAACTTTTCCAAGGTAATTGAATTGATTCAGTCATGTGTGGGCAACAGAAATGGGCAATAGAATATATTCCTGATGGGGAAAAATTGAAAAGTAGAAGGATTTCTACTCAGGTGCAGGGCTGGGAGGGTCACAGTGCTATCAGAGGAGAGAGACACACAGGAGCTTCTTTCTGATTATCTCAGCTTTGGCCATTCTCTCCCTCAATAATTGCCCTCTGATATAACGCCGGCTTTCCAATTTTGCTGGCCAGCACCATGCCTCAGATGTGTTACATATTAATTTCCCTTTGCAGAAAATTTGCCAAGCTTTAGCTCAAATTCAGTTAGTCGGATTGATGAAAGTGGCAAAAGGATACGACATTTACTGATTCTCCCTTTTCACCTTTGATTAGCTCAACCTGTGAATTATTCTTGCCCTGTCAGTGTGCCATTAAATGAGCTGGGGCCAAGGTTGCAAGTTCATACTTTCTGATGTAACTGAGAGAAAGTGTGTTGAGCCATGATTTGTCTGACAGAGACCTAGGATCATTTCAATGCTGTGTTGCCATTATTTTAACAGGTCAACCCTTCATGAAAGAAAAACAAAAACAAATGCTTCATCTTCCTCCTCATAGTCTTCATTTCTAGCTCGTATCTCTGGCACCTGCTTATTCCCTGTGGTTCTCTAGTGGAAGAAGTCGTTGTCTTGCTCCAGATGAGCTGGAAAAGTCCATCCTTCCCTCTACTGCTTGATATTTTCAAATTGAATCTGGTTAGTCTGTCATGTTTGTATCCCACAGGGATTGCTGTCACAGGCTGGAATCTATGTAGTTAACTTTGTTTTCCCCTTTTTGTTTTCACTCTGCCATCATATTTCGGGTTTGATCTCTTCTGGAAATGCCACTCTCCGGTACTCCAGAGTGCTACAGCATTTCACTCTGCCAGCCAAGGCTTAGGGAGAGAACTTGGTGTCCATGTCCTCCTCTGTTACTGCACTGCTTTGACAAATCATGTTCAGGTTTTGAATGCTTTTTTCATTTCATGAGAGCCTTAAATTGTTGACTGTAAAGTTTGGGAGTTTTTAAAATGGTTAAATAGAAATTTTAATGTTGTCATTACAACTTGTTTACTGGGAATATTGTCAATTTTCATTCTCAAGTTAGGCAATGTGTTTTAAAAGACATTTTCCATAACAATGTTGGGCACATGTAGTGCTTTTCCAATATTCCAGATGTTCTTCAATCTATGCAGCATTGGTGACTGCAGGCTTGGGCAAAGGGGAAAGATTTGGGTTAAAATGGTAGGAGGCAGTGTATTAATAACTTTTGCTAATATGTTTTCCTGCAAAAGGTGTGCCACAAATATTTTGCTTTCTAGACCCTGAAGTAAGGACACATGGCTGGCAAACCCACCCAGTTTTGTCTGCCTCACATGCAGTCAGGAACTCCTGGGAAACACCTCCATCTGGTTCCCATGGTATTTGAATGGTCTCAGGATCTGAAGCAGTAGTGAGACACAGTGACAGTGTCTTCTGCCATTACGATGCTAATTCTGGTTAATCATTATCACAGCAGAGATGTGGTTTTGAACCCTTCTGTGCATGACACAATAGACTTCTTACCAGAAATACCTTTAAAGTGATTTAACGTAAACATAGTTATGTTTCCCTTTTTTTCCCCTCTAATAAATGACATTTCTAGTTATACCCAAAGGCATAATTAGGAGCATGTTTAACAAGAATTTTTTTATCCTTTCTTTGGTGCATATCTGCCCTTTGCAAATTATGGACTTCTAGACATCCATCATAACCCTGAAAAATCTAGTGTGAAAGTATCTCCTTTCTGGGAAAACTGGAGCTGTGTCGAGAACTGCAGTATTGTCTGCCTCAGTCTTGCCTGCCTCAGTCTTGCCTGTATAATATATATCAGCTTACAGCTGTTGAGTAGAAAGAATTGTTGGAAGTAGAGAGCAGTGAGGAGAGGAATTGGTGTGCTGAACTCTCTGGGAAGGGCTTCCAGCTGACATGCAGGAAATATTGCTCATGGCTCTTCCATCACTCAGTGAACACAATTGGCTTTCTGTAATTTTCCACAACCAAACTGGGCTTCGCCAGGTCAATAGCCCGGATGTACAGAATTGTCAAGACAAAGCATAAAAACCCCTTGCAATAACCCGTGTGACTGAAAGTGTAATGTAGACATACTCCTAAAAGCCATTCCTTGTAGAAAGTCACCTTTGGAAAGTACTAAAATCACTGACCATTAATAATGAGACCTACATTGCAAATTAGGTTATTTTAAATACATCAAACAACTTTCTCAAACAGAAAAAAAAAAAGAAATTATATATGTCATGGTAGTGTTTTCTATCTTTATATGTTATTAATTTGTACACTTAAAAAAAAATTGAGTCTGCTCATAGGAACACTTTATATTCTCTCGGGCTTAAAAGTGGTCTAGCTATGGCCTGCTAACTCTTATGGCCATGAAGAATGCATGTCTTGGTTATAAATGGTATCCACTTTAGCTTCATAGCTTAGAGCTGAATAAACACAGAATCACTGAATTGTACTCAATGGCTCTGTTTATACTGTATTTTGTTAGCATCTGACATAAATCAAGCGTGATTTGATTGACTATACGCAAAGTAGAGCTGGAATAAAATAATGAGGGTGTTTGTTAGCAGAGCTGCCAGTCTGTAGTAGTAATGACATTTAACGTAATAGGTAGCAGGTAGGTTAAAATGTGTTTTTTATTTGTTGTACATACATTTTATAAAAGAAAGATGTAGTAAGGCCTAGGGTGCAATTTTTCACACCACCCCTCCAGATAGGAGCTAATTAAAAACAAGGCGAAAAACTGATCATGAATGAATGCATTGGCCATTGTTTAGTGTTATACAGAACTGTACAAAAAAGATCATTAAATTCCATTCATCACTTTGGCTTTAAATTGATGCAAAAGACTTGTGCTTCTGTGCATAAGGTGGAGGCTAAGTACGAAGGGTATTAAATCAGTTTGAGAGTCTTGGGAAAGAAAATATTTAGCAAGAGAAATAATAAAGGACAGAATATGATAACATTGCTGTAAGGAGTGTTAGCTCGTTTGTTTTGAATACAATTCTGAAAGGTCAAGATGGAGGTAATATAAATGTTAATACTAAAATCCAGAGGGTTTGAAATTTTCAGCTGAAGCACTTGGTGTCACTGCAATAGCCAAATAAATTTTTATTATCTTCAGGTTTAAAAGTATGTTTTTAAAAAGTCTGGTGCTATAAATTTTAGAATTAATGACTTAAAAAATTGTAAAACTCTATTTTAAAGTGACTTTAGACTATAAGCTTACATTTTAGATTTTGACTGGTTACTAATTTTTTTAAATTTATTAAAACTCTTTTGAAAGCTTCTCCAAGTACTGGCTGGAACAGCTGAACAGTCTGTGAGCAAGTACACTTGGATACTAATTAACTGATTTGCGTAAAGCTATTTTCTACAGGCATTGAGAGCATACAATCATTATGGCCATAAAAATTGACTTCTGTTTGTTACACACACTTCTACTGGAGTCATAAAAATTATTCTTGGCTCTCATGTGTGCATGTAGCTACAAACTGCTATTAACACTGCCACTTGCACTTTGTCATAAAATACTAATTGCTTATTGACCAGGTCACAGAATTTGGGCAAAAAGTATATCTAATGCAAATAATGAAGTCTGGAAACCATCCTCTAACACTGCAGAGTTTGTGGGTCAAACCCTGGAAACAGATCTTGTGGCCTGGACCCAGAGCATGGGTCACAGAGGGGACTGTTTGCAGAGTTTCATATCTGAGCTTCTCTTCGAAGCATCAGGGCAATCCTTGGGGAAACACAGCCCCTATAGAAGAGAGAACAGACCTAGCAAGGGGTTTGCATTTAAATAAGTAGTCACCCTGGATCCATGTTCCTCCTGCTGAACATTCATCATACAAATGAATACATAATGTTTATGAAATATTGCCTATGTTCCTGACTGAGACCTCAGTGCCAAGGTGCTGAAAAACACAGAATTTCAAGGGAATAAGAAGTGTTAGGAACTGGACTGTCAGTGGATTAGTGCACAGGCATTCACTTTGTGCTGCATCCTCACGCTGAGCAAAGCCAAGTTGTCCCCCAAAGAAGGAAGTGCTTTCCCAGTGATGTAAGTGAAAGATGATGAAGATGATGAAGAGTAGGAGGGATAAGAGAAGGGTGAGTGAAACTTTTAGAACTCTGGCTTTGCAACATGTCTGTGCTGCCATGTACCCACATGTGCTTTATTCACTGTTGTGTTGAGGTGGGCCTGGCAGATGTGTTGTAGCAGGGGTGCAAGGGGGTCTGCTTGATTCCCCCTGCAGCAAGGAGGGCTGGGGAGAAGGATGCAGTCAGAAATCCCTGTTCAAAGGAACTAAACACACACAACGGCAGTTTTGCTGGTTTAAGAATTGTGGTGGAAATGAACTCTGTCCTGAAATTGGTGTAAACTCTTTCACCCGTGTTGGTTCTTATTGGAGGTGTTCAATATCTAAATGTCATTAGTTTATCATAATGAACATCAACCTCAGTGCACCATGCTGGGGTAATCAAACTGTCTCAGTATTTGGAGAGCAAAAAGGGCAGGGTTCTGTTCTGTCCCTGGTGCCCTTTGGTTGCTGGTGCTCCAGGAGAGATCCAACAGGGGGAGAGAACACACAAGAGAGCCGGTCACAACCCTGCAAGACATTTTAATGAAAACATCAGCCATTTGGCACAACTTGGTCCATTTCAGTGAGTAAATAAGTGACTTTTGAGATGATTTAATGAGTCAACTGTCTAAGGAAAGCTTGAGCGATATACAAAGATGTCTCTGACTCCATCAGAGGCAGAGATCCCCCCCAGCTTTTGGGAGGTGATGGAAGGAGAGCAGCTTTGATCTCTTTCATTCTGTTACTTCTAAAGCTGCTCTGCATTTTGTACTGCTTTTTATTATGGCTAGAGAGGAGGTGATGTGATTTCTAAATGTCTAACCAACCATTTTTGTCATACTCAGCAATGGTTTCAGCAGCAGTACCTGACCACTGAAAACAAGAAAAAAGCACAGAAACCTGTTGTCATGCTGTTCATAACTCTGATGTGAGCAGTCTCTCAAAACAATTTTAAAGACTTTGACAATAGAAGTATCTAGGGGAAAACAAACAGCTCTGGATTGAATCCCTTCATAAACATGCCATTTATTCATGATGATCTCACTTCTCTCACACAGGCATTGATGTCTCTCAGAGGTTAGAAATAAAAGTGATGCAAAAGTATTAATTTGCTGGTCAAGATCAAGGCATCAAGCAAGGTATGTAGTGCTGGATTTTTTTTAGGGGTAGGAATGTAATGAATTATAAACTTTGTAATTTAAACCTGTCCTTTGGGTTCTCCATTTTGTTGCTAATTCAATAGAGTTTCAGAGCTGTCTATAGTGCAGACAGTGGCACATCATCTGTACAATGGTCCTAAAAATCCATTATTTAAAAAATGTATTATAAAATTAATATCTATTTAAAGACATGATTGACATAAGCTGATTTCTATGGGCTGAACAACTTCCTTGTTTTTCTGAAGTTAACGGAGTTGCTTCAGGATGTGATGAGCACCAGGAAAATCTGATCCCTGGAAAAACAATGAAAGATACCATGAAATACAACTTTGTGTGAGTAGCTCCAGATGTGTGACCAATTGCCTTAGTGATTATGGTGAAGCAGGGGAAATTAATGCCTCTCAGACTCAGTGTTTTGAAAGTTGAGCTAAATGGTTTGTACAACACATCTTGGTGTCTTGCCCAAGGTGCAGGAGGTGGGAAGGTGCAATTCCAGGTCACTCTTCATAGTGTCTCAGCTAGTGACACACTGCTGCAGATCTTTCCAAGATACCTCATCATTAGAGACTCTGAGAGGTTGGTTTTCTTCCAGGAAGTAAAAAAGAAAGGAAATTCCTTCCTGTGTTTGAATGAGAAGGGCTCATGCTAATAACTTAGAGTTCAGGTGAGATCTTGGTCTCATGAGGATTCACTGTGTGGTTCTTATAATTTTATTGCAGTGTTTCACTGTCCTGTTTGTTTTTCTAATGTCTAAGTTTACACATCAGAATTCTGATTTGAAGGTTCTTTTTTTTCTGACTAATATTCTCCTGCATCTAGAAAGCCTGTTTTTTCAGTCCAGCTCACTGTTCTATGAAAATCCATCCTCTATGAAGATATCCATGTTTACTGAGCTGTTTTTAACTTTAAATGGGCACTTAAAGTACTTTTGAAATTCAGTGTGCCACAGATAGAACATGATCATAATGCACCAGCAGCTGTTGTTTAAGGAATTGATTCAATTTCATTTAAGACAGGATTTGTAAAGCCTTGTAGAGTTACGTGTGTTTAGCATACATACATTTTATTGAAAATTGAGTGTCTTACTCTTTTAGGTAGTTCTGAAAATCTCAGCCTAAATTTTCTTTAGAATTATTTCATATTTCCTTCAATGAATTCCACCCATCACCATTTTACAGGGGAAATGCTTCCCTCAGAGCTGTGTGTAGAATTCATCATTGATATTATGTTCTCACCACCTGCATGCAAAGCAGGACTCTTACTCTTTGCTTTATTTTCCCTGTTCTATATTTCTCTTTGCAGTGCATTTACCTCAGTGACTATTACCATGGAACTCAAATCAATAGAATGTCCAGTGTCCTGTATAATACAGTCCTATTTTTTTCACCCATGGGCTTTGATTTTGATGTGGGCTCTTGCACCACAAGCCTATACTTAATAATTAAAATCTTCATATTTCTTGCACAAGTTCCCTATTTTCCTTTCTGATGCATTCAGGCACCGTGAATTGTTCCCTGAAGCCAAATCTATACTTTTTATTGTTATGTGAATATTCTGCTCATACTAGTTATTACACTTTTACTTCCTACTCAATAAATATCTATGACATTCAGCTCAGCAATGAGTATTAGTCTGTCAGAACACTAATTTATGGTGAGAATAGTGTAATGTCAAAAGGTTTATGAATCAGAAATGTGTAAATATGAAGTTCAATAAGTGGCTCTTCTGTGAATTAAATTCTAAGCAAACATTCTGTTCCAATATTTACTTTGGGCTTTTTTTATCTCTTGTTTCAAAGCAGATCTGAAATGTCAGGTGATTTATGAACTTAGAAGACTCTTATTTGACATTTTTCCTTCTGCATTTTGTGGCAATATATAAGTCATCAGGTTGTTGAGGATGAGAATACATTTCAGTTACTTTCCTGGGATATAGCTCAATATTAACTTTCTGGTCTGCTGTCTTACTGAACAATGCCTGTTCCACTGACAGTTCATTTAGATATTGTCATGGTGTTGGAAGCTTTAAAGGGGTTAATGAGGTATTTATTCCATTATTGTTATTGGAAATTACAGTGTCTAGAACACTTACACAAGAAGATTAAAGATAGATGCTTTAGACCACTTTCTATAGTCTGATAGGCCATTATTTTCTGGTTCATAACACAAAATAGTACTTTTCATCAAGGAGCTCATATTCTCTAGATGATTCAAAAATTCACAGACCAAAACCAATGTGAAATATTAAGTTCCTTATACTTTTTTAACCCCAAACAAGTTAGAATGCAAATGTTTTAATCAAACAAGGTGAAAGTGTCATACACATTTCTCTCTTGTGAAGTCTGACGATGAAAGGGGTGCCTTGACATGTTGGAGTAGAGCTCCCCTAGCCTGGCTTCTGCTCATGGCTTAGCAAACAGCAAACTGTGCTGCTGCTGGTGGTTTTGCACAGGATTTAAAACTTTGTTTTTCCCCCGATTTCCAACAGGAAGACATTGAGTCAAGTTTAGCCATTTTACTGTGGTTCCTTAGGGTGGTAAGCAACTATTTCACACTGGAAGGACAACAGTCACAGTGCATGTATGGTGTGTTTGAGATATTTGGGATCCTGTCCTTGTGTGCCTTATTATTAGCATGAAAGTGCCAGCTATAGTTTTTCAATCTTGAGGGCCAGGAAACCATTTCATAGCCTTTCAATCTGTTCTGATTGTGCAACGTGGTGATGAAGCTATCAGAGGTCTGTAAAGCTTTTCTTGATGGTTTAGAATTAATAGAGCCAATCCTTGCAATCTTTCATGCTCATACTGTATAAGAAATTATGCAACCAGTTGCTTTGTTAGATGATAGATTCTTCCTGGTATCTAGATCTGGAACACATCTAGCAGCAGATAAGAGAGAGACAGCTGGGGAGAAGCAGACCTCCATCCTTGCAGAAAATCAAAAGCCATTGGGAATGGTCTTGGGAAACTTGTTCTGGCGATTTGGCTTGAGCTGACCCTTCTTCAGCTGTTTGACCATGCTTGGACAGGGGACTCCAGAGGTCCCTTCCAAACTCAGTCTGTTGTTCTGGGAAGTGCCGTTGAAGGCTCACAAGGAACTTTGCACCTCTGGGTGCACAGGTTGGTCAAGGGGCACAGCAGGACATGTGCACTGGGAACCTCAGGGCTGCTTCTTACATCTCCTTTTGCAGGGCACCACCCCTGTGTCTGCACAGATCTGTTGAGAAGCACGTGGTCCTTCTCCCGACAGGAGGATTTATTTCCCACACTTATTTGTTGTGGAGCTATAAGAGTGATGTGGTTTAATTCCTTCATCTTGCTTCTCCTGGATACCTTTAAGGGCTGAATGGAGGTGAATGCCACCTGTACTGTCCTGCCTGAGGTGGACACCTTCAGTGTCACTCAAGATGTCTCTGACTGGGTCTAGGACTCCTCACACTCAGTTTGAGGTTTTCTTCTGTAAAGCAGCCTTCCCTCTTTGCTTCCACCTTTGCCTCTTCATTTTCTTCCTGAACACTCACATGCATCATCCTATGGTCAAAAATGAACCGGTTTGAAAGAAAATTTGGTTCATCAGTGTTTAGAAAATGGACTTTTTTCTAGAGGAGAGATTTAGTCAACATTTAGTTTACGTGTCAAGACTCACAGTAATCCTTGAGAACAAGACAACAAGATAACAGGCTGCAAAACAATATAGTTTAGAGCCAAGATGTATTGGGAGATATTCATGTAGCAGAAAAGAACTTCATTGTAACAGAAATGAGTTTTATTTTCACACAGCAGTACAATGTATAATCTGATGCATTCCCACAAATAACTTTATCATCCTGAATATTATTTTGGAAAAAGTAAACATCAACTGAGAAGGTTTCTGCTTACAAACAGAAAAACCTAAACCATTTCTGGATTTGGGGATTGGCTAAGTGTTTTTTTATCCTTTTATGAAGTGGAGATAGGTTATAAATCAGAAAAAAAAGTATAATTTCTAGATGATACACAGCTAGCAATGCCCATTTCTACTGGCCAGTACATCTGTGTGACTATTTCATCTTCCATGGTAACTTAAACACAAGAAAAAAGCCTTTACAGTTCAGGGCACTGCTGCCTGACCAGAGGTTTATAATAATTCATAGACCTTTCACTTTCATTTTTCTAGTGCTGAGGAATTACATTCTGCTATTAAAATGGCTTTGTAAGTTACCTGGTGGAGTGTATATATTCTGCCTGCTCAAAGAGACAAATAGAGCATGGTGGGGAGCAGGGACTTTTAATAGCAGATGTTCTAAAGAATCCACGTGGCTTGAGAGAGGACATCTTTGTGCTTCCTCTAGCTCATCAGCTCTTTTTCAGGTAGGATCCCTTAAGGGAGGTGGGCTAGCAAGCACTGTTTGTCTTCCTCGGATGGTAGCCACCTGTGTTTGTCCTTTTGTGCCAATGAAGGGCAAGAAAAGCTTTGTGAGTGGGGCATGAATCTGACATCTGTGAGTGGTTGTAAACTTGGGCAAAGTGTTGGGTACCAGCTGCCAGATCTGTGTGTGAAAGGCTTGGGAATGTCCTAGGCAGACACTCTGCAGCAGCAAGTGGGAACAGTTTGTGGGCATCTCAGGGGCGGTTGGGATCTGCTCAGTGATTCTTTGGGTTTTAACAGTCTTGGCCCCAATGGCAAGACTTGGAGTACAACCCTGATGTGGAGGGCTTCATAGAGCTCCTTTCCACAGTTAGAACCCTACCTAGTGTTTTTCCATTGTATTTTCAGAATTTATTGATTTCCCTGCTTGGTTGACAAAAGCCTGGAGGAGAAAATGAGAGTTTCTGCTGGGAATTTCATTCTTAATGGAAGACAATGCTTGTCTGAGGCTTCCAGCTATAATAGAAAGTGCTTCCACTAAAGCTAACTGGACGAAGTCAGTCTGGGGAGGTTCCTGGGAGGAGGTGATGTGTGTCTACTGGCTTCCCTGCAATGTATGAGTTTTGACTGGTTTGCATGTATGTGATTGCTGCAAATAGTAGACCCAGCATGTGGGTCTCAGAAGGAAAGGAAATGTTGGAGATTCAATAACCAGTAAGAATAGTCAGGTTTTGATCATGTCAAAATTTAGCTTTTTGGCTGAACTTTCAGGCTATTTCCAGAAAAATATGATGGCTCCCATTCCCCAGTTTAAACTGCTGTGCTCAGGGCAAGAGAAAAAGCCAAAAGGTAGTAGCCTGTCTCTAAGCCAAAAGGTAGTAGCCTGTCTCTAAGCTGTTTTACCCCTCAGATGAGACTAGGTAAAAAAAGAAATAAAAAAAACTTCCTTGGCCTTTGTGTCTTCATACTCCAGTTTCCCCTTCAGTGAGCACAGCCTTATATTCTTAGTGCTTCATAGGAGGTTATAAGATGTTGGGCTGAACCTCCATAAAAATCACAACAGCAAAGCTTTTTGCAGAGTGGGGAATGTAATTTACTGGTGTCCACAGAATAAACTGACATTTTTGCATGCCAATAGCCACCTGTGTTCCCAATAACAATGCCATGCTCTTCTTGGCATCCTCATAAACCTCCAGACAAGTCTGCAAAATTATCTTTTCATTCACTGTTCTAATTTTTCATGTTCCTTTTTTTAAAATAAACCTTAAATCTTGCCCTTGTGTTTTACAGATTGATAAGTGTCCTGACATTGCAGAACCTGGGGTAGATTGTATCAGCTTTCATTCCTTCCCTTGCAGGTGTAGCCTTGCCATGTGTGACATGCCATTCATAACACGGACAGGAATGTACAATTCAGAATACCAGGGGTTTGTCACTGGATGGAAAAAGAAGCTCAACTTTTAAAACTGATTTTGGGAGAGGGAGTAACACTGGCTCTGGGGGCCTGCTTGAGGCCACTCGAGTGTTGTTCTGGGAGTGACCCTGGTTTCCTGGGGGCTGCTGCTTGCAGTGTCCCCAAACACAGGGTGTCCTCCGGCAGCTCTTTTAGTGCTGGCTCCTCTGTGATAGAGAGAGCCCCGGGCCCATGGTGCAGGCGCAGGTGACGACAAAGACCCGAGAGAAGGGCCCTGGTGTGATTTCCAGCTCTTTTGTTTCCCGGGGAGGGGCAGCAGGGAAGGCAGGAGAGGGTCCGGGGTCCAGGAGAGGCGGCGCAGGGATCCGGGAGAGCTGAAGGCTTCAGTAACCAGGAGCAGAGACACAGGGAAAGCAGGGGATTTATAGGGATACAAAGCAGGGGAAAGTAACCAATTGGGGTACAGGGATTAGCATGTAACCAATGGAGAACTGAACCACAACAAAGTTTCTAGAACATAACCTTATACAGAACATGAAGTAATGTAGCAACGAACCAATGAACTGAAACATGTAAACAAAGGTGCAAGGGACGCTGGGGGTGAACCAAAAAGCTCACCCTGAGCACAGTGTGACTCAGACTGTGGCAACCTCAGGCTGTGCCCCTCAGCCTTGAGCCTGCGGGGCTGTGGCTTTTGCCACATACGTCACCACAAAGGAGGGAAGAGAAGAACTGGGTATTTATTAATTTCTGCTCCTAGTAAAAACCTTTATTTTCAAATTTTTAGAAGTGCCTATCTTTGGCACTCAGTGTCTCTCAAGCCTATGCAGCTGCACTGGCTCCCACAAGCTAATGCCTCAGCCCTCCATGTGGCTTTTTTGCAAATTATAAATTATTGCAAAAAGAATGTAGAATAAATATTGCTTTGTAGGTTGGCAGCTTATGTATAACCCTCAGTTCTCTGTTCATGTTATTTCATGTCGATAAGGAACAACTCTGATGAAGTCAACACAGTTAACCAAGTTAAAAATATCTGGAAAGTCCGGGATTGATTCTGATGTATTAAATTTGTGCAGATTAAATTATCCCACCCTATGTCTTTGCAGTTGTTATAGTGTGTACAGATGCCACTAGTATTTTGGCAAATACTCTCAGGCTATTTAATGAATTTTAATTATTAGATCATCATAAATCAAGAGTTACACCATTTTAATCAATGGTGCCATAATGTCTCAGGATGCAGTACATGGAGGAAGGCCCATGAGCAGTTCAGCCTAACAGGAAAATCAATGATGCTGGTGTCAAAGTTATTTCAATTACATTTGGGATTGGCTTTGTCTGTATGGTATGTAGGAGAGGCCTTCAGTTGGACAACACTGCTCTAGTTTTACTGATGGTGCTGGGGGAAGGACAAGTTATACAATTTCGCTATGTTTTTGGTTTTCTGACTGCACACATATGATTTAAAAAGTCTGTGCTCTGATTTGTGTGCTGGGACAACCTTATCTCTGGTTTATCTATTGATTTTTGAACGTTTAGCCACTTTGCATATGTAATTACTATATTTGCACTTGCAAATCAAACTTTGCTAATTAGGATTACTGCAAGAAATCGTTTTGGCTGCAGTAGTTCTGCATACAAAGATGTGATAGAATGGCCAATGCTGAAATCCTGTGATTGGGAATGCTACAGTCTTGGCGAGCTGGAAAATAGTTTTATTTCCATAACATGTGGAAAAATATGCCACAATAATATTCAACATTAAGAAAATTATTTAAGCAATTGTTTTGCTAGGATGTAGTGCTACATGCCCGGTGTAGAAAAAATCACCCCATTACTTTTTCTTCTGGATTAAATAGTACTATTTCTACATTGACCTGTATCTTTCAGACAATACCATTTAAAAAACCCACAACTTTCACTTTTCAGATATTTGGATATGGAGCATTTTGTAACAGAGTTGTATATTTGAAACAGTGGTATTTTACCTGTGATTACTTTTAATTACTCACTTTTTTTGGGGATATTTTTATTGGCTAATAAATATCTGAAAAGGAAATCTCTGCACGAACTGTGTGCAGAACAGCATTCTTCAAGGCAAGAGTGGGATCAGGCTGAATTTCTGTGGTCCCTGTGAAACTATTTGTAGTTTTTACAAAACCTTCACAATTTACACTTGAAGGCTATATTGTAACTATTGTGAGTGCTGGGTCATGGCCAGTTTTCCATGGCTGGCAAGTCAGGTGTCTCAAGAATTCAGCACTGAGCATTTTGCTTTGAAAGGATCAGCTCAAGAGCAGCTATAAGCGTTTACTGCCCTGCTCACTGTGTTGTGTCATGGTCGTTTCATAGTGAATCTGGTAAGAAATTTATTAATTTCAATACAATTCTCTGTTCTGTTGCTTACGTCATATGTTTCACCCCAAACAACCTCTGTGACTTTCACAGAAGAAACAAAACTCTGAAGTACCCTGTCTTATCCTTCGACTTGAGGACATGCCTGAAGCACATGAGTGTGATGATGGGAATTTCATGATTGATAACTGTATCATTAAAAGCTCAAAATTAATCACTGCGTATCACTATACTTGAAGTAGTCGTGCTTGTTGAAAAAATTGATTAAACCCATCTTTAGGCAGAATATCTATTGCAAAAGAAAAATGTGAAAGAAAATTGATTTTGATTCCTTGTAACATAAAAAAGCGATGATCATTTCTTTCCCTCCTCCCAGTATGTAATCAAACATGAGCTATACGATCAGTAACAAAATTATTCTGCTTTGAGCCGCTAACATTCTTCACCCAAACCAGAGCTTATAAGGCAGGCACTCTTGACCTGTTTTCTGTGGTTTGCTAGGTTTTTAAGAAAGAAAGACAGGAGTCAGAGAGGCTGCACCAAAAAGCTCATGGAAAAAATAAGTGATCTCGATCTGCCCTGTGCAGCGGGGAATCAGCTGTGAACAACTCCGAGGCACCCTCGTCTCCAAGCTATGCATGATTTATGGGGGTATCTAACCCTAAGAGCAATGTGGGCAGACCACTGCAGTGATTAAATCCTATTTGAATGTTTTGTTAGGATAGTTCCTGACAGGACAAAGGGCTCCTTATTCCCCTGCGACAACATCTCACACACAGCCTTCCTCCCCTGGCTTTCTCGGTACTAATCACCCCTAAAAGCTAAATAACTGAGGTTTCTGAAAAAGCCTGAAGGAGGAGTCCTAAGGCAAATGGTTAATGCCTGATCTTCCAGACACAGGGCTAATTAACTGAATCTTTAAAACATCATGATGGGGATTTTCTGCATGCAGGTATTATCAATTATCCCATGAATTCAAGAGCTGCAACTCCCGGTAATTAACACCACGTATTCTTTGCATAAGACAGGACTGTGGAAGGGGAAATAGCTGCTGTAACGTGAAATTCTCAAGTTAAATTGTACCATTGAATAAATCCATAGATTGAGGATCAAAACAAAGAAGAAAAACATGCTCAGTGTGCGATACACAGAGATAACAAGACTAAACCAGCCAGATTCATTACACTTCCAGTGCATTGGCGTTTGCACACTTGTGCACACCTTTGCATGTGCAGTTTTCTCTCTTGGAGGATGCAGATAATTACCAGTGTTATGAGCTGCCAGCTTCACAGGTGATGGGGGAAAGCTGTTATGCTTCTATCATCCTAAATTTTTGTTTAACTCAGTCAGAATGAGTCCAGGTACTGCTGAAGGCAGCTGAAGTTGGAAATGACAGGTTAGCTGTGCTTCTGTGCTGCTAACAGCTAACACACATCCTCTGCCATGGGACACTGGGCAGCCAGACTAATTCTAGGACTCAATTTTCAGACCTAGGTAGCTTAAAGTGAAATGTTTTAAGGCACATTAACACTACCTTGATATCAGTCTGGTTATCAAGTTAGCACTGGGCTGCCCAAAATAAGTATTTTGGTGACTATGGATTTAGATGGTTAAAGGCAATCAGTGGTAAAGATTAAACTCTGGGCTCAGACATGAAGACAAGTTATTCAGCAGGGGTTCTGTTGATTTTCCAAAAGTGTAACAAGTTTCTCTTCTTCACATCTCCTGTTCAGTTAGATATGCTGAAAATGAGACCTGAGGCTCTGACTTTCCAATGCTGATGACCAAAGGAATCATTCCTGTGCATCACCTGTACAACAGGGTAAGAAAGAAATTAGTCCTTTTTTGTAACTCTCATGATGCAAAAATCATAATGATGGACTTTTTAAAAAGCACAGGATGTGCAAAACCTGCACACACAGCCATAAAGTGACACTGAAGTTTTCATGAGAAATTTAATGTCTAAATTTATGTGGAAAGGTCCTAGGCAGACTAATCCTAGTCCTGGGACTGACTAATCTCAGATCTCTGGTTTGCCCCTTTTCCTGCTTACTCTGTGTGAAGGCACTTGTTCTAGTACAAATGGGATGGTAATTTTAGCTAATCTTAAAATGTTTCCAAAGCTGTGTATTATAAATTATGTGTGATGTGACTGTAGATAGGGTTTGGTTTGGGGGAAAATCCTTATCACCAGCTGTGGTGCTGTTGTTTTTGAAGGCTAGAAGTGTTGGTTCTAAATTCCTCACCCAGTAGAATATTAAGTGAGGAGTCCACACACACCAAAAAAAAAAAAAAAAAAAAAAGGAACAAAAGGGACAACTTGCA
>VZRZ01005146.1:260373-305748 GCA_013398175.1 Climacteris rufus | reverse complement strand
AAAAAAAAAAAAAGGCACGAAGTGGTCAATCTGCACGGACAACTGCCCTGCAGAATTTTGGATGATGACACAGTTGTCAGTTTTGCTATCCAGAAGCATCTGTCTTGGGCAGGCTTAGCACGGCCTCAAGCTGCACCATGCAGCCCCTGTGAATGATGTCTTCTTATTGACCTGAACTGATTATTCAGAGAGATTCTTGCTGTGCCTAAACTCCAAGACCTAACATCACTGGGCAGTCAGTGTTTTAAATCTTAACAGGTGGTGCAGTTTAGACCAGCCAAAAAAAATTATCTTTGAAATCTATTCTCTGGAATAGATTCGCAAATTTATGATTCAAGGAATCAGTTTTTCCATCAAACCCTCTTACTTGCTTTAACCTCCATGGCATTTAAATTGCACCCCTGATGCAAATGTTACCCAGAACCTATAACCTGGGTAGGATTTTGCTAGAGGTAAAGTCAGCAAATTGTTCTTACTTTTGAGTTAGTGTGTTAACTTTCAGAATGTGGCTTGTGCCAACTCTGGAAATGATCGAAGTCAGAAATTTTTTGCTTGTGGCAGATTCTAAAGACACTATCCACTATCTGGGATTAGATCCTTGTTGCTCTATGGACCATAACCATATAGAGAAGACTCAAGTGCTGAAAATCAGAAATGTGTTTAACTAGTGTTTTGAATTGGGTCCCTAGAGATTTTTCTTCTATTTTCTCTTGCTCTATTCTTTCTTTCTTTCTGTGTTTTGTTTTGTTTTCTTTTTTAATAGGCAGAAACATGCACTGAGATACACAGGTGTACACACATGAAATCACAGGTGAACAGCACAATGATGACAGAAATCTCTTTGTCTCTTGAGATGGATATATTAAATAATTTTCGGTATTTTCCTTCAATATGTTTTTCTCTGTCCTTACAATCTGCAAAGTAAAGGCGAGGGAAGGGCTGGGGTATGGGTTTTTTTTGTATTTGTTTTTTTTTCGCTTAAATCAGCTTGGCCTATTTGTGGTGTTTATTTCTGTGAATATGAGTGTGATCAGCACACCCCTAATAAACCCGTTAGCTCTGCTTATGTGCAATTTTAGCTCCTTGCACCCTGTTAACATAGGCTCTTAGTGCAGCTGGTGAGTTTTAAAATCATCTCGGGGTGCTTCACTGGACTGAAGAAATAATTAATTGAAGGCTCTCAGCACGTGCTAAGTAGCTCGGTTGAGTCTGAAGATCTGAACAATTGCTTTGTTTTTTCCTTTCCTTATCACCATTAGCCATTTTCAGTGGATAGAGATACAAAATAACTAGCCTTTACAGTGAGCCATTAAACTGTCATTTGGGCAACTGTGCATGAAGAGGCATCAGATAACGGTCAGTGCTGGAGTAGAACAGGGTTTGTGAATCATAGCTGTCTCCACTGTACTTAAATCACATTCACCACTGGAGCAGTCAAGGGTTTCATTAAAGGGAGAAGCATTCATCTAGAGAAATATATCCAAAAAATGAGAGTAAATAAAAGCCTTACATTTTTCTCTATTCCTCTTCATGTTTTATTTACCACAGTGGGGGCTTAACAAGGTAGCAAATGTAAAGAGCAGTGAGATAACCATGCAGAAGAGGATTCTGAAAATAAACATGGTGACATTTTAAAAGAGACGTTCCACACTGGGGCAGATTTAGGTTTTTTTTATTTACAGAGCACTTAGGGGGATAGTGGAGGGGAAGCTGTGAATATATTTCAGTGGGGAAAGTGTAAAACTGACTTAAAAAAAATCTTCCTCTGCAGAGATGTACATCTGGAAAGAGAAAGCAATATCTGTTGAGACAGAAGATTCCTCCTTTGCCACTTATAAAGAATGCAGAATATAAAAGAGACACTTTCATATTATTGGTGTTAATTAATTATGTGCTAATTGCTACACACACAAGAATTGCAGACTTTGCTCCCTAAGAGCTTACAGTTCAAATAAAGAAGGTCTCTGGAAGTGAACAAAACCCAGAAGGCACACGGGGGAGACGGGAAGGGGCAAAGGGCCAGGAGGCTACAACAGCACAACCATGTGGCTTCTGCACCATGTCTCTGATACCAACCATCTGAATCCTTTAATAATATACAAAAAAGGGGGAGGAAGGGGTTGAAATGGGGAGACAGAAAAGGTTTTACATGCAGAAGCTGAGGGGCAGAGAGCCTGGGTCTGCATGGCATGATGGTGAAAGTGTAAAGAGCCTGGGGTAAAAAGTAAAGTAGAAATGGCTGTACAGAGTACAGGAGATCCAGTTCTGCCTGAAATCTGCCTGTGGAATGCAAGTGTATGTTCATTCCTCTGCCACCTTCCTTCTGCATTTCCCTAGCAAGGTTGCTTCCAGCAAACAGCACCTTCACTCCCTGGGAACAGGCACAGACTCCCCAGAGGGAAATCGGTGAGCCAGTACTCCTTTCGTGCAAAAATGTAGCTCTTGCTAGGAAATGAGATGCTGAAACTTCTGCTGCTGGAAAACAGGAAGAATGAATCCATTCAGTGCTTCCTCCTTAGAGCTCTTGGCCCAGCAGTATAGATGAAATTTTGCTCTTTTCTAGTTGGACCCAGACATCAACTGCCCCTCATTTGCTTGACAGGGAAGAAGGATGCTCATTTGCCTCTGAAGCAGCAGCCCATCATTTCAACTCCTCTGGGAACCCAGCCTGGCCACCACTGCTCTGCCAGGGTAGGGAAGATGCTCTGCAGCTCCTCTCTCCCTGTGCAAGCACAACAGGCAGCAAGATTTATTCTTCAGGCCTCACATTCAGCCCTCTCTAATGTAATTACCAGATGCTGGGCTTTATATAGCAGTTCCTTAAGTACCTATAAAATCAAGGCCAGAAATCACATCACAAGCCTCCTCCAAGCCACCTGGATCACATTCTTTGTTGCTGTGTGCTGTGCAAAGTCACTGGTGTGAGATGGTTGCAGAATGATGCTGATTTCAGGGTGACAGGGCTTCACTTGGCTTTGCACGGCTTTGAATGAGGCAAACTCACAAGAAAAGCCTGATCTTGTGGTTTTCTGGCATCTGAGTCACTTTGGGGCTTGACTCTTCAGGCTCCACGGACCTATGAGTTTAGGGTCTAATTCTCCACTGTAAGATGAGTATAAATACTGAATAATTCAACCAACCCCCTAGATTTACGAAAATAATTTGATCCAAATCTAAGTGTAACTTTTGTTACTTCTGTTTCTGCATCCCTGTTTCCAGCCAGCCACAGATAAACGATATGCTCATCTTTAAAGGATTTTGCAGTGTGAGCACAGCCACGTGCCTGGCTGCCTGCTTGCATTCCTTATGGGCAGTGGGACACTCCTCTTATTGCATTCTGCTCCTGGGCACATCTCTGCTCATGCTGTGTTTATCATCAGCATATGGGATGATCAGTGTGCTCAGGAAGAAGCTGCAGACATGCACAGGTGGGAGGAAATCCTGGTGAAGGTTCTGATCCTGATGCAGACTTGTTGCACAGAGGACTGACAGCAAAGCCTGGCTGAAATGTGGGCAATGATGCAAATGTGCTCGCAGACCAATTTACAGAATCTGGCTCTGATATTGGTAAGATCAAATGCCATAATGATGGCATCCTCCAAGATGGAAAATGTGGCCATGTTTGGGGTGGTCAAAGAACAGGGCAGAATTGAGCTCAGGAGTCAAACTAGGGAGGTAGGTGACTTCCTCTGAGGTGTAAATTTTCTTTGAAACAAGAGAAAAAACTCTCTGAGGTCTGTTTTTACTTAAGAACTAAGGAAAGTCAAGGATATGATTTCTTAAAATTTAACACAGCGGCAATCTAAGCAGGAAAAATTTGTGTTGCACTTGGAGCTGAAACTCCCTGGAATTGAGGACAAAATCCCTGTGGCTGTGAGCTGAGCTAAAATTTTCACCCTGGAACTAGGATTTCTTGTTGCCTCATCTTCTTGCATCAAATGTTTTCAGGTAGTGCATTTCTTTCTGTTCCAGTGCACAGCCCTAATTCTACTCTGCAGCATTTCAGGACTCTAACATTGTAAAATGTGGGTTCAAACACGATTTTTTTCCATAGGAATGTGTTAAACAGGCCATGAAAAGCCAGCATGATCAAAAGATGTTCTACAAAGTATTGATATTTCACTGCTTCTTACCTTGAGCTTCTCCAGTAATTCACCATATCAGAAATACAATATTTGTAAGTTCTTTTTCATAAAGGCCTTTATGGGTTTGGAAATTTAAACACCGCGAAGCTGAAGTTGAATTGGAAACCAAAAGTCTCTAAGCTTGTACATCTTAGGAAAAAAAAAATTCAATTAAGTGGGATTTTAGCCGTTTCAATAAAATTGGACTCTCCTTTTTCAAGATAAGGGTCCTATAGAGCTGCAGCAACCTTTATGTGGCAGGAATATCCACTTCTACTAAATGTATAATCCTAGCTCAGGATACAATACACACAACAGGAAATCAATGTATAGTAGAATCAATTTGAAAATATAAAATAAACTAATATATGAGTGGAAAATTGACTTCCTATGGATTAAAAGCAGCACAAATGGTAGAAAAATCTGGCTTTTTAACAGGAGGAGGTGGGTGGTAATAATAATGCAACTGATTAACTAGCTGGACTCAAGCTGCTGTGTGTGCACATAGATTTTTTCCTTTGGTAAAAGGATTCAAAGAAGAAATAATTTATTGGTGCACTTTGCTCAGTGTTTGTCATTGAAAGGATGCCAAGTGTGTACAGCACCATGAAAAAAGGGGAAAAGTAAAAGATATGGAATGCATTATTTAAAATATCAGCACCGTAAACAGTGTAGGATTACTGCAGGATTCCCTTTATAGCTGTAGGGACATAGAAATGTTTCCATTACGATTATCATTGAAGAGTTTATAACTCGGCCACTGAGAATTTTGTATTTTAAGGGAATTTAATGTTTGCATAATATGCTGTACTGACAGTCTGGGAACTGGAAGTCTCTTATTTGCTCTCAGAACAGATACAATCAGACATACAGGGAAAATGGCCCCCAGTTTATCCCCAGTTTATGCCAACCTCAGTCCTGCCATCAGCAGGTCCTTCAATATCAGTTTCTTTAGGCCATTTTTGGTCATTGTTACTTCTCTGGTGATTGCCCTCAGGGAGAATGAAGTAGGGACAAAGTAGATTGACACTAGAAAGTGTTTTATTTCTCATCTCACAAAAAAGATTTGTGAGAAGCATAAAGCAGAGGTGGAAGGGAGAGGGAAACAGATTGTTAGCACTGGACCAATCCATTGGGATAGTACTTCATGAGTCAAAATTTGATAATGTTTGCACATGGAACTTTTCTTCTTGATTTCAGGATCTGAAGTCAGCCATCAAAAGGTGTGTTTGTGCAGACAAAGTCACAGACTGGGTCAGAAAAAGACCCAACAGACTACTGAGTTTTTATGGACTAAATGCAGTCGTGTTGTGAGTAGACCTTTTCTTTAATCCTTGTGTGTACAAAATTTGGTCTGCATGAAGTGGAGGGAGGGGTGTTATTTTAGATGAATATCTGATATAATTTAAACTAGAATTCATTCTTCTCCAGAGTTTGGCACTTCTGACCTAAATTCTGTGTGCTGAGATCTATAGAAAACAATAGAGAGTGCATGAGTCTTGCCATCCAGGAGGGGTGTTATTGGGTAAGAGTACTTTAAGATGTTGGAATGGTTATTCTTTAGTGTTAGATTTATTCTCTTGCCTACAGTTCATGTAACAAACAGCTCCTCTTTTAAACAGATCTTGGGATCAAGAAGAAAGTAGTCCAGATTTTTTTTGTTTGTAGGGTTGTAACATAAACATCCACAGCTGTCAATGATCAGGAAAGTGCCTGGCTATCTGTATTTGCTGCAACTGGCACATCATTTTGTAGTCAGTAATTCCCCAACACTTTTCACTTTGCTTTATAAGGGTAGAGGAATCTCTGAAAAAAATGCATACCTACAGAATATATATGTTTTTAACAAAAACTAAATCTGCTAAACCTTCCAATTGAGAAGTGATGAAAACCCAGCTTGGTATCTTAAACAAGTCAGATAACCAAAAAAACTGTAGAGACTTTTAACACCTTATTAGCTGCATTAAGAATTGTTACTGCAATTGATGTTACCAGGATATGTGATGTATTCACGTAATGAACTGCTTTTCAGCCACCCTGAGATGTCTCATATGTCAGTCTGGAGGCTGCGATCCTCCAAACAGATAGGAGTAATGAAGGTGTGTCTAGCACTAACTGAGCATGGAGTGCATTTAAAAAATGAAAACAATAATCATGCTAAATAGGACTGTTGCTGGAAGCCATTAGTATCTATCAGATGAGCTGTAGAGGCATTGACAGAAATAGTTTAATATATTGTCAAGGGTGGTTTTTAAAGTGTTTCAACCCTACAGTGTCTGAGACACTCCAGGAAATTGGCTGAGCATATTGTCACTCTCAGGATGTCCAGTCCTTTCTCAGGGACAACAAAGTTTAGGGTGTGGGAATGCCACCCAAACAGCTCTGAACGGACTGAGGACTTTGTTGTTCCAGCTCCAGGGAGATGAAAAGATCTTCCACATCCTCCACGTCCTGCATTGGCTGTGGTGCCTCATGCCCTCTGCAGCCCTTATGCTTGGGGTGACAGCTCTGCCTGCCTGCCCAGAATACCTCAGCTAAAGGGGGAAAAGAGCAGGGAAAACATGGAAACTGCATTGCAGGGAAAACTGGGAGAGATTCTTCAGTGCTGAGGACAGCTTTTAGCAGCGCTGAGGCCTACCTCCTCCCTACAGAACAGCGACAATTTGTGCCTACATTCTCCCTACTTTTCCATAAGAGATGGATAATTAAATTTATTATCAGCTATGCTAAAGAACATACATTTCATTGTTGCAAGGAAGGTTTGTGGTGGGAATTTATTTTATAGTCACACTGCTAAAATTCACTATTTCAAGTGTTGATACTGAGCTTGAATGAATGTTTTGAAGAGGTACATACATCCAAGGAAGCCTTCCAACCATGAATATTAATAAAGTCTGAGCTGAGATCCTGTCTGACAGATGACCAGCTCCACACCATCCATTGCACTGCAACATGTTCTTGAGCCTCAATTTGTCAGCAATAAAAGTCAGCTTGCCTAAACCTTCTGTTAGGATAAGTTGCAGCATTGTATGCATGAGGCATATGGTAGTAGAGTCCCTGAAAATCACAGGGCTGCACTGAGGATGAGTTTTTGTGTGTGGCTCCCCAGCTGCTTCCCACGCATCAAATGACTCTCCAAAAGCACTTGGTGCAGTGTGTATGGACGCTGCATTGTGTTAGATAATAAAAATATTGTTGTTGCAGGCCATGCTTCTACCTGAAAGGAGGCTGTAGTGAGGTGGAGGTTGCTCTCTTCTTCCAAGTAACAAGTGATAGAACAAAAGGAAATGGCCTCAAGTTGCAGCTGAGAAGGTTTAAAATATATATTAAGAAAAATTTCTTCATGGAAAGGGTGGTCAAACAGTGAAACAGGTGAAGTGGTGGAACTGTTATCCCTGGAAATGTTCAAGAAACATGTAGATGTGGCATTTAGGGATATGGTTTAGTGGTGGGCCTGGCAGTGCTGGCTTAATGGTTGGACTTGATCTTCGAGGTCTTTTCCAACCTAAACAGTACCTTGATTCTAATGCTCTAGACATTGTCATGGTGGTAGAGACAAGACCTTGGCAAAGAGATGCATATTTGACAGTGCAGTGTCCTGGGGGGTTTAATCATCACAGCACAAATGGTGCAATGACTGCTTTAAAGGCACATAGACTGACAACTTTCAAGCCTGAAGGATGGCAGCGATGTTCCATGATCACTGGTGTGAATGCCAGGGTCTGGGGTTTTGTATGGAGGAAAGGGGACAACTTGAGAAAAGCTGTTTGGATCAGATCAACAACTGCCAGAGTAAGCACCAGCAACAAAATAAAGAGGTGAAGGATACTGAAGGATTTTTGGAGGAAGGATAGTTAGAATAAAAAGCCCATCAAATACATTTTAAGTGTTAGTCCATTACACCTGCATTATATTTAAATGGTTAAATATACAGGGATTATAGGGTGTTGTGCCAGGGAATGAAATATGAATGTAAATAAAAGCTTGCTGGGCTCATAGGAGCCTCTGAACAGGGTCTGATGGGACCAGCTGACCATAAGGCCTTAAAGGACCCTTTAAAACTCAGTCCAATCCAGAGCCTGGGTTAAACACATTGTGGAAGTGTTTCTGAAGGGAAAACATTATGCAGATTGGCTCTCAAACGAGTGGGAGCAGAGGAATGTTACTACTGTATTTATTCTAGCCTTTATATGACTGTACACTAATGTATACACATTATCAGTATTTATTTGTATTGCAGTAGCCAATAGCTACTTCTGCACCACGTTCCTATTTTGCTAGCCACTGTATAGACTTATAATTTAAAAAAATCCTGCTTTATAGAGTTTATATGGCCTCAGCAGATGATTTGTAAATATATTGTTGCTACCAGTTCTTTCTAGTTCTGCAGTATGGCTATAAGCACTTACAGAAATGTCTGTGAAGTAAGAAAATAAGTCAGTACAAGTTGGCATTCATCCATGAAGATTTAGATAACTAATTTATAAACATTTAGTAAATATGAATTAATCTTGACATGCTGGATTTTGTGCTGAATTAAATAATCATACTTACAGTCTATAATGCACTTGGACAATAGGTAAATTAGTCCTTCATTAAAAAATCATGAAGGAAAATGCATAATCTGCAGCAATACCCAGAGGAAAAATTACAGTTATTTGAAATAAAAACACTATTGTTAGCAAATCTGCGGAGGTTGTTTTTTAGTTTGACTTCTGGGGTTTTGTTGTTGTTGGGTTTTTTAACAGTGTTATAGATCTTCCTGTGGATTGTCTCTATCATGAGACTTCCAGTTGAGAGTATTAACTAAATACCCACGGTTTAATTGGAAATCGGAGGTAGAAAAACTGTAAATATCCTTTCAGTCATTTGTCTCTGCACTGCCTGCTTCTCAGCAGCAGACAAAACAGTATGTGCTTTTACATCTGATTAATGCAAATGAAAGCTGTGATTAAAACATCCTTGAATTCTTCTGTCATACAGCACAATTTAAAATTGTGAATTATCCTTTAAAACAGCACAAGTGGTGCAATTGCACATTAGCATAACTGCAAACCTTATTTACACAAGCACAAATGTTGTGTAAATTGGCCTTTAAGTGGGTTTTAAATGGCAATCACTTGGTAGGTGTTTTCAGAACTGCTAAATAAAAAAAAATAGCTATAGTGCAATATTTTACAAATGAATACTTTTAATGGGCCTATTTTCAATTGAATTGTCTATGAGAACAATGAAGGCAGAAAATGACAACAGTTATTTAATCTGGGATGCAATATAAATACTGGAACATTTTTAAATTGTTCAGCATCTTGTAGCAGAAAGTATTTGTGAAAGTCAAGTGGTTATTAAGCTTATGAACTCCCTGCTTTGCCTTTCTATCATGTGCAGCCATGAGCCTGGGGACATACACAGATAAGGGGCAAGAGAAATTCAGACCAAGAGTATCTGTTTTTATGGTTTTCACAGGACATAGACAGGACTGATTGTTACTCCTCATGGTGAGAAATTGCTCTCAATACCTTCAGGGGGAAGGTTCCCAAATCAGAAATAATGCCCATAATCCCAAGGGAAATAGTCAGCATCCAGGGCACAAGTCTGTGGAGCTGGATGGGACCAACCCAAGGGCACTGAGGGAGTTCATGGAAGTGCTCAGGGAGCCACTCTCCATCATTTATCAGCAGTCTGGGCTCCCTGGGGAGGTCCCATGTGGTTGGAGTTCAGCAAAAGTGATGCCATCTACATGAAGGGCCAGGAGAAGGATCAGAGCAGTGACTGTCCCCCTGTACTTGGCGCTGGTGAGGCCACATCTCAAAACCCTTGTTCAGTGTGAGGTCTCTCACTATAAGAAGGACACTGAAGTGCTACAGTGTGTCCAGAGAAGGGCAATGGAGCTGGGGAAGGGTCTGGAGCACAAGTCTGGTGAGGAGCAGCTGAGGGAGCTGGGAGGGCTCAGCCTGGAGAAAAGGAGGCTCGGGAGGACCTCATTGCTCTCTACAACTCCCTGACAGGAGGATGTAGCCAGTGGGAGTCGGGCTCTGCTCCCAAGTAAAAAGTCATAGGATGACAGGAAACAGCCTCAAGTCGTGCCAGGGGGAGTTTAGATTGGATATTAGGAAAAAATTCTCCATTGAAGAAACACGAAATAAAAAGCTTTGGAACAGCCTGCCTGAGGAAGTGGTGAAGTCAACATCCCTGGAGGGATTGAAAAGATGTAGATATTGTGCTTGCTACATGTGTGCCTCTTGAATGTATAGAGTTCCTCCTGGGTCAGAATGGGGTTTAGTTGGCTCAGAACGGAGATGTTTTTTTCCCTTTAATTTTGAACCAAGTTGTATAAATAAATGGTGATCAGCCATGTTGTATGTTGAAATGTGCTCCTTCATGGGCTGAATATGTTCACAACAAAGAGCCTGGGCAAACAGCTCAGGATGGAGGATTCTGCTGGTGGACAGTGGTCAGCACTGGATGTAGTCCTGTTGTATCTGAAAGAGAAAATTGAAATTGGATCCATTTGAACTTTGAATTCAGCTGATTAAGGAAATCTTCCAAAATGCTGTCAAATATCTGGTATCAAATGCAAGGTGTAGGATGATGAAACAAGAACATTTTAACAGAGGAGATGTCATTTTCTCTTCCTTTTCAAACAGCAATTATTTTGCCTGTGTACTCTGGATCAGCCATTGGAATTACACAAGCCTAAAAGTTGCGTGAAATCAGAAACACGATTGTCTAAGGCTTCATTCTCCGCATCATATGAGCAGGCAGCTTGCAATCAGCCCTGGTATATAAAGCCTGTTTACCAGAGTGATGTTTAGAGGTTTTATGCTGTTGTATTCCAGCTACTATTTCAACTGATTCTATTCTGCTTGGATTCATATCCCTAGTGGTTTCTCACAGATGCAGGATTTGAATGAATCAGGCACTAATCAGTCCCTGATAAGAGTTGGTGATGTTTGTCCTGTGTTTGGCATTATGCCTCCTCTTTGTTTGTAATATGTGCTTTTATACTCGTCTCTATTTTTAAATTTTATTTACAGCCTTTGCTTTCTCTTCTGTTTCTCCTTGGCGACATCAAGATTTGCACTAATAGTCATTTAGATTCACTTACTCCTGGGACACAGGCAAATGATAATTTCTGATGTAGTGGTTTCAGACTTCCTTCAGCTGAGCAGTTCTCCCTCTGCTCCAAGAAGTTTTCACTTGGGATGCCAGTGCCCCTACAGTATTTCAGTGCAAAGTGAAGCATGGCAAACCACCTTTATTCTACCGCTGTCCTTATGGCTGTAATGCTCATTTGCCCTTCATTATCCCGTCCCCTAATGTTCATTTTGTGCCTGGCCGGAAAGAAACTCAGACCCTGAGGAATCACCTGGTTTGAACCCACACAAAGAGAAAGAAGGACACAAAAGCACCAATGGCAAATAAGACAATATTAGCCTAAACTACCAAGGAAATGCAGGAAAAAGAAACAACCCAAAGTATTTTCTTGTACTACATGGAATTTTGTTTTGAAAAGTAAGTGGCTTGAAATTTTAGCTCCCCTCCATGACTTCCAGGCCAAACAGAAGCAGATCCCTTTAGCTTATGGTTTTCGGTGCCTGCACAGGCACAAGGCAAACCCCACCCAGATGCCACGTGCAGCAAGTTTCGCCTCCAAAGGCAAGGAGAGGGGATCCTTTCCTTGCTCTGAGGCATATCAAAGTCAACCAGATCATATAGTCTTTATCATAAACTCTCTTAAATAATTGTGCTTCCTGAAATCCTTTGGATTACTTTCTCTTGCTTTTCCCACTTGAGGGCTACTCCCAAATCTCAGACCCCTGGTGGTAAATTTCTTCTAATTTTCAGTCTAAATTTATAGCCAATTTGAATTTTATCATTTGAATATTATTTATTCTTATTCATTTGCTGTTGTGCCAACTACACCCTTTTGCCTAAATAGATTTTCTACCTGCTGGAGAAGATGTTCCTTTGATATATTTACAGGGAGAACTATATCTTATATCTGCCTTCATTTTGCTAGGCTAAGCAAAGCTCTCTTAAAAAGAAATGCCTCCATTTCTCAAGACACCTTCATGACTTTTCTCCACCTCAGTTCAGTGTGAACTTTTCTTTCCTGGATGTGGTTTTAGGAATAATATTCCTTTCTTTAATGTAAAGTCTGGTGCTGGGTCCATATATAAAATATTTCTTTAGTTCAGCTTAAAAATATGTTGCCTGATGCAGTCTAGAATCAAACTTGCTTTGATCAGCAAAGCATAAGAGCAATGTCAATCACCCTATTATTTTCCTTCAGGTTCCTTGTCCTCCTGCCTTGATTTCCTGAGAGTATCCTCCTCTTTGTAGCAGAAATTTTAGATCACAACATTGTATTCCAAATGGTTTCAGAAGAAGAAATTTCAGTCCTTCTTCTGCTGGCCCAAACATCATCCAGAGACCTGCCAAGAGGCCTCAGCACAGCACCAGCAAGATGACCAAGCTCCACGTTTTAAAAGGAAGATTAATACTATTGCTAATAAAATAATAATAATAATAATAATAACGATAATAATAGATCCTTGCAAAAAGAAATACAATCCGATTTGCTCAATTTTTAACTCTCTCCTCAGTGAAATCTCCTGTGCTTTTCTTCCAAACTCACCCTAGTGGAAAGATCAGGAGTTCAGTCTTCCAGCAAAGCAGCTCATCCACACTTAAACTCACGTAGACAGCAATCTCACTTTACAACTGAGGTTAATCGGTCATGGCTGATGAGCTTTGTTTAATGAAAGACCATTTATATAGTGCCCTTTGGATAAAGGCTCCACATTTTAGCATTCAAGAGAAGGTAAATGGAGGAAATAAGGAGACACAGAGGGGTTAATACCAAGGGGCTTGTTTTTCTGCTGCTCTTTTCCCAAGTAAGTACTATAAAATGAAGGTTTGATCTGAAGGATTTATTATTACTATCTTTCCTTCGTGTGCTTACTTTCTCAGACTCCAGATGTGAAAATGGACTTCCATGCACTGCCCAGAAACTTGCAGCCATCTGCATTTAATCTGAGCAGCAGCGGCTGCTTGAGATGAACGTATTAAAAATTAACTGTCTGGGTTGTGCATCTCCAATCTGAACCCATCTCTAAAATTCCCAGTGTTGTTCCACTGCTTTATTCTCTGAAATAATGTAAGGTCAGAGTGTTAATCACTCATTTTTACTATGCAGCTAATGCAGCTTTTAAATTTCAGCCCTGTTTGTTTTTTTCCTGTTATGCTGAAAGCAATATAAAAATAATTAAAAAGAAACTTTGCTTCCCCTGTTCTGCACTGGTAGCCAGTGCTACCTGGCAGACCTTTAAAGTGTCGATTCTGCATGACTAATTGATTGCTTCATCTGGGGTTAATTAATTAATTAGTAGCAGAGCTGCATTAAAGATTGGAGGCATTCAGAACTCCCATAATGGACGGGAGCTTTATTAGTACATAAAATGAGTGTTTAAAATCCACACAGCAACTAATATGCTCTTGAGGCTTTCATTAAACAAACCTATAAAATTACTTGCTTCATTATGTATTTTAGTTACTTTCTTCACATTGTACGGTATCTCTTCACCTTTTTCTTTTGCCAGCCAGTTTTAAGTGCCTATTTGAAATCAATTTCTCTAATAATGGGCTTAATGAGCTCATCAATTAAGGCTGCCATAATGGAATGTAACTGTGTGGTTTCAGTTATCAGTTAAACTCTGGAACTAATTTCCATGCTTCATCTATCAAAAATGATTGGCTAATATTGTTTAGCTTCTGCTTTAGGATGATAGGGAGACCTCGGGCCCTTCTTCACTAATGTCCGAAGGGCTGAATTTCTTCTTGGAGAAGCAGAGAGGGAGGGAGGAGAGGTGGGATGGAGAGAACAATGAATGGAGAGATTTGGGCCTCTATCTGGACCTGGAGTAAGTGTGATCCTGTATTTCAATGCCAGCACGGTAATTAGTAGTAATGGATTACATTTTCAGACGTATTAGATAAAATGATCGTTCCACATGAAAAATCCCATTATGAGTTTCTTACCTCTCGCTCCCTCTGTCTCTCTCCTGCTTTTACTTGCTCTCTCCATTTTAATAACCACTGCCCTTTTCCATGACCCCTTTAAATAATGGCATAAACGGTCAATAGACCTAAACATATAAATATTTCCTTAAAACAAAGCCCTCACATTTACAGCAGCCAAACCCGAATTTTAGGAAACACTTTCCATGTACAAAAAAGAATAAATACCTCTCCAAACACAAACATCTCTCAAGCCAAGAAAATCTCTGCAGTAAATGGAGTGTAAAATTTTTTTTTAAGAAAAACGTCTAAAAAGCAGAAAAAATCAGAAAAATCACAGTTTTTAATTCCTGCCTGTTTCATTTATGAATACTAGGAATATTAATCTGTTCTTGCTGTTAAGATTAGATGTGTCCAGGTTAGCTTGTGATACAATTTCTGGTTGCTGGTGGGATTTTACTGGTTTTCTTACATAATTGAAACTTTCCAGGTTAAAAGCAACAAAATTTGGCTCACAACCCAGATGTTGACTGAAATGTTAAAAAACTCTTTAGCCATCAGATAGTTTGTCTGAACTCTCTCATGGCTGTATTTGCTTCTGTATGGCATCTGTGCTCTTTTAGGCATATTCCAGGTGTTTGTAGGGCATGAAGGAAGGAAATAGTTCAGGTGGAGAATGGCAGGCTGGAGGTTGGCTGGAGGGGAACAACAGGGATTTTTTAATACAGGCCCTTTAGATTCAATATAATGGGACCACTCTTCAACTAAGTGACTTGAAACCAGTGGCACTGTGTGAGGGAGAAGATTGCATTTAGGTGTCAGAGTCTGGCTGCTACTTTAGTCTTTAGACATGAATATTCTGTGTCGGTGGGCTATTATCCAGTAAAACTCAAAATCAGAGAAGTGCAGGAGTACAACAAATGCCATCCCAGAAATGGCCTAGCTGAGAATTATTCCTCAAGCTTTTCTTGAGAGAGCCCAGGAGGGGAGATGACTTTCAGCAGGTTATCAGCCAGAGCAAACCAAAGGGTGTCTTCCAAGGTACAGTGGGATTTTGTGAAGGTTTCCTTCTCCAAGGAAGCGATTAGTATCTGGCTGTTGCTCTGAGAGTCATTTTGTAATTGATTGTGCATTAATTTTCTGGCTCTGATCTTGCACCAGCATTTACAGTTGACTTATGTGAACTGAGTGTGTTATTTTTATCAAGTAAACTTTCCTCTCATGAATAAAATTAATACCTCATAAATTCTTCTTGTGGAGTAGCAGGAATTGAGGTAAAGCGAATAAAATCAGTTTGCAAACTTCTTTATAGTAACTGTGTTTAAACAATCAAGTTGTACAGTATGAGAGTGAGTTTTCTGTACATGTAGAAAGCATTTAATTTTCTAATAAGCAAGATTACCAAATACTTTGAGTATACTCTTTGGTACAATAATTTCATGTTTTGTATAGGTTTTTTTTCAAGTTAGATTTTATAGACAACTCTAAAAACAGGATGTTTACAAAGGAAATTTTAAGTAAGCAAACTCTAAACAGGTGCTGTAATTTTCTTGTGTATTTTCAACTATTTTCATGATTCGTAACTTTCCCAAGAAAAATGTAAAAAGGTATTAGTGAAGGTTGTACCTAACTCAAGATTTAATCCCCCCTTAATTTCGACTTGGGATAACAAAGGTTAGAAAGCCCAAAGTTTCTCAAGATACTTAAAAACTAAACCAGGAATCCTTTAGTTATGTTACATATCATAGAGGAACTAAGAGGCTTAAGCTCAATTTTCTTTTTCAGTTGAGATGATTTTAATGTCTCTGATGTAATGTAGCTGTAACACTTGTAAAGCAAATGTTATCCTACTGCTGCAATTTATATAATCACAGACAAAGAGAAATGCCAGTGATAGACATGAAGTTGTACAGTTAAATCCCATGCTCTGAACTCTGATTCAGCTCCCAATTCTTTTGCAGATTCCTCTGATCATTCAGTCTTTTAAAATCTCCCATTGCCTGACTGGTTAGTGGAAATTGGGAGAGCCTGTGCCCTCACTTTGCCATTGATCTTGAATTCTGCTCTTGGGAGCATTTTTCTATCTCTTTGGTTTTGTGTTTACAAGCGGGCTATCAGTGTCTGAAAATTCAATTTCCCAAGGGTTGCCTTCATCACAACCTCCATCGTGTCCTTGCCTTCCCCACAACCACTGCAGGTGCTTCTGTGGGCTGTGCTTTGCCCCCTTTCCCCCTTGCAGGACACCAGGTCATGGACAATGTGGGCAAGGATCTGATGGTGGGACCAGTCCTTTCTGCAAGTCAAGAACCATAGGCAGCAGTGTATCCTCAATAGCAGAGATCTTCTTTGGCAAATCCTAGAACAGGAGAAACTCAATGAGCTTCAGTTTTTTGCTGCTGTTTTGTAATCTTAAGAGCACAAAACCATCAATTTCACACCTAGTCTTAGGACATGCATTGGCTTTTGTTCTGCTTAACCCACCCCATACTCTTCAGCTTTCATTTTTTTAAAGACAAGATGATTTGTAACCAGTTGCAAAGATAGGTTTATTCCGAATCCTTGGTGGCTTCTCCCCCCTACATTCTTCCCTTTAAAATAATATTGCTATTATTAGAAGGCATTCAAAACAGGGGGACAGTGTCACTGTCCACCAAGGTTTCATTCTCTGTGCTTAGCTATGTGCTATACCTTTGTCACAGGATAAGAGAAAGGGGACATGGCAGGCTTCAAAGCTGTGCATGAAAGAGCTCTAAATAATAGTAATAATGGGTATTTTTAAAAGTCTGTCTTTAAGGGTTGAGTGGGCTCTGTGTGCCCTATTTACGCCTTTTTAATTCTTGAACAATAGCTGTGGGGTTTCTTTTGCTGCAGCACAGGAGCGAGGTTAAACATTATTTCTGTAACAGCCTTTTGTTTCCAGCTCCCATGGAGAGAGGGGGGAAAAATTGAGATAAAGAAGTGTTATTAAAATTGTGACACACGGCTCTGGGAGTACGTTAAAGATAGAAGGAGCCAGGACGTCAGGAAAGAAATAATGAAATGCAAAAATCACCCAGACTGACAATTGGGAGCCTATGTAGCAGCTTAGCCTGTTGGTCCAAGGCTATTTGTCATAATCAGCAACACTTTTCTCATTAGCAAAAAGCCATTACCAGTGGACTTTATCAGCAGCTGTGAGTTATCAAGGGGCACACAGCAATCCTAGCGTGTAGTCGTGGGGTTCAGCCGGGGTCCGGCTGCTTTAATAAGCCGCCAACTCTTTCCCCAAGTTCCCAGTCAGGTGTCACTGCCATTCCTGGTGAGGCAGCCGAGTGCGGTCTGTTAACCACCTCACTCCAGCACCTCCCCACTCCCCAGCCCAGGGGCAAAGCCTCTGTCTCTCCTCCTTGCTTTCCCTTCCCTCCTGACCAGCTCAGGGACAAACTGGGCTAAGTCTTCCCTACTTACCAGGACCAGCCCTTCTTCTCTCCTCGCCTACTCTTTTCCAATCTCCATGCCAGCTCTGCCCACCGCAGCTTTCTCAGTCTCCTTTCGTTGACCAAGCTGTTCTTTTCTTTCTTGCTTCTTCTTTTCCATTTTCTTTCCATATAAAGCCCTACTTACTCCTTCCTCTTTCCTCTCCAGTGCCAACTGCTGGGAGGAGCCACCCCATTCCTGCATATGAGCAGTACAGGTTGGATTTTGGAGGAATGCCTGCAAACCTGCTCCACCTGCTGTGAGCCTGCTGATGGAACATGGTGACTTGGCTGTGTCTGAGCTCAGAGTGAGATTTTCCCTGTCTAGCCTGTGTTCTGTGTGTCCTGTGAGATGGATAGTCCTATCATACTCTCTTAAGACATATATAGACTTTTCTTTTCTGTAAGTATTCTCTGTGATCTTTTGCAGAGGTCATGTATTTTCTCTGACAGGCAACTAGAGCAAAAAATTGTCCTTTTTCTGTCCATGCTGTGTTGTCTCCATGACAGGTGGCATGGAGCAGAAGTGACCCATGGCAGGTCCTGGGCCTCGAGCAGGGGTAGGAGCAGCATCCAGGCTGGGAGAACTGGAGCTGAGCACACAAGAGTCCTTTCAGTGCTACTTGGATAGTGGCATCCAGGGAGAAAGAATGTATTCCACAACTTCATGAGGGGCATCCAAAGTCTCCTTTTATCTCAAGCAAGGAAGACATACCTCCCCTGCTCTCATTTTCTTCAAATAGTAATAAATAAATGTTTTGTTTAAGCTGTTGGTGGGAACTGCTTTGAATAGAAGGAAATTCAAACAATTTCAGTGCCAACTTCACTTTCTTCACTGTGACTGGAATAGGAAATTTGAGACATTTTAAGAAAATAACAAATAGTAGCTTGGGGAATGCTACTATTGGGGAGGTGAATATGTCCATCTGTGTATGGATGTGGGGCTCATCAGTGTGCTGCTCCACCAGAGCCTACTGGAATCATTACAGGTCATGAACTGAAGGATCTGAGTGGATCTAAAATCTAATGAAGTCAGTGAAAAGACTCTCATTGACTTCTGGAGGCTTTGACAGAGGTGCTAATTGAGGGGAAAAAATACAGTCTTGCATAAAGCTAAAAATTATACTGGTATGAACAAAGCCTCATAGTTGAAAGAGGTAAGGAAATGTGAGATGTTCTAGACTGATTTAAGGACACCCCTATTTCCCATCCTTTGTTTAAATTGGCACCAAACACACCCTTACCTATATTAATTTAAATTGATGCACAATCAAACTTAAATAATTGATGCTGTCAGGGATGAGAAAACATCTGCAGAGACCATGGTAACAGTAATTTCACCTGGCACTGGAATTTGCCTTTTGGATACCTGCACTGGAAGTGGCTCCCCTGCAGTGGCACTTCCAGGACATGGATTATCAAACCTCTTGTAGGTATCTTGAATTGTGCCACAAATTTGCTGGTTGCCCTCCTTGGGGTGTAACAGGAGCAGATGAGGTCAGATACCTCTTTCCCGACCTGACTCCCACTATCATCTCTTCTGCATCAAGAGAAATAAAATCTCAGGAAAAGAATTGGGTCTTGATTTGTCAAAACACTTGCTTAACTTTAATAATATTAATAATCTTCTGACTTTGTATGTTAAAGTTAACCAATTGGAAGGTTTTACTGAGCCAAGGCAGTCCCAACACATGATGTTTTGAATATTTGTAAGAGGAAGATTTTTAATATTACCATGCCACTTTTTTTTTTTTTTTTAACAGGACTATTGCACAAGTTGGAAATCCATTCATTAGTGTCTGCATTGTGAACCACTATCTCAGATAGGCTGTAGGAAATTTTTTCTACTACTGTCCTATGGTACAGATAGGCAAGTGTCTCATTTGGTGTGGAAAAATACTAAAAATATCAGCAGGATCCAACTTTTGGTAAGAGCAGAAATTGAAAGAGCAGACTTTTCTTTTATCCTTTCCTTCTTATTTAAGTTCTATTAAGTATTTTTTGGATATAGTCTATATGGAATTATAGATATTGTCTATATGGATATTGTCCATAGGAAATCATGTTATGCAGAAGCATGAACAAATAACTAGGTTGCTTCAGACCAAAAAGAAGAAATCCCTGCAGTGGTGGGGCACAGGGGGCTGGCAGTGCCTGGTGTGATGGGAGCAGCCCTCAGCACATGGGTGACTGAGAGGCATCAAGGCTGCTGGGTCCCAGGAGAAGAGTGAAGAAGATATCCAAAGAGGGACCACAAGGTGGCTCTAAATATGTTAAAGAGGAGAGTGTTCCTTCCCTCCTTTCAGATATCTTAACCACACATCTACAATGAAACTGTAACTGCTATGGTTTTATATATATGATCTATACCACAGATAATACACACTCCTTTGCAACATTGCTGCTTGAAAACATCTGCCAAGACCTTGTTCTCTCAGGAAATCCACACCAAAGCACTGGCTAGGTGACTACTGGGTTAGTAAGAAAGAGGGGTTAGGGACCAGATTTTGTAGGTATTACTTTCCCTAATACTAGCTGTACAGACAGAAAACCTTCACTCTTTTTTTTGCCTTTTCACCCCACACACTATTGGGATTTCTTTTACTTATAACAAATAAGATGCTGATAACAGGCAGCTGGACTAAATGTCATTGTGGGTCACTTCCAATTCTCTAATATGCATATATCACATACATATCTTCTATTATCTGAGATTACAGGGGGAAAGCAGGTTGTTCATAGTTTGGAAAAGTTGTCAATTTATTTGCACTGTGAAGAGCTGAGATATGAGTCTCTGAAACACAAGCAAATCAATTCTGCCTCAGCAAGGAACACCGAACACCCATTGACTTCTGCAGCAGGGGTGAGTGGTTAAGGCAGGAGGGAGGGAACTGGGCCCCTGAGTGTATAATGCAAATTCTGGCAGATTGTCTCCATTCAAGGGAAAATAAAGGACAAAATTCTTTTTTCTTCTGCTTCCTATTGTATTTTTCTTTAGTGGTTTTTGGTAAGAACTGAGTGGAGTTGACCTTGGGATTTTTTCACCTCTAGTAAATTTTAGGATTCACTTTATGGGAGTGAATGCAATGTGGTGCTTTTAATATCAAATGTTTTATACCTCATTTGGGGTGTTTTGTCTAATGGTCTCTATCTTTCGGGTATGGGTAGCTCTGTACCTCAGGATATTTTTTAATTGAAATTTTCATATCCTAGAAAATATAAGAAGACTCTGCAGGGAAATCCTACAATTTCAATGAAATAATGAGCATCTTACTTTTGATATGTTTATAAGAAAGAACCTTATCTGTAAATGGTGTTTATATAAACTTGAACTTTTGTTGTAATTGAGAACAGAAAATAAATAATCTTATTATTTGTATTACACATTGTTCCACTCTAAAACAGACAGATGCATCCTGCAACTGGGACTGTAATCTCAGCCACAGGAATCAGCAAAGGAATTGTTCTCAAGAGACAGAAGCAGAGGGAAAGAACTGGAGGGGAAAATCACTCAGTTTTCTTGATCAGTACTTGTTAAAAAAAAAAAAAGAGAGAGAGAGAGAATCATATCACATCTATTCTTTTGGACAGAATTATAACCAAAGAGTTGTGATACTAGGGTTATTAAATATTTTGGATAATATCCACCGACCCTGCAACCCATTTTATTCTCTCCCCATATTTGTTTCTCCACTTTTTTTCCTGAAGATTACTAGAATTCTCCATAGAGTAGAAAAACAGCTCACCTTTTGCTCAGACTCAAACACAGTAATCACTAATAATATTATTATTATTATTATTATTATTATTATTTTGCACAGACAGCTTGTGCAAAACAATGTTTAACTTGGATAAATGTAAGCAGAGCATGATAATCCTAGATACTGTTATAGAATGAGATGAAGGAGTCTGAGCAATGCTAATAGGGAGGTTTAGAAATATTAACAGAATTCAAACAGGAGGGAATATATTACATAATGTTGATGAAAACACAAAAGCTTACTTCTAATATTAGAAAAATATCTCATAGAGAAGTAGTGCTTGGCTGTGCTCTGAATTCAGCAATTAACTTTGTGACTTAAACCTGAATTCAAGTATTTTGCTGCTTTGGATCCTTGCAGTACTCGCCAGAAGTGAACATTCATTGCTGTTGTGCCATTGACTCTGAGGGCAGAACCATCTCAGGGAGTCAGCAGCACAGTGCCAGGTGTGCTGCAGCCACTGCTCTGCCCATGATGGACACAAATAAGTAATATGAAGGTAAGGGATGTCAATTAAAGTGCTCATGAAATGTGTGGCTATAGAAGACAGCTCGGTTTCAGCTGTGAGAGAAATAGTTAGCATAGCAACTTGTTAAAAAAAAAGTGCATCAGGATGGATCTCAGACATGAATTCTCCTGGCATCAAAACCAGTCCATAATCCTAAAAAAGTACAGTGTAAATTAAGACAGAGTTTAGATTTGGTAATTTAGCCTGTGTCCAGAGGAGGCACTGGTATATAGAGCCTTATGCCAACCACAGACAAGGCTACAGAATCCTACATCTCTCATTCTATACTACAAACACTCATGTAACAATTCCCCCAAGCTTTTATGGAAAGATGCAGCTGTTTCTTTTTTTTTTTTCTGAAGCTTCTGAAGGCTCTGTGTGTGTGTGTGTGACTACATGGGTGTCTGTGTGTCAGCTTACATACATCCAAACAGCAATGCCCCCTTTGAAAGAGAAGTATTTGTGGACAAACATGGTCTTTGTAATTTATTCTACATGTTTTGAATACTGAGAAATTTTGAGTGGCTTAGATTTCCTGGCAGAGCTGATGCCATATGAGATCCCCTTTTATAAGAATGACTGAGTGATGCACAGAGTTTAAGTGACAGTTCATTCTCTTTTAGACTTCCCCTCAGCCAGTCTCAATTTGCAGAAGGAGATGGAAAGGGAAAGAGGGAATGAAGTATTGGATAGACACAAAAATCACAGATGGGAGGTGGAGAAGACCCATTAGACCATCTAGTCCATAGACTTCCAGGAAGAGGATGTACTTTAGGGTGATCTGCCAGCAAATTCTCAAGAGTGAAGATGACAGTGGGATTAAGAATCACTAATGAAGAAGAAAGTGGTGATGCAAGAGGGAAAAGCCCAGGTGTAATGGGAGTCTGTCCCTTCCCAGCGTTGTTCTCACCTTGTTCTACCTCCCTGTGCCACATCAGAAAGCTAGAAGTACCTGGAAGAAGAGATGATCACAAACAGTTCTTAGGGAAGTGTTCCCAGTAACTTTTGTTAATGTTTGTTCAGCAATTGTGCCTATTTTTATGAGAAATATTGCAGAACACTGTCCCTTTGGCAGTCTTCATGGACATCAGTTCTTGGAAACTTGTTAGATTCTCTTCCAAGCTGCTTTTCTCTGAGTCCTAGATTATTGCTCTTGTCTTCAGAAAATATCTCTTTTTAGACTGGATATTGAAAGATCAACTATAAAATCAGAGTATTAAGGAGGGGAAAAGCCAGTTATACCCACACTTTGATATGATTGATATTTAAGCCTATGGAAAATTCTTTGGTGCAATGATGTAAAATTTGTCTCTTTCCAATTTCTTCTCATCAGTTGAATCTCCTTATTTTCCACATTTGCTCCAAGCTCCATCCAACCTGGCCTTGAACATTTCCAAGGATGGGGCATCCACAGCTTCTCTGGGGACCTTCACAGTAAATAATTTCTTCCTAATATCTGATCTCTACCTATTCTCAGTTTAAAACAATTGCCCCTTGTCCTATCACTATGTGCCATTGTAAAAAGTCCTTGTAAAAGATGTGGCACATGCTGCAGCCATGTCAGGCACACACAGGACCATGTCAGGCTGCCCTTGTGCTATACATGCTTATCCAAGTTTGAATTTCTTGCAAGAAAACAGATTCCATCCCTTGAATAACTTAAACCTTGCCTCAGAACAGTACAGTCAGTTGGAGTAAAGGAGTTACCACCCTGAGCTGGCACTGAATGCCAGCACCCAGTTTCTCTTGATGGCCAAGACCAGTTGCTCACAGGGACAACTGAGAGCCCTGCAGGAGATCAGGCTTTTTTAGGATATGTGGGAAAGGATAAGCCCCATTCTAACCTTTAACAATTAGAATTGTTTTCAAACCTGCAATATTCAGTTCAACATACCTTTCTATTTTTACATCTGTAATTCCAGCTGTACTATGAATGCTTTTTATTAGCAATATAAAGCCAACATTGCATAAAGCTCATTTGAAAGGATTTTTTGTGGAATTAAGGGCTGCTGTCTTCACTGCAGGGAAAGAAAAAAGCCTCCCTTCTTCCTAGGCAGTGAGATAGCCCTCAGAGAGGTACACATTATGGTAAATTAGAAAGTATGGGGAAAAAATAGTAAAGAAACTTCCTCAAAATGGCTACTGGAGCTTTACCCCATTGAAGCTGACAGGAATCTGTCGATAGATGTCCATGCATTTCAGACAGGCTCTATGAGGCCAGTTAAATGTTTCAGTAACATTCCAGTGTTAACAGTTTAATTATTTCACTTCTGTTCATGTTAAATTTGAGAGTCTAACAGAAATGCAGCAAACCAATATAAAAGGCAAGGCTGGATTCTAGCTGGTTATTTTCCTTTCCCAATGGAGCTATCGTTTCAAATAGAAAACAGGGAATAAAGGCCGTGGCTATGACAGGGTTAATAGTAAAGACTGCTTTTTTTTTTTTTTTTCGTTTGAAATGGCTCCATGGTTCGAGAATGACTCTTTGCTTCCCCTCTTAATCTGTATTTTACGAGTGAGAAGCTTTGCATTATGCAAATCGTTAGATAGGAACAGGTGACATTTCAGCAAAGAACATGATCAGCGGCCCGGGCCTGGATTGGGCTGCTGATTTATACATTAGTATTTGTCACAAGGATCGCAAGTACTCCAGACTACATTCTGCAATTTGCTTTTCTATTTTTTCCTCCCCACAATCCTTAAGGTGGAAACTTCGTCAAAGTATTTAAAACACACTGGTTGGACCAAAGGGAGGTGATTTTGTTCTGGACTTAGGGCTGAAACAGCAGAGCCCTGTTTTGATGGCTGTTTGTTGGTGTTAATTGTCACTCTGTGGTTTAGGCTTGCTGGAACTTCTGCACATCTGCACAGTTCCAGATCCAGATGCTCTGCAGCAGTGGCAACCCCCTGGTAGTCCACTGGCCTTACTGCAAAATAGGGCCATCATTTGAAGGACAACCTGGACTTTTATTTAAACTTCATACACAATGTAAGAAACAGACATCTTCAAAATGAAAAATGTGTCAGAATGCAACTATTTATAGTCCGTTTTTATTTTTCCCCTTCTGGACCTTCTCTAATGGCAGGCAGGCTCAATATAGATTGATTTGTATGCCATGAGATACATATTGGACTGTAAATTGTATCTGAAAAAAACAAACCTACTTGAAAAAAGAAGTGGATTTACTGTCATTGAATTAAACACCAGGAACAGTTGTTTTTCTTACTTTCATCTTCTAGTTCTATGGAGAATTTTGGTTTTCACTTTTATAGTGGCTTTGTTCCTCTCCTGTTAAAACTTTAAATTATTACAGTAGCTTAAATCAGGGGCAGGAGAGGTTATTATGTGGCCAGAGTGTCATTCATCAGCAAGTTAAAACAATCCTGTTGCCAGCAGTCTGCCTGTGCTGCTCAGTGTGGACAGGAGAAGCACGTTTGATGTGAAGGACATGGTGGTTGTGTGCTGTGAGCAGCACAACACCAGGGCAATTTCAAACACTGTATTTGCCAGATGCAAAATGGCAACAGATTTACCCAAAAGCAGATTGCTCACAGGATTTCACAGGAGTCTTTAGTGCAAGTGTAATCTGTTGGTCTTCATTTAAGCTGCCTTGCTGCCCAAAGACACTGGGACAGTGCTGGACCTTCTCTGTGGCACAGCCCTCACTTTAACACTGTGGGGACAGGGGCTCATGGGAATGTCACCAGCAACACATTTACTGCAAATCAGGGGACAGAGGGGAGGCAGAGGCATCTCTTTCACCATTTGTTGATTCTGGTGGTGTCTGTTTCTCCCTGTGACTGCCTGTGCCCATCCCAGGCAGGGCCCTCCTTGACTGTGCATCCCTTATTATGACATTTTTTTGTTCTCAGCACTCAGCTGGGAGTCTGGCTCCATTAAGATTAATAAGTAAATGACTGGGCTGTGGGAACCTCTGCTGCACTCTGGGCACTAAGGCTGAACTGTCTTGTGTCCCTGAGCTGGGCAGGAGCTAGGCAAGAAGAGCTGCTGTGGCTTCCCATCATTCCAAATCTAAGATAAAACTCAGGCAACAACAACCCCTCAGTTTTCTTATGGCTTTTCCTAAGGGCCATGCTACTTCAGAAACTGGTATATGTTCTTCCCCTCCTCTTTCTTAGTCTGGTCTTTTGGCTCTTTCTGATGAATGCAAGCACAAAACCAATTCTTCTCACCAATGCTGTAGGTCCTGGACATCTTAAATCTGTTACAAAGGAAGCATATTAGGTCACATGAACAATTTTGATTTATATCTTGCTATATGCTTGTGACATTAGTGATTCTTTGGGGTTAAACTTGAATGAGAAGTTACTTTCACAGCTGAAAAAAAGATTTATATTAATTCACAGTGCTGTATTTTCTAATGTCTTCTGCTTTCATTTCTATGGATTGTAAAATAACGTACAAGCAACTCATTCCAGATGGTCCTCTTTTCTATAAGCCTCTCAGGCAAGCTGACAATTCACTGTCCTTGAAAGCCATGTTTCCCTGACTTTTGGATACATTTCTACTTAGAAAATCTCCTTTGAAGACAAGTCTAGACAAACAGCCTCTGTTGGGTGTAGCATTCAGCATACGGCACAAACCTCCATGGGATGATATTTTACTTTGAGTTCCTTGAGTTTTAGCTGGAATAATGGCTTAAGTTCCTCTTTAATGTGTTTCCTTATCTCCTTAAGGTAACTTTAGCAAAGATAAGAATGTACTTCTGAGAATGGCACCAGCCCCCAATTCGTGTCAGAAATCATTGCCATTTCCTAATGTCATCCCAATTAAGCTTTAGTTCAATCCAGATGTTTTCAGCAATGCCTTTGATATGAGCCTGTGCTATAGGTGATTCTCCCAACGCTGTGCCCAGCTGTGTGAAGGCTCCTGGTGCTGGGAGCAGGAGGAGTTGTGTTGGCCATGCCAAACTTGCTGCAGGGACAAGGCACTGCTGTGCCTGGTGAAGTCTGGAAGGATGGGTACTACAGCCTCCCATGCCAAGATGCACCACTCAGGAGAGGTTTGCTGTGGGCACTGGTTTAGAAGTTTGTGAGCTTACACCCAGTATAATGTATACATGTCAAAGCTGTAAAATGATTTACTGGTGGAATTAACACAGTGAGCAGTCCAGACATAGATGAAATCAATCCCATAATACTGGCAGAAATCACACTGTGGTCATATTTAATGACAACTACTATAAATTACTATAATGGTTTTTATAGTCATGCTTTATCTCAGATTCATTTTTGGTTGCCATATCAAATACTCACTGAGTTTCCACAGGCTTCACATTCCTCTGTATTTTCAGGATGGGGTACCTTGCTCCTATTTCACCGACTTCCTTTGCTTCATTATTTGTGTATCTTGTCTCTGTTCATATTTTGTGTTACTGTAGCACAAACCTTACAAAGGTCTTATGGCATTTCTTGAAGCCTGGTTAATTTGTCTCCATGCCAATGAGATAATTATGATTATCCTCATTTTACAGGATGGGAAGCTGAAGAAGAGATATGACAAAAAGCTTTGTCTGGAAGAAAGATGCTCATGTGTATGCAAAGTTATCACTCACAGGTTTGTATCTCTTCTTGTGTTTATATTCTAGCCCATTTGTAACCCAGCAGTTTGCTGAGACCAGCAGGTGTGTGCATGTGTGTATCCCTGGGTGGAGTCCTATACTAAAGCAGGTATGAGCAGTAGTTCTCCACATGTGTCCTCACAGAAAAGCCAGCATTTTGAGTTTCAACATTTGCCATTTCACTGTTAATAAGACCCTACTACCAAAACCTCTGTGTAGAGAGGCAGTGCTGCTTTTATTGGTGTTTAAACACAGTTGTTTCTCTGATGGAATTAAAATGGAGAGAATAAATGATATATTATTAAACTTGAGGCACTGAGATCTTTTACCCAACTGAACCAGAACTTCACCCCGGTTCTCAAGCATTTTGCCATAACCAGAGTGGGGAATCCTCCTTGGTTTCTTGCTAAGAGGGACTGAGTGTTAAGGCATTTATGCTGTCTGTGAGTTTTTTAAGTAACAGGTAAACTACCTATCTTGGATTTTTTATATTCTTTTAGATGAATAAAAGTAAGGCCAAGTTAAGCAAGAATCTTTACACTGGTATAAATTCTTGTAGATGTTCCCAGTACTAGATTCTTTTAGAGCTCTTTTAATTCACTTCCTGACTGCCTAAGAAAAGATTATTTTGCATGCTAAGAACAATAGGATGTGTACAGCAAGGTGCAGTGACCCATGTGATTGTTGTTTTTTTCTTGACAGGATCTTCTACACTGCCATATACCTGTAAAGAAGCTGCCATATGTCTGTGAGGACAAGCACCTTGTCATAACCCTGCCTCTGGTCAGCACTACTGACTGTGTTGGAGACAAGAATCATCTATCCCTGGTTGTTTAAGAGCACAGGAGAGTTGTCTTTTCATGGATGAATACAAGAAAATTGTTAATGACTGTTACCTTCAGGATTCTGGTAATACAAGGCAGAATGAGAAGTTGTCATCTGTCAATAATAATCTGGAGTTTTATATGGTGGAGGGCACTGTTTGTTTGGAGTTGTATTGTCTGTGCAAAGGAATGATGTTGACTTAATTGAAATCATCAATTTCTATCTCAGAACATTGGATTTCTTGTTGTCTTAAAGAAAAACATTAGATCAAGCCTGATTGCCTATTTCAGAAAACCTACGAATTGTAAAAAATAGATAGTAAATTTGGTCCAAATACCCAATCTGTGACAGAGATTAAAATAAGGAGAAAATACGAGATTAGCAGTGACAACAACCTGTTGGTCTCCTGGAATTCATCCAGTGCTGAGAGCTCAGCAATCCTAACTGAGGCTGACTGTGAACTTCATGTGAGTTTTGTGCTATTGTTTTTCTATTCAACTGTCTGTTAATTCAATTGTATTGTAAAGTCAATCTTTGCTTCTGCATGCTTCATTTATCTAAGTTTAGGTTGTATTATGTTTTTTTCAGCCTTGCCCTTCTTGAGTTGTCCATAAAAGTTTTGGTTCACTATGTATTAACTACCATTATGTCTATTGAGTTGGTTGGACTTTGAAATAAAATGTTGGTTAATATATGAATCATAACTACATATCTGTAATTTATAATTACAGATGCAAGAAATTACATATATGGCCAGGTCATCACGGGGAGTTGTTATTGACTCTTTACTTCCCTACAGAAGTACATATTAATCAACTGTTTCCTCAGCATGCTGAAAACTGTACAAGGAAAATAAGTTCTTCTGAGCAGTTGAGTTATTTCATCATAATAAAAGTTAAGGAAGGACATAAAATAAATTACATAAATGTTCTAAGTAAACAAATAACTTTGTCTTGTAACAGTACAGAATTGATCTGGCATCTGGAAGTGAAAATTGTTCCCAACCCCTTCAGCCCTTTCTGATTAATCTCAGAAATATGGCAGACTTTGATCTCCTCAAAATTCTGTCCCTCAGAAGTTTTTTTGCTAGTCAAAAATACACAGATAACTTGGATATAATTTGCGCAACCATTTGCAACTCTGGATGCTGATCCTAACCCCCAGATCATGGTTTATCTGTGACAGCTCTTTCCTTCCACCACAACAGAACAGGGAATCCTGAGGAGAAAATGTTGTAGATGGACCTTCAGCTCAGCGGTTGGGTTGTGTCCCAGGACCCTCAAACTGCACAATGCCAATGTCTCAAACCTGTCCTCCCGTGTTCAAGCAACCCCAGTATCCATAGTGCTGATGAATGGCAGGCTTTAGGTGCCATTCCCTCCATAACTTTGTTGTGATCTGCTGCTAGAATGAAAAACAACAAGACTTGTGATGCCAGAAAGGTGACCCCCAATCCCACTCTGAGATATTAGGAAATGAAGCAGGACAGTGTTTACTGCCAAACTCTCAGCTTCCCAGTGGAGTTTCCCCAGCTGTTCAAATTTCCCTATAATACCTTATCTGATAGTATTTCTAGAGGACCTTTTATGGCAAAGGACTTGCTAGGCATAGACATGTAACTATTCTTTCTGCAGGCTGGAGGAGAGGTGGGAGAAATGCTGTAAAGAAAACAGGACTGTGAGGCAGGTGGAAAGCCAGTAGCCAAGCAAAGTGGGGAAACTTTGCCAGACATCTAAAACTTGGGTAGATCAGTTAGGGCTTGGTTTTTAAGGGCTTGCCCACACAGACCTTAGGACAACGGCAAACTAAGGGGGGATTTGAGAGTAAGGATTTAAACATGGGGTTCTGGGAGTGTTGATAAATCACAGAATTATAAATCAATTATAAATTGATTGTTGCCGCAGAAAGTAAGGACTTATAATCATAAAATGGCCTATTTTGCCTTTGCAGAGGTTGCTGAAGATGCATTTTATAGGAGAAGTTCTTGTAACTCGTGAATTGTTATAGAGATTCCACCTTAAATGGATTTTATCAGACTGTGCACCGGTAAGCCCATGCTAATATTGGCTCCAATAAAGAACAAATCAGTGCCCAACTCGACTCGTCTTATCGCACAGTCAAAACTGATGGCTGAAGAAGTCATAAAGATCCCATTTAATCTCTCGCCTATCTATCACTGTGAATGTCTTTATCCTCTTTGTGCAGTGGTAATATCTGCTCATTATGAAAGCAAAATAGATCTGGCATGAATAAAAGCGGAATGAAGTGCTCACTTTGATTTTGACAGCATGATCAGTGGAAGCAGTAATCTGTGAGAATCAAAAGGGCTAAATTATTCCATAACAGTAATTTGAGGGAACAGCTCAGAGCATACACATCTGCTTTCATATATTGTGACGTGCACTGATAAAACATCCTTCCCAATTTACTCTCTCTGTGCTTGACTAATCTGCAACAGCTCTCACAATGTCTAATCATGCCATCAAAAAGGAGAAGAAGTTCAATTGAGACTCAAATGAAAGAAGATTGGAAAACTATCCTCAATTGAAATTACATTTGTAAATGAGCCATAGTTTTTCTGTTCAGAGTGTGTTATGGTAAATCTGCCTGAAGAAGTAGTTATGCTGAAGAACACCAACATGTATCTAGATTGTATTTATTCCATTACTGCTCAAGTAAAATTATGGGAGCTTGGAAACCCTGGGGCATCTTTTCAAAACTGATACGCTAAATTCATAGCCAGATTCCTGTGGTATAATTATAGCATCTCTGGCCAGCTGAAACATTCCCAATACATATAAATTGCAGAGCCAGGTTACAGTTACACTGTAAAAGGTTTTTACTTTTAAACATTCCTGTTACAGGAGATTTCTTGGTGTATTTGCAGACTGGGCCATGGCCATACTTTTCTTACTTTCTTCCTTTGCTCATGGCATTTTTGGAGCTTATTAACCAGGCCTACAATACTTGAATCACAAAAGCTAAGGTCATTTTGGAGGTGATTCAAGGTTATATCCTGCTGATCCTCACGGACAAAGCAATAACATGAGGCACATATGGACTGGTGGGAAATATGTGCTACACAGATCAAAAGTGAAACAGTCACATTAAAGCTCCTCTACTGAATATTCACATTCTGGTTGTTGACAAATTTTCTAACACACAGTAAAACTCTCTTCTTCCTAAAACTTGTGAGCCTTGTTTATGATTTTTGCTAAATCAAGTCTATCCTGTGGCACTCCAGCTCCTGAAGACACATTGTCACCTCTGCTGGGACCTCACTTCAAAAAGTGTTATCCTTCCCTTCAAGCATCTGCTCCCAGAGCCACACGATTTGTCAGCCAAGGAATTGTATCTCTCCATCATTTTAATTGGACTCACACACTATTGAATTCTTTAAAGCTGGCAGTACTGGGTAAACCCCTGCTGGAGAGATCGGTAGTACCCAGATAATGCCCATTCTCCTGGTATAGCCAAAAAATTTGTGACTGCCTCCTTTGTAGAGCTGTCATTGGGTTCACTGATGCAGCTCCCTGTGTTGTGTATTTCTATGGTGAGGATGCACCTATAGATCTGAAAGGGCACAGGTAAGCAAATAGTTCTGCTGCCAACTCTGCTGATACTGCTTGCTGTTCTGTCACACACTTTGGAAAATTTGAAAATATTAGCCAAAAGGGTATATCCACCCCAGGAGAATGTCTGGACACCACTCTACAAATGTTTAGGTCTTAGTGAAGCCTATGTCTGTCTTACTTGCATAGAAAAAAGTGAATAAGCAGCTGCTCCTGCTCTTGACATTGTTGCTAAACCAATATTAACTTCAATATTCAGTATTCAGTCCTGGTTTTAATAATATTTTTTTAGTAATTTTTTGCTTATTTTCTGCAAACGCATGAGTTCTCATCTAGTGTTCATTTTATCATAACAACCTTCCCTGGTCAGGATTTTTCTGATCTGCTCAACAGAAACTTAAGTCTCTGCAAAAATGAAGTAGGTAGTGAGAAATTTTTGAGATTGCTAAGATCTGTTTTTCCATTGGGAAAAATAAAATCAAAATGATTTTATTTTATAATATTTATAGTCATATAAAAATGGTGATATTTATAAAACATACGTTTTATCATATAAAATGCATGCATTAAATTTGCATAATTTAATTAGCTTTTTAGCCGAATTGAAAAATTTTCTTTGGTCTTGTCTTCGTACAGGACATGTACTAATGGTCTCTGGAGATCATATTTCAGCTCTTTCTTGTTCCCATTACTGCCATTATCTTTAGTACATATCCCAATATAAAAGGTAATGTCTTTTCACCCTAAAGCCTGGGATACATCATAGTCCTGTGGCCATGGCAAATATTAGAGAATGTGGCCGAGTGAAAGCATTTGTGAGACATCCAAAGAACTTTTCCAATTTCTTAGCTCCTGTCACTTGTTGCTTCTCATAGGTTTGCTACATCTACTATTGGATTTACAGCTCTTAGACATGGATCTGAATGTTTTATTGGCCAAATTATTCAGCAAAATTTCCATGCTGGCTAAATAATGTAATTTTTGGCTCAAGGAAAACATCAGTTAAAATTGATTTTCAAGCATACACATTTGATTAGTTATGTCAGGAGTATTCACTCATTAAGTCAGTGGAAAGGTAAAATTTCCTGTGATAAAAAACCCCCACATAGTCCACACCATCTGTCCAGTCACTACTTAGCAATAAGGTTTGATGTATCAAAAAATAAATGCTATCCTATAATTTTGTATAAACTACAGAATTTTACAATTTCTTAAATAATAGAAACAACTGGCTGACTGCTACTTTATTTATGACTATTCTGGCTTTAATTGTTGTATTAGTGATTTTTCTGTGGGATGAGTTTTTATCTGTTTATGTGAAATATACCATAGGACATTAATAAAGTTATAGGTATTCATTGAAATCTTCATTTTATAAAGTCAAGGAACTTAGATAATTGTAAAAATTTTTCTACCTTCATCTGAAATAAAAGGCTGTTTTTAAGGCTCTGTTATCAAGGTGTGTAAATGCACTGTTTCAGAATATATGTATAGATCAGCCAATGCTCTCAATTCAGCTTAGGTAATTTGCCTTACAGGTCAGTATATTTTGTGACAAAATTTATGCATAATTAATCTTGATTCCTCAAGCACTTCTGCCCACACCCAACTTTGCCTGTATGATTAGCCACATTAGGTTCAATAGAAGTAATTACACCCTAATTTAGGTTTGTGCCTAAGCATTTGCAGGATCAGAATCTAAAATGTCAATATCTTTGAGGAAATGTCATATCTTTTTGCTTGTTTCTGTTTCAGCCCTAACACATTTTTGAGATGCTAAAAAAAAATATAACAAGGGGTGATTTTAATTAGCATGCATAAATTCTCCAAGTTCTCAACATCTCTGTTTCTACACTGGTTCATTATGTAATTTTCTATTGCCTATTTACATTCAAGGCATTCCAAAGCAACAAACATATCAAGAATTAGCTTAGCACGTTGTTTTTCTCTGCCAAAGACCCACAAAGAGACTGTAGGGATAAATGAGCCTGTTATGGTGATTAACAGTACAGTGATGCATAGCAGACAACTGACTACAAACTGCCTTAGTTACAGTACTCGTGTTCATTCCTAGTTTTCTCTGTGGAGGGTCAGATTCAGGGATGAAGCAGTGGACTGAAGCAGGTTTGTGGCTATTGGCTTGGAGAAGAATGAAAGAAAACCAAACATGCTGATAAACCCTTGGCTACCTCTTCTGTCATTGTTACTGTTCAACTTCAAAATATTTTAGACCCTCAGTCTCAGACTCCTTGGCAGGCTGAGGATGGCTGCTGATCTCACTCCTAAAAATTGCTTTTTTCTTTTAATTTGACTATGAAAAGAACAACCTCCTGAAGTGGATTCAACATTGCTGTGGCAGCAACTGGGGAGCACAGGCTTTTTAAAAATCACCATAATGTTGTTGTGCTCTTTTCCTGCCTCACACATCACCACACACATTGAGACAAAGCACGACTCTGATGAACAATGAAATGTGTTTATTTGCATTGCAGCATCCAGCCACTAATTGCCTCAGTGCTGCACACAACTGCAGGCAGGGAGCAGACTGGGGTAATAAGCAACAGCTGGGCCACAATTAAAAGTATAAAAAACCCTAAATGTTTGTGTTTGTGTTCTGCACATTTCTGAAATGCCTCCTACTCTTTCTGTCTACTCGCTTGTAACACATGGGTACCATAACTGAGAAACTTCTAATTTGCCCTTTCTCATATAGATATAACAGCACATTTTTGTGTTAGTACACAGTACATAATGGTTACTTGAAGAGATAAAGGTACTGACATCTCACAGTGGCAATGAACAAGGGTCAGAAGATACTTTGCACCAAAACAATTTGTAGTTTTCCTTCAACAAGCCTAAGGAACACACGATTGCCAATGCCAGTAATGTTTTTCCAGTTTTTAGGGGGAAAACACCTCAAACATAATGATATTTCTAATTTTTGGGTCAGCTGCATCTGAGTTTGGGGCATTTCTACATCCCATAATGTTCTCCAGCGACTCAGAGTCTGCAGACTGAGGGTGAAAGCCCAGGGAACTGCAGGAAAGCAATGACAGTTCTCAGCAGTTTGCTTCAGGTAGGTTCACAGAGTGGTTTTGGCCCTGTTTTCTGGGCACATTGACTGTCTAGGACAGGTCAGTAGTAAAGTCTGAGCATGCTGAGCATATCTGAGTAGAGCCATTACCTACACACAGCTCCAAGTGTTAAACCTGTACTAAAGGTGATCACAAACATCCATTTGTTGGATCCACAGAGGTAAAGGATGGTGTGCTATATATGTGCTAGTTTAATGGCATTTACTAGCCTTTAAGCTATATATTAGTTTACTGGTTAGAGACCTTAAGCAGGCAATGGGAGATTTGGGTCCTGGCCACCCCTTGGCCTGAGAGCATTCACACCAATGTCTTCATCTCTGGGCTGTGCTGAGAAAGGGGAGAGTGAGTGAGTGAGGAGTCAGGCTGTGCCTGAACCTGGTGATTCACTGGCAGAATGAGAGCAGAGGGGAAGGGAGGACATAGCTCTGCAGGCAACACGGGGAAAAATCATCCTCCTCCAGGTATGAACGAACCCCGGGCTCCAGCTCACTCCCAGGGCTTTTCCTAGGGATTTGCTTCAACCAGCCAGGGTGAGAGCTCAGCGAAGAGGTCCAGCCAGGCTGCAGCTGCTCTCTCTGTGCTGGTAGAGCCCCTGGTGGAGAGTCCAGATCAGGTAACTCAGAGAGATTTTCTGCCCAAGCAGCTGCGCTCCCGGCACAGGCAGCTCTGCTCACGCCGCTCAAAGTGCTCTTCTGCAGGCAGGGCAGCATCCACAGCCAGGGCACAGCAGCATCCACAGCCAGGGCACAGCAGCATCCACAGCCAGGACAGATGTAACTCTGCTGAGTAGGGTGGGGATTATGAGTTTGCCAGGATTCTGCCAGCAAAATGCACTAAGGTCTCAAAAGTCAGCCTTGCCCCAAGCTTAGGTCTGAAACTAGCTTGAATTCCAGCCTGTTTCCTACCCTTGTCACACTTCTAAATGCCACAATGCAGGAGAATTCGTGTTTGCCATAGCATTTGTGGAGTACTCTGCTTCACTTTATAAACATATTTTATGTAAATCAAGTGTTAATTACCCCTACTCTGTATTCTGTGTTGAATATCATTTTTTTTAATTACAGACTCCATCCCAGGTTAAGCCTGCATGCCTGTTGTTGAGCCAATTATCATAAATTCCCCTGTAACAATTAACAATATTGGTACAGAGCTGCATGTATTTTAAATGTTATAATTATGCTCAGCTCTTTTGTTAATTGGCCTATCTGACTCTTTACTTTTTATGCTGCTCATCTGCTCATTACCACAGCCATTTAATTCAATTAGCACCTTAATTAGAAGAACAGCCATGTCCAATGTCGTAGGACTTGTCAGAGTACGCGGCTTGATTAGCAAAGACAAACACACCATGCAAATCAGGCTGTAACATTTGGGGGCGGCAGGAATGGAAGGCAGCCAGCTGGTGAAGTGGAAAAGGAGCGTGTCTTCATCCCCCAAAGCTTTGCCAGGAGAGAGAAAATAAAGAAGGCATCAGACTGAGGAAGGAATAAAATAATTTACAATTCCACGAGTTAAGGCATCACTTAACATGAATGGTGTGTAACTCCTGAGGATGCTGTCACCACTAAATTATCTTCTACCCCCAGTGCTCTTAAAAAAAAGACAGAAAGTGAGAGAGATGTGTAAAAATAATACAGTTATCGCCTACCATATCATATGTCCTTTTGAGAGGAGGAAGTCAAACCCCAAAGTCTGGATTCAGGAGGGGAGGGAGGAACAAAAAGAAACACCCTGATCCCTGGTGTAAATCCACACAGTTCCTCTCGTCAATGCCAAGGGAGGAGCAGGCCCGGGGTATTTTAAAATCACCCATTTGACCTAGGCCCTCCCATTTAAGATAGCAGCATTGCTGAGGAGAGACATGAGAAGCTGTAGAATTGTATATAAAAAACCCCGCTGCATTTTCGAAGAGCAGTTTAAGTCTCAGTTTTGTTTTGTGCAAGTCTATTTAAATCTTTATTCCCTGCCTATTAATTCTCCTAATTAGAATTAAATGAAGCGTGCTAAATTGCTAGATTAACCAATAATTAAGCAGGCAAAGCACTAACGTTTAATACACAGAGGCAGCTCTTTCTCTTCTGTGATAGCACCATGTCATGCCTGCTCATTTTATTTGAAAGGAATTAAGAGGCTTGTCTTCCATGATCAACACCCCCTCCCATATTAACTTACATAAAATAAAGAATTTCCCAAAAGGGGATCTGTTTCCAGCTAGTTATCAAGGAACTCTTGATTTTATTTTTTAATTCCTTATCTGTGAACCCTTGTGAAACCTATTTGAATCAATTGGCTCAGGAAATCCAACAGCTGTACATATATTTAACAGATAGTAGATTTTAATTAAAATGATATATAGTTTGTGTGGTGCTCCTTTTATTCTGTGTTATTTCTTTATTTCTGCTCACGTAATGAAGTCCTACACTTATTTCCAGAGGATGGCAGTCCCTCTCCCTCCCTCTCACCTCCCTGTGTCATGCCCTGCTCTTTCAATATTCATTTTACTTATTTACACATTATTTTGCCTTTATGGCATGCACCTGACTGTGGGATCTCTCAATATCACACAGTCCAGTGTAAGTGAGGGGCTGTGCACACTCATCTCGTGCAGTCTTGGCAATTTTGAAGGTTATTCCTTGGGTGTGTAAGTGCTGGCAGAGCTGGGTCTGGAGCAGGATTGGCACGTTCAGAAGGGGGTTTGTGCCTCTTTACAAAGGTGCTTGTTGTGCCTTGAGCATGTAACTCGTTCATGCACAGAGGGCAGCAAAGGCTCGTGACAGGGATTTCATAAAGCTGCTCAGTCCCATGACAACTGAACACATATGTTCTTGTATTTTTTTCCTTGGGGTTAAGCTGTTAGCCAAAATTTGGAATATTTATGGTTGTTCCCTGCAGGAGTGGAAAAAAAATGTGATGGAATCAGATGTTTCTCTTGGTATGTCTACCCAGTGTTTTGCAGACAGGTCCAAATTTGTTTTGCTTGAGCAATCTGCCTTTGCAGAGGAAGCTGTGTGGCTGTATTCATGAGCCATGGCTTCTGTTTTGAAACCATTTACAGCCATTTGGCTGCATCACTGGCAGGGTAACACTGCCTTTGATGAAATCCTGTAACAAGAAAAACTGGTCCAAAAGTCCTGTTTCCCAGAGATACCAAACAAGAGGCTGTGTGTCTGCTCACAGTCCCATCTCTCTTGTGGCCAGTACTTTGCCCCAGAAGAGATCTCTCAGAGTGGCTGTTTAAAAAATATATTTGCAATGATGTAATGTCTCGCTGCAGCTGAAAGGGGACAATCTCTGTCTTGTTTCTTCCCTCTCCAGGTGATTCTGTGCCTTTTGGTACTTGCATGAGTGTCTTCTGAGATAATTTTCCTTGCTAGTCTGGGGGGAAATCAATGCAAGAAAATAGACTTTTTCCACAGGCTTAGCAAGTTGGATCTGCACACCATAAGGCCAAGTGAATATGGAAGCATTGTGAAGGGCCAGAGCAGGATCTGCAACTGGCAAAAACTGTCAGTGATGGGACCTCCTCTTCATGGTGAATCCATAGCTTGGCCCAGATATCACTAAATTGCAGTTTACACTTGCAGACACATAGGTATATCCTGGAGTAAAATCATGGATATGAAAGAGAGCAGATTTGATTTTATTTCTTCTCCTCCTGTGAGCAGTCCTGCTGGGTGAAGGGAAAACTGTGTGTCAGTGCTGAAGGCATCAAAACTGCCTTATTCCAGAGTTTTTCAGAAACTCAATCTGGATTCCTTAATAATATCAAGAATTTCAAAGTTCTTGCTCCCAGTTTGTGCAAAGTTTTCCAAGGAGCAGCTTTCCATCAGGTTAGCGTAGTTTCGTGTTCCTGTTCTAGATACGTCTCTAACCAACATGAGCAACACCAAGCGCTCATGATTTGGAGGTAAAGCTATGTAAATACCAGCATCTGGCTGTGTTTTTTCTCTGCCTCTCTCACACACTGCCCAATTTAAGGCTGTATAGATGAGCATGCCCTTGAATGCTTGGGCACAAACCTCTTTAAAAGCAATGCCAATGCACATATCTCACTATGAGCAAGTGCTCTGGGACTTGCCAAGGACAATTCATAGAGTCATGACCCAAGACAGGTTTGAACCCGGATATGTTCAATTCAGAGATAAAATAAAATAAAAACAATGGCTCATAGGCAGTGGGGATAAGTGTTCTTACCAAGAATCTGACCTGGTTTTGCAGTTGCATGTACAGACCTGCAGACTAACATGGAGAACAATACGTGCCCTCTGAATCCTTAATGTCAAGAAATAATGGTGAGATCATGGGGCCTTGGAAGTCAAGGTAAATCAAAACGTGAGTGAATGGCTCCATTTCCATTTCTCCATTTCATGGGGGGCCAGGTTGAGCAATCTGGATTCTAATTTCTCAGCTGTCCTATGGTATGAACTGTGTGGCCTCTGTGGTACATGCTGAGGACAGCGGAGTCTGCCTTCCCTTTTCAGCTGGCTGGCTGATTGATTCATTCCTCTTCTTTTTTTCAAACCAGGCTTCTTCCATGCTTTGGTGAACATCTTAGTCAGTCTCTGGTACCTCTGTCGATTCAGTGTGTGCGTGTCTGCATGTGTGTGCATGCAGGTGCATTGCACTTCATCTGCTTGATGCAGTAATATCCTGGGGGAATGTGCAGGCTGTAAACTTCTTCATAACATCCTGTTCCTGCAACTTGGAGATATTGACTCTGAAGGGAAACAATGGCATGAATAAAATAAAAATAAAAAAAGTTAATTATCCTTTGTGTTTGTAATTTAATTAAAGATGCAGTAAAGTTTTACTGTTTTTCCAGGTGATGATGTTTAGGGCTCTGAAAAGCTATTTGTGCTGGTGAGATTAAAGTGCATTTTAAAATGTTCCCCGAGCACTTTCACATTTGTTGATAGATTTTTAAATTAAACTTTAAATTGTAATCTAAATTACCTCCAACAATTCATGGTCCCTGTAATGAACTCCCACCATTCCTGCTGTCATCTGACTATGATATACTGTAAATGGTAACTGCTCAGGGTTTTACTGAATAGTGCTTTGGTATTACTGCACTATATTAGTTGTGTACAACCCTCAAACAGAAATCAAAGCACAACACAGGTTTGGTTTAGCATAGTAACTTTATTATTTGCTGGTCTTTAGTCTTAGTGAACACTGCTACTGCTAATCATTTGGGACCTCATAGCATATATTTCCAAACAATTTTTTAGGCATTCCTGTCAAGGTAGAAGTATCTGCACTTTACCAGCCAATGAGCTTTTGGACATGAATCCTTAATAGGTAAAATAAAACTAATTGGGGAATATGAGTTCAAGTGCTCATTCGTAAAGTGACCATGGCTCATTGGCCCCTGAGGCACAATTAGAAAAAAAATACTTTCCTAAGTGATTGATGTAGATTCAAAGAGGAAGAGAAGATTGCAGACAGATAGTGGAAATAATTTACCATGGGCTGCTCCAGCATATGATGTAGGTATGGTGAGACCAAGTGGTTTCCAAGAGCAGATCAGAGCAGAGTCTAACTTGTAGATCACTGCCTGACCCTAAGAGATCACACTGCCCGAGGCTCATGGACCTGCTCCTGGGATGAAGAGAAAGAGTCTAAATGTTAACTGGTCTGACATCCATGGAAAAGTCTCAAGGATCTCAGAATATTTACCCAAGTGGAAGATTATAAGAAAATTTTATTCTCACAACATAAATACTTTTAAAAAACAAGCAACCCAACCCCACCAAACCTGAGAATAAACTCCTAGAGGAGAGCAGAGGGAGAAAATAAACAGACCTGGGAGTGCTTTGCTGCAGAAGGATGCCTTGTTAGGCTCCAGCAGTCGGTCACACAGGGGCTTTTTGGCACAGCGTTTTATCTTTCTGCTGGAAAGCTCTTGGTGGTCTCTTCTTCCACACAGCTAAATAACATGTACAGGCCTCAGCTTTTGGTTTCCACAAGTTCCCTGTTTTAATTACATATTATGTGAAATGAAAACTGGCTTGTTTGGTTACATTTGATTTCTTACCTCTCCTGCTATGAGGAAAACGAACACTATTTGTGTTTCCTGGTCACCTTTGCCATTCGTCATCATTCAATGTGTCAACAGCCATGCTGGAAAACGTGATCTTTAGGTTCATTGCTTTTTCTTATTCCAACACCCTCATTTTGGATGAGTACTACTGCACTCTTCTCCTTCAATCCCTCTTTTTCTTAAACCCCCCTGCTGATATGCTGCTGTAGGATGACAGTGTCTGTGGTGCTGACATGCCACAGTCCCTGCCTGCCAGACTGAACAACTTCCTGTATAGCTTTCCTTTTTTTTCCATATGCTTTTCCTTTTATTCCCTCCCCATCTGCCTCTCACCATCTGTCTCCTGTCTACCAAAGGTAGATTGTGCAAAATTATCCCAATAGCTTCCTCTGATAAGGTAGCTGATTTTCTAGTCAAAGGAAATACATTAGATCCTGTCTACCTGCACTTCAGTAGTGTGTTTGATACTGGGTAATGATCAATTGAACTGGAGAAGGGAGGGAGCAGAAGGGTTAGAGGGTGGGTCAGGAGCCCACTCATGTGAGACAAAACTGAGAAGTCTTAAGATGGGAAGTGCTGACCTGAGAGATGGTCGGCAATAATTTCTGGTCTGGATATTTTAAATATTTTCACCAGTGACTGTGGCAGAAGAAAGGAAGAAAGAGGGTTGATGGTGATGTTCACTGGTGAACCAAAAGTGGGGGCTAGATAAAGTCTGGAGGTGGGTCGGAGTGTCATAGAGAAAGAGGTTGACAACTTTTGGACTTCAGGTAGCAGTGAAATTGTACAAAACACAAGGTCATGGGGAGGGACCAGGAATGAAGATGTCAATACAGTCTGGGAATGACTGACAGTGGTCTACAAGCAGAACAAAGGCAAAAAATATCAGCCACAGAAAGTTTTTAAGATAGTTATTTATGATTGAGAAATAGCACTGTTGCCTATGAAGTCAGGCATCTCCAGTCCATGATCCAGGAGATTTCTTCCACATAGATTGCAAAGAAGTGCAGTGATTGCCTCTTTGTCCTGTGTGCTCCTATCCCTGATGATACCCCTGGCTTGGAGTAATCACAAAAGTACTGCAGGGGCAACTGAGGCACAGGAAGAAAGTACATGTTGGAGGGGGAAAAAAAGAGAGACAGAAGTGGATGCAATATGGCAATGAACAAGGAGGCAAACTCACCACACAGCCATATATTCAGATCATGTCCTGGCTTTTCATTTATTATACAAAAAATCTGAGCAGCCATGGAACAAGAAAGAAAGAAACCTGTTATGTGATGAAACCTCAAGAGAAGGAGATTCTTACAAAAAGCCCCAGGTTATTTGTCACTGATGTAGTTAAATATTAGCAGCAGATGAAGAAGTTGTCTCCTAGTACTAGTGGATCAAAAACTGGTTGACCTATAAACCAGAAATTAGATGTAAAATGGGAAGTTTTGTTCAGAAAAAACATACGAGAGGTAGTTTCTAGGCTATTTAATATATTTAAATGTATTGCTGAGAACACAGCCATTTTTTAATGCTACTTTTAAAAAAGAATAGTGGGAAAGATTAAAAGTTTCAGGAAAAATGTTTGAAAATATAACTTAGGTCTGGTATAAGTTATATTTTTTCAAATATTTAGGGAAATCCATGCATTTATTTTATTCAAAAAGGGTATAGGAGAAATGGCTTATAGTTACAGGCAGTTGCATATGGAAGCAGTTTCTCAGTGCCAGTGGTGTTTTCAAACAAAATGTACGAAATGGCCCAATGGTTGGGGAGGAGCACTGGATGTGTTCTGATGAGAGAAGGACAGTGCTCCAGTGACTTGAATTACCCAGCAGAACCTCTAACACCAGTTGCAATGACTTCTCTATCACTTGTAAGCATTGAGTCATGTCAAGTAATAATATTTTATAGAAATTAGGAATTTGGTGTGGCGTTTATAGAGTGAAGTTTCTTTGTAGTAGCTCTGACTGAATTATCCTACTTACACATAAACCTATTAGTTTTTAAAAATCTCTGTCTGCTGAGGACCTCTGCATTTATCAGTGTGCAGTTATTTTTTTCCATTTCTATTTCCATTTTTCTTCCAATTCAGAAGTTTAAATGAGCATGGCTTTCAGATTGTACTCGATTTCTGCTGCTGGAGACAGAGACATCAGCAAGCATTCCTCAGCTCTGAAAGCAGAGCCCATGCTAAGCTACACACAGAGCCCATGCACTCTGCAAGCAGGATGCTTATTTTGTGAAGAAAGTGAGACTGCAGTGATAAGAAAAACAGGTTGAATATATATTCTGCCTATAGCACTATTAAAAAAAATAGGATAAAATAAGTTGATGTGAATATCTGCCTTCAACTTGATAATTTTTTTGAAAAATAAATGCTAATATTTCAGCTCTGTGTTGCTGATGATGAGCAATTGATGAGTAAATTGCCTTTCTAGTCCCACTGAATTGGAGTGTGCCTGGAAATACTGGGTCAGCCCTGTGAGCAAAGCGTTCATTGTTCACTGCTTACAGAACCCCTGTGCTATGACAGTAAATATTGTTTTCTCCTAAGCTTAAAGCAGACAACTCCAGTTTTTCTATTTCACTGGGAAAAGCTACCTTTTTAAAAAAGTAAAATTAACTAAAAAGACAAAAAGACAGTGAAGGGGGAGATTTATTTCCCCCATTCTCCAGTTTGTGAAGTCGAAGTTTCCTGATCTGAAATAGAGATACTTGTCTGATATAACTCTATCCCTAATTCATAATATAAATAATCGTTCTTTTAAATGCATACAGCATTGTTAACAATGACAGAGCACTTTGAGTATTCTCTCTAAAGGACATTGTTTCTTTTTCCCTGTTTCATAGTGATTGAGAAATGCCCTGCAATGAACCTGATGAATGAATATATATTGCAGTTTTACATGTTCCTACCTGCAGACAGCCAGTCTTAATTTAAGGTGGGAAGCAGATAACAAACTTCACAGTGTAAAGCAGGAGAAATGTCTCAGTAATAGAAATTTATATTCCATATTGTACATCAGGCTGTTGGCGTTTAAAATGCTACGGCGGTGCTAGCATTAGAATTCAGAGATATTTGTTGACGCTTCTCTTGAGACTGTTCATACACACACCCCCTCAAAGAGATAGCAAGAGCCTCAAAATGAGTTTGGAGCCCTGTTCTATTCATATATGGTTTCATTTTTCTCAACGTGACCTTTGGTTCGCACGGCGATGGCTTTGGTTCGCTACTGGTTTCGAGGCAGCAGCTTCAAGGGAAAATGAGCCCATGTCTATTTTAGCTCTTAACAAAACTGTGGTCTTGTAGTGAACAGAGATCATATCACCCTCACAAAGTGATACATGCAGGTTAAAGGATGTCTGCCCCGTTTCCCGGGAATGTGGCTCTCTCGGACTGCCGCCTCATTTCAATAAAAATGAATGGGAAAGTATGGAAATGTGCACTGAACGAGCAACTTCATGGATAATAGACCTTTACTGGTTTTATGATAAGGAAAGAAAGAAAAAAAAAGAGGATAGAAAAATGAGTGTTTGGATACTTCTGAGTTGCTTGTGCTGAAAGGTATTATAAATATGAAAGGGGTTTTTTCCACAAATGTGTTAGCAGAATGATGATACTTAAAAATTCTGCTAGCAGCACACCCACATCAATAACGGTATGCTTTGAATTTTTTAGCCTTGTTTTATTTGAACTGTTGCTGATAGCATCTACTGTAGCTCAGATGGCAAATTTTTTTATTCTAATGCTATCCTCATCATGTTCTTGAGCTTAAGATATTTGGAATGCCCCCAAATTATCTATTTATATGCATTTCAATAAATCTAGGGAATATAATCTTCCTGTAATAACATATAGGTAAGTTAATAAAAATAGTATTTTAAAAAGTTGCCTAACTGTATGCTAAATTATTTTAATTGTTTTATATTATTTGCTATTTTGGCCGTTGCCAAGTCATGAAAGGCCGAAGATAATCCATAGATACTAAATTAAAATAGTTCTGCAACACTTTTAAACAGAGGATAGCAAAAATGGTGAAAGTTTAAATTTTAAATAATTTTAAATTCCTTTAGAAAGTGGAATACAAGACCAAAAGTAAACTTACTCCAAAAACACTAACACTGAACAGTGTTCAGAGTATATGAGAGTTCCTGGGGTAATTAGAGTAATAAATGAATACTATCTTTAAGAGAAAATACAAAGCATAACAAATGCCTGAAATGGATTGTTACGGAGGCAAATGGAGGGTTGGGAGATGACATTTTTCAAGTGTGGAAGTCCTAGACACACACTAATGAACTTAACAACTTAATGAATGTATATGGATGAAGAGAAACTGTGAAACAGGGCTGCCAAGGCAGTTGAACAAGGGAAGCCAACATCAGGCTCTGC
>VZRZ01005146.1:192873-255373 GCA_013398175.1 Climacteris rufus | reverse complement strand
TGTGGTGTGAGGAAGAACAGAGGGAGTGCAGGTTAATACAGAAATTTGCTGGTTAACCACTGTGGCATGTCAGGGAACTGTGCCTTGTCTGACTGCCCCTGAGGGGGCATTTTCACTCCTTTCTGGGCGCACAGCAAGCACGGTCTCAAAATGTTTTCAAATCAGGGCTGCTCAAGGGCAGAGGTGCGTCACTGCAAGGATGGAGGCAGATTCTGAGCAAAAAATGTGAGCCAGGGAAGCACAAATCTTCCAGAGAAGTGAGGCTGTCTCTGCCTGCAGTCTTGGGCAGTCAGTTCAGATTTAGAATATCTAACCAGTGTATATAAATATGCTCATGCATATATGATATATGTGTGTGTGATTATTCGTCTTCAGACAGGTCAGATGGAGAAGGTAGTTGCAACTCACTTGACATTTAGGTCCTTGTGAGATGGGGTGTCACTAGAAGAGTACCAGCACCCACTGACTGACTTCCCACATCTAGTAGATGCAGAAAATCAGGCCTTTGCTAGCTGGGTTCTTTAACAAGTGTTTTCAGAGCTTGGCTACGAAGTCGCATCCCTTTTACAATTTTGAGGAGAAAAAATAATCTAAAAATGTATAAAATAATGTTTCTTGAAACTCTCCATTTTTCTTTAGCTGAGAAATTATGCTGTCCCCCGAAAAATCCACCCTACAGCTCCTAGGATTGAGCAGCTCTCTGCACCTTGAGCAGTACTGGGAGGATATGTGAGTGTGCAAGGGAAGATATGTGATGAGAGAAGTTACAGCTATATTACCTGTGACTCATTCCCTGCTGGATTCACCACATCCTTACCACTCCTAACACACTTCATTTAAAAATCTTTAACACAGAAGAGCTGATTCACTCATTTCTTTTTTTCCTGATCTTTTTGTTGCATGGCTTTGTGCACAGTGTTTTATTTTGGCTGGATTTTGTTTTGCTTCCCGCTATTTGTGCTCCCTGTCACGGGAAGATTGTGTTCCAATCCTTAGTGCTTCTGTCTTAGAGCCCTAATTAACATGAAGTGCTATTGCAGACAGAAGTCAGCCTGAGACTTGTTTAAGGGACTTTGGCCAGCACAGACAGAGCCAGGTTTAGAAATTAGGAATTTGTAACTCTCCAGGCAGCACTTGTCCTCTGATCTCACAGACCTTTTTCCATATTATAGGAAGCACTTCCTACAGGTGTTTTCCAGCAAATTGCTTTACATTTTCCACTGTGTTCATTGTACAGTGCCAGTTCATTAAAGAGGGTAAACTCCAGCACAGCAGTGCTTTGCTCAGCCAGCACCTGGGGACTGGTTACCTGATCTCACTTTACCAACAGCACTTAATATGGTGTTTGGAAGGATGCTAAAAGGCTAACTTTGTCAGTCACCTTTTAATGAATTTTGTGACAAAGACTAGACCACAGGGGATAACCACCCTGGCATTATTTGTCTTTACTTGCACAATGTTAATTTTGCTTTGCCACAGACTTGACACTACTGTTATTTTCACACAGCATGACTTCATTCAGTGCAACAGGGGATAACATCAAGTACAGATGTGTAAGAAATACAACACTGTTAAACCTCTAAAGCAATTGTAAAAACAGCTTTAACCCAGTAAATCAATAATTTGATAATTACTGTGAGCTAGCTGACCTCTGTTTAAAATAAAGGAATAGCAGGGAACATGTCCCTAATAGCAATAAATTCAATAGTTTGCTGTAGTTTTTTACCCAGTGTGTGATGTGAACTCCTCCAAATGGGATGGCAAGCCAAAATGTGGAACAACAGACGAAACTGAGGGGACAAGTTTAAAAAAATCCACTTCCTTTTTCTTTAGCTCAATGGCTTGTTTGTCCAATACAAAATGTAAATCTTTTCCAAGCTTTCAGAACTGTGCAACATTATGGTCCTTGCTGTAATGGCAAAGGCGGCCCTGCCTGGACATCACTTTAAAATAGAGGGTTCTTGTAAAACCTCTGGTGCAAACACAATTCAGATCGAATTTAGTACACAAGCCTGGAAGCCACTACTAGATCTCATAAACCTTTACTCAATAATAGTGGCATTTCTGCATTTTTTGTCTTTGTCTCTCAGTTAAAAACTTAAATAATAATGAAATACATTAGATACTTCTAAAGTTTGGTAGTCATCCTGGAAATCTGAAGGTGTAGGCACATCCTTGGAAGTGATTGAAAGAGACCTTACAGATTGGTTCCTGGACAGTGCTGCACTGATAAGAGGCAGCAAAGAAGGCACAGACATGTTTTGAAGAGAGGTGTTGAAAAAGCAGTGAGGGATTGAGCTTTTCTGGTGCAGCACACCATTAGCAGAATAGTGGGGCCTTTTTCAGAGCTGCTCAAGAAACTTGATTTTGTCTCACTGGTAAAAGGCAATCACTGGAGTTATTGGTGGTCTGAGTAGAATTTTCAAAGGTTATGGCAGAAAACTTATCAATGGTCTTTTTTTTGTCATTGATTTCTCTGTGTCTGCAACCCTATATAATTTTCTAGAACAGCACTGATGGTCTGCAGAGAACTGTGGACATCATAGTTCTTCACCAGCACCACCAGACACCACCCTGACTCTGCATACCCAAAATTTCACCCTGCGTCTGCACACCCAACACATCACCCCAGCTCAGCATTCCCAGCACTGTAGGTGGCTGTTTTCAGGGACAACACGTGGTAAAGGAGGATGCAGTTAACATCCAAGAATAAAATTTAAGAGGTACAATTCCTTCTTTCATTTCCTTACACCTACATTTCCACCATACCCACTGCTTCCTGGAACCATGTCTGGAGGCAAGATGGGATTCTCTGAGAGGTATAAAATAGCACTGAACACCAGTATTATTTTCTTGCATAGAGCAACTATAGTGTGGTTAAAAAATATTTCTGTTCTCAAATGCTTCATTTTTCTTCAAACTAATTTAGCACTGCTCAATAGCGATATGTAAGGCAATACAGAATCACACAGTTTAATATTTGCCAGTACCTTTGTGACCCTTCAGCTATGGATGCTATGTACTCAGGGTATTTTGGTAAAACATAGACTCTCAAGCTAAACATAAAATTTTAAAATAAAGCCTCCGTAAGAAAGTATGCAAAATACATCATCTTTTACTTTTCATGTTCTTAGGGCCATTTTAAATGTCCTTTGATTACCCAGAATATTTGTTTGCAGGATCAAATGTCACAATTAAACAGCGTAAAAGGCACATAAAATGTGTCAAACTTCAGAGAAACTAGGCTTGAAAACATTCAATTTTGTTTTGTAACATTTTCTATATGTCCTGCATGATTTTATTTTATGTAGACACCTGATCAATCACAGCTTCAAGTACGGAATAGAGAAAAATACACCCCCAAAACAAATTAAGAAAGAAACTTGGCTCTTTTGCCCTTACAGGCTATTTTTAAGTATGAAAAATTGCAGCAGCTAGACTTTTCTAGAATCTGCTATGTCTCCTGTATTTGATGCCTTTTCTCTGCATAGTAATGTGTCTTTAAAAAAACCCCACTGATATATGTTACAAGGAGTGTATCTGTTCCACTGAGACAGAACATTTTAATTTCCCGACACCTTTTAGTGATTGCTTCAATTTCCGAAGATTTTGATAAAATCATGTGGTTTTAGAGTATCAGGATTGAATACCCTGCTCTGGCAGCAATTTAATGAAATGTTGTAGTTTCACAGCATTTCATTTGACATAACCTAGTTCAGAGGTCTAATAAATGCAGTGTGATAAATGTTGGAGCTACGATTGTAAAAATATATTAGTAATTGGGTTAATATGCCTTAAAATACTACCCATCAGTTATCTTTCTTCTCACTGTTATATGCTTTGCACTGTAAAGACTTAGCAATGCAGTTTACCCTTTTCTCCTCTGCTATCTCCTTTTCTTTCCTGCTTTTGTAAGTGTTCATTTTCTTAAGCATTTGATTATAGCAAGCTGTATGTATTCTCCCACAAGTGACAAATTCTTCTTACCCTGGAACCTTTTTCATAGTCATCTGGAAGTCATTTTCATAGTGCTTTTCATAGTAATGTGGAAGAAATTTAAGAATATAAGACTGATGCTTCAAAACTAAAAACAAATATAAATAAGCATACAGAATACATCAGGAGATGCAAGGGTAGGTTTTGACAAGTGTTATTTTATTTTAGTATATCAGATGTGTTACAGTGATAAATAATAGAGGTATCAGTATTAGGAGATTAGAACCAACAATGTATTTTGACCTTCTAATTATCAGTAAAGTGTATGTGTATATGTGTGTGTGGGTTATATCACAACGGTGCCATAGGATAAAAACTCTTCTGCTGTGAATTGGTACTTTTGCATGCTGTGCTTTAGGAGAGAGTCAGGACTTCTTTTCAGCTAAATTCTGATGTTTGTTGTGTTTCCCAGACTGGAAATGCTCCTGTTAATTTTCAACAAGCAGATTAGAATTTCCAGGACAACTAATTAATTTACAGTGATTATTTCAAGCAACAGGCAAACACCCATACCTCCTGCTGGACTCTGTAATCCTTTGCTACTCTTCGAAAATAGCTGTCTGAAGATATACAGCTGTAGCTGAAATACAACCATGTGGAACTGCTGCCTCTGGGGATGTGTGTGTGTATGTGGTTACTCTTTGGCCCCACAGAACTGACATGAATAATACTGCATTTTTAATTTTGCTATATATTTTCCTCATATAAACGTGGGTGCAACGTGGGTGTGTTATGCAAATAGCACACAAGACAGGGCTGGTATGGAGGAGCATGCATCCACCTTGGAAGGAAGAGTGAAGATGAGGGAGCAGAGCCAGGGCTGTGACAGTGTCTGCCACACTGTATATGGTAAGAGGTGAGGAATAGAAGAGCCTTCTGAGGCTGTGAGAAGACAGTGGGGAGCCATTTGACAAGCTAACTATGAGCTCTAACAAGGGCAGAAGAAAATCTGACTGCACTCTGCACACCCTGGGGGTAGCCAAGCCATCACTCCCATCTAATGGCCAAAGATTAAGGAGCCATGAAATAGCTGTAAGGATGGGATTCAGTCCCTGTGTTCAAGCAGTACAAGTTCACACATTTCTTTCCACTTCTGCCTTAGGTGAGTCTCAGTGGTGAGTGACCCCAAGGTCTAAGACCAAGTAATAAGGATGACTGAGTGTAGGGCATATAGCTGAAATACTTTGTGGCCACGTGAGAATAGCCACATAAATCCCTATTTCCCATGGTTTATACAGCTTCCCTACACAGGGGGAAGTAAGTGGCTCTTAAGGTTCCCTGTTCTTACACACACATGCTGAAATATGCAATCACAGTCATATGACAATGGGCAAGATCCAGTGCTGGATGGTAGCTCAGCACATGCATAATGTGAGTTTACAACTTCAAATGCAGGGTACAGGAGAGACTTGTCATTAAGAATTTCTTTCTCAACTGTCTTTCTACATTAAAGACAACATACCTTTTCTTCCTTTTAAGCAGATTTTAAAAGCCTAAAAACCAACACTGCTGTTCCCTCTATTAAGAGTTTGCAACTGGACACTTGGACTAATGCAGTTAAATTGGTGCACAGTCCATAAAGTCCAAAACCAAACAAAATGGTTCTTAACTCAAAGGACCATTCCAGAGTTAGTCAGAAACTCCAGGTAATCAATGTGAGAGAGAGCTCATCCATGGCTGTGGAGTTATGCCTGATGCTTTTCTAATAAGAATGATAGAAATGATACACTTGAATGCTTAAAATTAGTCTTCTCATTCACACTGTGTCACATCTATCTTCAGGGAGGGTTTTTTCCTCACTTAACTCCAGATATTTAACTGAGACTGTTCTCTTTGCTAGGCAGCCAAACCCTCACTATAGTCACAGGAGAGGTCTGCACTCCCCAGTGCAGTTCACTGTGTCCCAACATTGCTCTGCGACAGGCAGGATGAATCATAGAATCACTTAGATTGGAAAAGACCCTCTAATATCATCAAGTCCTACAGTTAACCCAGCACTGCCAAGTCCACCACTAAACCATGTCCCCTAGCGCCACATCTACATCTTAAATACCTCCAGGGATGGCAACTCCACCACTTCCCTGGGCAGCCTGTCCCAATGCTTGACCACCCTTTCAGTGGAGAACTTTTTCCCTCATATCCAGTCTAAACCTCCCCTGGTGCAACTTGAGGCCATTTGCTCTTGTCCTATCACTTGCTACTTGGGAGAAGAGATCAACATCCATGCTCCACAGACACAACTTTTACAAAGTAAAAATTAGGTGAGATGAACCTAACTGTGCTTTGTCAGAGTAGTCACACTGATATACTTTACTAACCAAGGGCCTTTTGCATAGACATGATTTATCATCAGCTGAAGGAGGTTTTAAAAGCATTATGGAGTTTTCTTGTGCAAAGGAGCCTCTGAGGACATTCCTGCATTAGGCAGTTGTGACAGGGACTTTTCCTGGGATAGCCGTGCAGGTCATTCAAAGCCCCTGTGTGTCTCATCATTTCAGCAGGAGTATGTTGCTGGCTCATGTGAAAACACTGGATACTCCTGTGATGGGTTAAGCCAGCCCTGGCTGGAAGAGGTAGGTTCCAGCCCATCATAGCCACATGCAAGGGGTAAAGTAGGAAATAAATAAGGTAAGGCAGGGTGGTAGGGTAGGGTTTGCATGCCAGGACATGGATAGGCTGTTGGATTCCTCGGGAAAGGCAACGCTTCCATCTCCTGATGCTCTGGCAGCAGATGCTCCACTGGCAGATAGGCTGGAGAAGACCCGGGAAACCTCTTCCAGCTCTCTTTTCCATGCCTTCCTTGAGCTTTGGAGCCAGTGGCCTGCCTTTCCGCTGCTGTCACGTAGCCTGGGAGCACATTTACATTTTCTGAATAGGGCAATTAGTGCACACTCCTTTCCCTGTGTCACTCGCACCTGGTCTCTGACATTCGTGCCTCATCAGCACTAATGACCCAGCCATTAGTGGTTATTATTGGTCATTGTTTCAATCCCACTGACCCCCCCCAGCTGACAGAAGCACCGTCCTGTCTTCCCCCCCAGCACCCAGCTCGACGTTAATAGCCCAGTTTAATACCAGAACCTCTGAGTACATAAATAAAACCAGACAGGCCCTACCTATATTTTATATGCCTAGTGAGAGATGAATACACGCTTTTTTGATTATGATTAATGTTGCTGTTTATTATTTTTATTGCAGTAGTGGTTTAAATATCATGCCCTATCTAGGTGCAGTAAAAATTCATCGGAAAAAGATGGTTTCTGTTTCAGGCAGATGATGGCCTAGACCACTGGAGCATTGAGGATCTGGAGCAGCTTTCTTCTTGGACAAATAAATATCAAGAAAACCTAAGGGCTTTTACGAGTGAGTTCAGGAAGTTTATTAGATTATACAGTGGGTACCTCCATGGGCTTGGTTGTGGTGACTCCAGAGATCACTTTTAGCTCTATGTGCTTATGTTATTCTGGGCAGGAACCACTGTATTTTCTGCTCATCATGCAATAAACCCCTTGTGTCTGCTGTATTACAAAGGAATGTGCTGTGTTAAAGTTAAATGGCTTTAAGATTATACCTCATTCACTCTGCTGTCCTGCTCTGGCCAGACAGTGTGATCCCTGAAGGGATAAGGTCCAGGCACATAAATAAGAACAGCAGGAATTCACCTTTGGTTTGCACTGCCATTTATTACGGCCCATGTAAGAGGTCATCTGAAAACCTTCTTTCAGCCTCAACCCAATCGTGAAGCAAAGTTTTAGCCAAGTTCAGCTGAAACAAACTTTGTTCTTCCCAATTGCATTTGACCAGTGCATCCAGAAGATTTGCTCCTGGCAAGCCTGCTCCTCCTGTGCTGTCCACCACTGTGAATGTGGGCCCACAAGAGGAGTCCAGCACTTCAAGCCTTTTGAAATGCTGTGAATGAAGTCGCTTAAGCAGCTAATCTTCTCAAGGCCTTTCTGGAGGGAACACTCCTTTCCTGACATTTGGAGTTAATGTAAATTATCCAACAGTGGTTGTCCAAGGTCCAGCTCACTGTCCCAGAGACAATTAAGCCTGATGTTAAGGGCTTCTTTAAGACTTTACCGTAAGCCGTGTCTCAGTATTTGTGGATGGTCCTTACATTGATTTGGATTTTACCTTGAATGAGTAATGTTATCTGTATTATAGCTGTCACAGATGAAAAAACAACTTCTACAGATGAGTGAATCCATTTGTTGGTTTATGGATCCCAAATCCTCCAGGGCAACAAATCCATCTGTCATCTCTGAATGCTTGTGTTTTATTTGGTGCTGTGAGTCAGCTGACAGGTATTAAAATGCACATGGAAGTGGACAGATTTTTGCTGACTTCCCTGTAGAGGAGGCCCATGGGTGTTTTTATTCCAGCACATGCAATGAAATAACATAAAGGCAGGAAATTCATTCCTAAGGGATAGTACAAATTGTCTGAGCTAGTAAGACATCAATATTTGGTCTCTGGGCCTTTGACCTAACCATCTGCCTAAGCCACCCTAGCCCACTGTTTGCTTCCTTTTCCTTACTGCTCTATTCTTTACAGCTGGATGCAGCTCAGGAAAGCTGCATTTTATGGGCCAGCCTCTTTTGTTCCCCTTCTCTCCTTTCTTGTTCTTTGTTCCATTCTCAGTTCCTTGTTTATGCTCGTGTTCCTCAGGAGGAGACAAACAAAAAGTTGCTGATTAAAAAATAACTAGGGGAAAACTGTTTTAGTAATGTGGGAATTTCTTTCTTGGTGGTGTTTTCAACTAAGCGAGTCCAGTTTCAAGGCTTCTGTTTAACCAAAATGTGCTTATTGAGAATTAAATCGTGCTCTTTGGATGAATAGAAGTGGAGTTCTTCCATGGGGCTTTAGGCACCTATCGTATCTAGTTGTCATTCCAGAAGTCTTCCTAGGATATCTCCAGATGCTGAGCCAAAGAAATTCAACTTGCTTCTTGCTCTGCATCACTGTCAGAGTAGTCTGCTTTTCTCCACTGGCTAAAAAAACCCCAGTTAACTAAGTGAAGTATCTAAAGTTGGGGTGAATTATCTCTATTTGATTTATCCCCACATACAAAGCAACTCACCTCAGTTGCACTGCCTAGAGTAGAAGGAAACTAATGCACTCTCTGAAAAACTTAAGAGCCCAGAGTGTGCAAGGTTTGACAATAAAATCTGCAAGACCACCATTTTTCATCAATCTCCACTGAATTGTGTCTTCTTGGGTGTTACCCCAAGTCAGTATCTTTTTTCCTGAAGAACCAGATGGAAAGAGCATTGCCTTCCTACAGAGAGAAGTCAATCCACAGCCAGGCAGGGAGTGTGCATGCCCCTAATAAATCCAGTTGCCACAAAAACTGGACATTTCAGTATTTCTGTATTACTTTGCAAGTTATTGTTCTTCCATGACTGAATTTGGAGAAGGAGAAAGGCCCAAAGGACCCATTCAGAGATTGGTCTTTGCTGACCTTTAAATCCAAACAAGATACCCCCTCTTAAGAACAAAGGTTCTCTCTCCTTTTGTAGAATCCATTTCACCCCAACAATCCCAGCATTTACAGCCTCTTTATTACTGCTGGTTATTGTTTGAATAAAGCATGCATTCTGGTAAATAGCAATTGCTCAAACGTAAGCAGCTTTAAAGGCAAGAAGTAACCCTTCCAGTTTCTAGATGAAGGATGATTTGAAATGAATTGATGTGTTCTGACTGGTGAGTCAAAATAATTCAGTTCCCCCCCCACACCCCTTCAGTGTTAAACCAAGTCAATTTTTTCAAACCATATTTGATATCTTATTGTTTATTTTCAGTCAGCAGACAGCAATTTTCAAGAACTGCTCTTGATATACAGCTCAGATATCTTACAGGTCACATGTCATTCAAGAAAGGTCAATGATTCATTTAAAGTTTCATCATTCTTCACATAAACAGGCAAACAGCATTTCATTCACAGTGCAGAATTGGTGGGGGTGATAGGCCCCTGTATTAACAAAGTCTGTGGAGTCTTATCCTCTGCCTAAGAAAAGGGAATTCACATTATTATCATTACCTTATCATATATCTTGGATGGACTCACAGTGAAAGCATGTGCACTAAACAGATTTATAGTTAGGGTCAGTTCCAAGGAGTTTTTTAGATCTGTTTCTTGCCCTAATTTTTTCTCAACAGTCGTAAAAAAAAAATTAAGTATTGCTAACTGATTATACCTTCCTGGCTTGTTCAGTCAGAATACCTAGAGACAAATATTGCAATCGAGCAAGAGTGACATTTACATCATCAGCAAGTGATTTATAACTGTCTGTTAAAATTAAATCAAGATTTTTGCTGTTGTTGATTCCTTTAGAAACCATACTTTCAGTAGAAAATGCACATTTAAAAAGCAACTTTCTTATGTCCAAGCAATAATACCTGATTTAATTAAACCTGAAAGACTTTTAAGAAATAAGATGTAGTATTCATAGGGTAAGTGATCTATTTTCTATATCCTGTCTGTGCTGTCCTCAGTATAGCATTTCAAGTAAATTCACTCAGTAGTCTTCATGAAATAAATAATAATGCCAGCTTCTCAGTCTGGATCCAAATGAACCTGCCTAACCATCACCTTAAACCATTTTAATTGGTATTTTAGAAGCAAGTTTCTTATCAGGAGTGAAAAAACAGATCTAAAAAAAAAAAAAGTAATAAAATTCAAGATAGTTTTTAGAAGTATTGCTGACTACTGATGTCATTCCTGTACCGTTAAAGATCTCCAGATGCAGAATTGTAGCAACACATTCATCAGCTTTATCTGGAGCTTTTGGCATCAACGAGACTTTACAGTGTGTGTAATTCTTGCCCATCAGTGTATTGATAGGCACCCGCTGAATCTTTTGGAGTCTAAGTACTTTTCAAAATCTATTCCTTCTTGCTCCACATCACCTGTAATGCTTCACACCAACGCAATCACTTGTAGGCAAGATAGGAACCAAGAAAGTTTTGACAACTACATCTAGTATCTTCTGTCTCATTAGGTGCTAAATGTCTCCACAAATCTGGCTGTTAGCGCCTACAAGTTAGTTAGAGACTGTTCTCAACTTCAGAAGTTTGCACGATGTTTTGCAGCAACTGATTATAAAAGTAGAAGTGTGAACAGCAGAAGTTACAGAGGTGTTCAGTCAAAGACCTTGTCCCTGTACAAATTACACTGATAGTACAGAACAGAAGATGAGTTAGTAGCAGCAGTCAAAATTTCCAAATTGTTTAGTAAGCAGAGATTTCCAGTGAGAGTAAGGAGTCCTTCTCACTGATACATGCTGAATCATCCAGCCTTTGGTGCAAAACCATGAGCCAATATTTTTATTCTTGCCCATGTTTACATTGTGGAACTAGATTATTGCTTGAAACTCTCCACATCTCAGTTTTTCAAGCAATATGTACAAGGGAATAATATCAGATCATGAAGCTGCTGTTTTAGTGTTGGGTCCCTTAATCTACTTAGAAGCCAGACACTTCTAAGGCATTGTTTGATTTTTTGCCATCATACGCATGTGTTCATGGAAATGCAATTGCAGAAACTAATAATTAGGTCTTGTCCCTGGAAGTAGTCTGGGTTTGCTTTAGCTGCCAGAGTCTAAAGGGGAATAATTCCAGTTATTCCATTGACTCATTGTGATAGGTCTCATCCCTAGGGAGTGGGGCTGACTTGTCTCCCATGACAGCCCTGGGACAAGCCAGATGGGGGCCGATTTCTTGGTTATTGGGGTTCCTCAACTTGCCATTGTACCTCTGTGCTCCTTTTTGTGTGTGTGGAGATGAGCCTTTCACATAACATAACAACACACAGGTGCAGTGTAATTCTTGCAACAAAAGTAGCATTTATCTTTCTGCATATGCTCCACAAATTGTTTAATTCAAAAGAAGCTCAACATAAAGTTTACTTGCACTTTGGCAATTATCTGGCTCAATCCATGTGTCAACTTCATTTGTGGAGAAAGGAACATCTCAATTCATACTTGGAAACCCTTGGAAAGTGTTGGTAGGATAGGACCTTCAGTGAGAGGGAGAGAGCTGTTTTCATTTTGCAACCTGACAGTGAAAATGGCTTTGCTAACTAGGAACAGAATGAATTTGATAGATTGAACATAACACAGCAAAATATTTACACTTCATGAAATGAAATGAATTAAAATGCTTTGGAGTAAGTCTTCTGTTTTTCAAATAGTTCCTTTTAATTTTGGAGGCCAAAGGAAATATTTCTTTGACATTCCTATTACCTGGGAAGGAGGAGGGCTTGTTGGGTAGCTTGTCTTGAGGTTGAAAACCACCTCCCTGACCTGTCATGGCTCTTTGCAAGATCTGTCAGTGCACCATTGAGGGTCTTTTGGGCAAAATTTTCTAACTGAAAGATTACAGATATATGTGCATGACTGATTTACATATAATTTTGCAAAATTTGATTGTTGATATTTTCCCACTGTTCATTTTTACAATAGTATTAAGGATGCACTACAGACTGTATTAAGGAGGTTGTTATCTTGTAGAGAGTGGAAATACATGAAACTTTTAGCAGGTGGAAAGCAAACAATACAGCATTGTTTCACCAGAAAAAAAAAAAAAAACAACCCTCAAACAAAAACCCAACAAAGTAAACTAAATAAAAACCTCAAAATAATGTTGGGGACTTCCATGTAGGAAGAAGTTTTCTGGACACAAGGTTACTTCAAACCCTCTGAGATCATAGTCTTGTTCTTGAATTTTGATTTTTCTTTTAGCTCTTGCTTTATTCTGTCTTGTAAGTAGAAGATGCTGAGCAGGTCCAAAAGGATGCCACATGTTGATCATTCCCACAAACATCAGCACGGACAACGACACTCATGCACTCCCAGGGTGGAGTATGGAGCCTCCCCAGAGTCCTTATTGTCTGTCCAAAGAAAATAAAGCATAACATTGGCTTAGCACCTTCTGAAGGAGTTGCCCTCAATATCATGAAGGTGTTCCTTCTGAACATGAATTTACCTGGTTTTTAGCATTTATAGTTAATGATATAAAAACAAGACACACATCTGAGGTTGTTAAAGTGTTTTTCTCCAAGTTTGACCCTTCTAGGTGTTCTCAGTAGAACTCTGTCTTCATTATTTTGCCTCAGCAAGACAAGCAGACCCTGAGTGAAGTTAAAATATTCACTTCTAGAAGCATTTCCTTTTAACCCTTTTCAGAAACCCAACTAAATAGAAACCAGTAGCTGGGACCCTGAAATTTGCTGCCATATCATAGCATGCCCTCTCTATTCTTTCCCTCTCCTATTACTTTTCTATGTCTTATAATCCGGAGGGCCTAGGGACCAAACCAACACCAGGGAACCCAGAGAGCATTTGTTGCCAACTACAGCTCTTGTCTGGGATGAAAAATTGAAACTGCCTTGCTCTTGGAGAAGGATCTTGTAGTGCTTTCTCTATAAAAAATATTACTCTGGAAGTTGTGCCCACTATCCATTAGGGTGGAGAATACAAATAGGGGAATGTGTTCATCTCCAGCTGCAACATCTGAGTAACTGGGGGTCTGACCTAACCCAGCAAAAATATCTTGGTGAATGTACCACAAAAGTCAAACAGGGCATCACCACCTGACCTCTGTGTTCAGAGGGTGGATTTATCACTCCCACAAAATTTTAATAAAGCAATAAATTACAGCCCTCTTAGATAAGCACTTAGAGCCTGGATTTGAAATGACAATACAGGATTGAAGGGCTTTCTGGGCCTTATTATTGATCCAAGTGCTGGCCAGTCAGTTAAGAATCATTTTCAGGACCCGGTTCGTTAAGCTTTGAATTTGCATCTGCACCCTGAGTGTGTGTATTTCTGTTTGTGTACAGATTGAGCGACAATGCAAATGATTACATACTGCACTTAAAAACCAGTTTTAATAGGCTTTTAAAATAATTCAAGTGTTCAGTTGAATTTTGCACTAAGGACTGTGCACAGCACGTGTGACTGTTGTGCATCATCATTAGAAGGATGCACTTGATTAGTGAGAAATTTCAATTAAATTGGTGTTTCACATCAGATGACAATTAATGAAGCCTGCAAACACCACACTAAAGGATGTGTGTGTGTTAACAAACTCCTCCTGGTTTTTGATGGAGCTATTTGGAGTGTACCACTAATAGAGTTTAAATTGGTTTTTATTGCCAACTTTGCTTCTTTTTGCTGTTCAGATCCAATTGAAGCAAAGGAAAAAGTGATCTTGAGTTTCTTCATTTGCCATCAACCTGAAGTGAGCTGGGAAAAAACAGAGGGGGCACTGTGCAGGCTAAAGTCTAATGAAAGATTTCCTTAACTTTGTTTTCTCTTGTTTTCAGTTTAGGGCCCAATAATAAAAGAAGTATGAGCAAATATTTCCTCTACTCACTGGTGCTACTCCTTCAAGAATGGATTTTACTTATTTTTGGCAACCATCCACTGGGTAGTACTACACTTAACTGGAAATTGTTGCTAAACCAAATTATACTCACACAAAACAAACTCTTATAATTAGCAGAGATTCTTAAGATTGATGCTGATATAAAGGAGAGCAGAATTTGGCCTATAATGGATCAAATGTGTACCCTGCCAGCACAGATCAATAAGGATAAAGATTGAATTTCTTGTCAGGTTTTTGTTTTAGATCAGGTAGACTACAGAGCTCTGGGCCTCTACTAACATATTTATGGTGTGTGTAACTATAGACAACATACAAACAGTGTACAGCACCTATATTTAATTTTCTTGGCTTTGAGACTCTCTGAAAATTCTTATTACAAGACCTTGCTTTATATTGCTCATAATTTTTTTGAATGTGAATTGGTCTAGGTGAAAACTTCCATGCTAGATGTTTCTGCTGGCCGTACATTTTGGGAACATTTCAGCTAAAATTGTTGAAGTGCTTCTGAGTGTGAAATTATGGGAAAATATACTGTGTTGCATGTAGGAAAATGTTCCTTTTTAGTGGTTTAGTGGGGAGATGTACCTTCACTGTGGTTTAAAGTACAGGACTGAAAATAAAATAAGTTCTGCTCTGCCTTCAACAGGAATATCTTAAATATGGCTACATTATAAGAATTTGTGTGAGCCAGTAGAAACTCCACGGAGGAGGATACCCAGTAATTTCCTCTGTAAAGAGCAAGGTCCTTTCTGAAACTGTGGGATAGGAGAAGGACATTCCTAGCAATTTCTTTCAGCACTGCTGGAACAAGCATGGATGGATGGATTTTCTCTCCAGTGCAGAACATGGACTCAAGTCAATTGACTTGAGCATGGTGAGGGAAGTGAAGAAGGTACCCTGTAAGGATAAGCTGAAAGCTGTTGAAAGAAAGTGTGTTTGAGTGGGGAAAAAAGTGGGAATAAAGCAAGGAGGGAAGGCATGGTTGGGATAAGGAGCTGAGGGGTGGAAAAAGAAGATTATCCAGGCAAGGTGATTCAAATAAGGAAAGCAGAGGACAGCTGTGGACATGATTCTTCTTTCCTTTAGAGGGTTTGTGTGCCAGCAGGAAAGCCCCGGGAGCCAGGGAAGGAGACTGTTTCTCAAAGAAGGAAGATGTCCACCACTATGTCACTGGAGGTATTTTAGGTTCTTTTGAGAGGAAAGCTCCTGGCTCCTGCTTGATCTTGGCAAAGGTCTCACCAATGTTTCTTCTAAGACACTGTAGCTCCCAGTGCTGCAATCTAATCCTGGAAATATCTTGGCATGCTACCTTTACCTTTCCCTCTACAAAAGCAAACCAAACTAAAACCTGTGTTCTCATGTCTACCAACACCTGGGCTTTCAACCAATATTCATCAAGTTTTGGTGCAAAAAGCACTTCACAGCACACTCAACTGCTAAAACTTGCTGTGGTCATCATGAACTATAGTTACAATGAGCATCCAAGCTTGTGCTTGAGACCTGGAATCCTTGTCTCACTGCTGGTGTGTATGTGGCACCATGATTCCTCATGAAACAAATCTTGCTTGGAATGAAAAGCATGTGAAACAGCATTTCATGACTAAGTTGTGTATTGAAAATCTATTAAGGTTGAGAAGTTGAATACCAATGAAGAAAATATCAGTATTAATTCAATTCCTCCCTAGGAGACACTCCTAGGATAAATTGCTATATCTAGGAACCAATCTGATTATTTATTTATTCACATGGAAGCTGAAAGGCACACACTGAGTGGTGTCAGGGCTTCAAGAAGAGAAACAGTGATGTACCAAGCTGGAGGATTCTCATGCTGCCTTGGGACTTCATGTCTATGTGATGTTGTTCAGTAGCATCTGTGCCAGGCACAAAAACACCTACACAAAGTATGGGAGCTGCCACCTCTGCCCCACAGCACCTGGAGAACCTTTGCTGATGCCAGGACCTGTGCTGAGGTCCAAGCAACTGAGAGCAGGTATGGACAGTTGTAGGTGGTAGGGTAACAGAAGTCCTCAAATTGGGTCTTGGTTTAGGCAAGTGGAGATGGGAAATTGGCAAGGAAAACAGGGTAGGAGGACACTGTCTTTTACATTGTGTTCCAGGTCAAATTCCCCTTAAACCTCCTCTGCAGTAGGCAGAAGGATCATAGGTCTTGTATGTATTCAAACTACTCTAAACAGGGCCAAGCAAGGTCATAATTCTTTCCTAAGGATGGGATGAGAATAATGTGTAGTAAACTAATCACAGTGTCACCCACAGAATTATGACAATAAAACACGATATTGACTAGCTGGTCTCTTTGTGCTGAATGAGTCAAGGCTGCTGGGGAAAAAATTAGATTATTACTAAAGACTGTGCCATGATGTGCTCGTGACCAGGACATGTTGGCTTTGGCAGTTCCCAATCTTCAAGTGCAGTTTTTCAGACTTGTTTCATGTCATGGTGTACACATACAGACACATGTATGTAGTCATGTGTATTCACCTGCAGAAAAATGACATATTAGAGAATGAATTCTAATTGTACACACACAGATAAAAGCGAGACTTTGTTGTGCAACCAGCACTACCCAGTCAAAGCCAGTTCTATAAAAATTTTCAAGGTTTGTCCTTAGGTTCACATATATAACTGAGCTTCTGATCCCAATGTTACATTTGGATGTGTGCACAGTTCCATTTGCCTAAATTTTGGGGCTGGTGGTTTAAGGATAATTAGTCTGTCATCTCCGTTGTTCTCTTCAAGAAAAGGTGTTTGAACATGCTTTTCTCCTGAGTCATATATTTCGTCCTGATGATTACACAAAGATGATTGGCGTTCAGCAAACACAGAGAGGGGAGACTAATCTGAAAGGATGAAGACATTAAATATAGTTAAAAGTCACCCTGTTCCCACTTTATAAGGATGCTATTCTGAAGAAAAAAATTAATTTAAAAAGAAAAATTTAATTCAATTAAAGCAGCTGCTTTTTTTTTTTAGTTCTGAGTTGCTTGAGCTCCTCACCAAATATACTGAAGCCTACACATATACCTACATATGCACTCACAGGGAAAGTTTTCAACAGTGTATTACACACAAGAGCAAGCAGCAGATTGCTTAAGATTACCCCGACATCCTGGACCAGTCTTGGAGCAGTAATATCTTCATGTTTGCTGTCAAGGCCCGTCACCCCGGCTGACCAGCAGGGACGCTGAGGCAACCCACATTACTCAATCAACTTTAAGTGTTATAAATACTGAGGTCCATAAAAAAGTACAATGTAATGATGACTTAAACAAACCCAATTCATCATCCCAGCTGCACACATATCATTTCCCTCAGGGTGACCAACCAAGCAGCAGTGAATTCAACCCAGGCCAGATTCTGATTCCATTTCTCTTCATCAATTTGACTTTTGGGTTTACCTCCCTCCAAAGGAAAAGAAAAAATATCCCCTTAAAAATGAATAAAAATCCCTCAAATCAAATACAGCTCAGCTGCTCAAGTTCCCCTTTTGTTGTTGTTGTACTCGTGTCCATGCATTTTGCCTCTAGTGATATAAAAGGAAACCCTTCAATTTAAAGGTCAAATGGGGGCCGTTTGTTTTAACCCAGTGAACCATGGCAATGGTATTCACATATATTATCTTTTGTCCTTCAACAGTTGTTAGACTTGTAGCCAGAGGGGAGGCTTGGCAGATTTGCTTGCACTGTTTTTTTATGATATAAAAAATACTAAATTTCTACAGTTAAGTGTGTTTGATTGAGTAATATTCTGAAAATCAAATCGATACCAAATCTGATTTTCAGGCAATGGTAAGGCACATTCACCAGCACTATTAAAGTTTATTGGTTTCATTTATTTAGAGAGGAAAAGAAGAGATTCACAATTCAGTGTGGTCTGTTCTTTCTCCTGTCTCCATCATCTCCAATGCCTTCCCTTGATTTTATGTTTCCCCCTTTGCTAATCAGGGAAATGTCATGTGAAAACACAACTAATTATTGTGCCACCTTTCAATTCCCATGCCATCAGCCCAAATTCCCTCTCTTTTTTTTTTAATTAAAAGTTTACAATTAAAGGATGGGCAACTCAGCAAAACTAGATTAAAGAAAACTAGTACAATGTGCTAGTTAAAGCAAGGTTTCAAATGTTTTCATTTCCACACAACTGTGGGAGCAAACCAGTTTGCACATTCTGTGAGTAGTGATTTTTTGCCTTGAATTGCTGTGCATGCCTTTTCTGCTGTTGAATCTGATGTGAATTTCTCCAGAATTAGCTGTATTTTAAATCAGACTTTTTTTTTTTTTTTTGCAATAGGTACAGAAGAACTGCTTGCAAAGTTTAGATCCTTTTTCATCTCATTGAAACTCGGTTAAAGGAATATGGTAATCGGTGGTGCTGGAAATCTGTAACCGGAATCAAAATTTGGCTTTGGCCTCTGCTTGTGTCTGCAATAACATCAAAATCTTTGGGATGCTTCAGTATAAAGCCCTTGTCCTAGAAATTGCTGCAGCTTTTTTCCTTTAGGCAAAAGTTGACCTGAGCTGAAGCTGAACAGTTCCTATGAAAATTTTCAATGAACTGATATTTTCTGGCAAAAAGACAGTTTGTTAAAATAATAATTTGTTAATGAACCTGCAAGAAATGCTGTTGACATCTTTTCCCCCAACGATTACACAAAAAAAATGATAGAATGAGACAAAAATAAAAATAAAACTGTGGCAGAAACTTGGGTATTTAAGTTTGTTTTCATTAGAAATGCAGGGGGAAAATGCTAATTTTTATCCCTTTTTCTCTGGAGGTACAACACCCTGTTTCCTCTGTTAAGAATAAATTCTTCATAGCCAGGTTGTTCCTTACTCTGGTAGAGGCCAAAATTTCTAACTGCTGAATAAGTTTGTGGGAATTTTTTAATTGTCCCTGGAACAAAAAAAAAAAAAAAACAAACAAAAAAAAAACTAAGAGGGATGACGTGTACTTAGACAGGGTTTGTGTCATTCATGTGTGTATTTTTCTGTCATGCCATTTATTATTCACTTTATCTAGATTTTCTCATTCACTGAGTATCAGGTGACTCTTAATTTCTCTGTACAATCTGGGCAGTTGCAGTTAATATATTCTCCCTTGAGTTGTGCACACTGCAGTTTTCACGAATACAACATTTTTGAGTATTGCAAAAACGAGTGAGCTAATCTGGCAGCCTGCTCACTATCTGACATTTCTAGCTCTGCTATATGACCCAGCTTCTGTGTCGGCAAACTTCCCTAACTGATCTCCTCCCCAGGACTCTGCCCATCCATTCCTTTTGGTTATCAATGTCTGCTCCTGTGAAAAGACAGATACACTGGAAAAATACTTTAAAAAGTCAAATTTCCTCAGGCACTATCTCAAATGGGGCCATTATTTGTCACGTTGGTGTATCCTTCATTCTGTTTCATCCTCTTAGACGAGTGAGTTTGCATGGGAAATTATTGTCTTGAAACCAGATAATCCTTTACATACTTTAATCCTCTATGATTTTTCATTTGCTTGGATATTACAAAACTCTTCTTGCTGTGCAGCTGGTATGTTTGTTCTTTAAGAATGCTGATCTTCCCCAGATGCATTACCATTTCGTCCTTCATCAGTTCTTGGACTCATAGCCCAAGGCAAAGATGTTGGGATTTGCTTGAGCTGAGGAATACAATAATTTTGTTCAGCTGTGAAGTTGATTAATAATTTGGAAATTAAATCAATATTTTCTTTGATTTTCACTGCAGTGGGGTTTGCATATAAACCTTTTGTACTGGCATTCCCAGCCTGGGTAGGGAAACACAATAAAACTAATGTAACAGATATGGTGTCATCTTCTCCATGACATTGTAAAAATTAAATGAAACTCCAAGGAGAAGCAGATGGATGATAATTTTTGCTGTTTAACTTCCTTGATTGTCAAAGCAGAAAAGGTTCTGAATGCTTGCAGTTTGTAGTGCCAAGTATGAGACAAATTTACATATTACAAAATTACTAACCCCCTTTTTATCAGACAGTTTGGATTCTTTAGATAGTCATAAAAAAAATAAAGCTCCAAAATTAATTGTCTTTTGATGGATAATGAAGGCTAATTTTCAGAGTCAATGAGTGCTTTAATTGTTCAGTGACACTGAAAAAACCCCATGTAACTTTAGCTGGGGAAGAAAGTGTCTTAAGAAGTGAGAACCAAACTTCATTGAAATCAGTGGGAAGACTGAAAATTTCCAGGACTTGCAGCAAAGTCCTATGTACTTAATTCTAGTTAAATATGATTGGAAGTTTAGCCTCGAAATTCTTGCTGGTGTAATTTACACAGTAGACTTTCTCCAACGGATAAGTCCTTCTGACTTTGAATCTGACAGTAGTTCCCCAACACAACCAAAGCTGGGACAGACAAAATGGAAAATTTCTGCTGCTGCAAGATTAGGATTTTTGTTCCTGTTGGCATTTTCTGTTTTCAGAAATGTGCTGTTTCTGGGTACATCACAGTAAACATTAGACAAGTGTTGCTGTACCGTATGTAGTTAACAAAGAAAGTTTACAGCAGTCATTAAATCTCCCTGAAGGAGGCATGATTAGGATGCAAGATGTAAAGACAGTCTCTGACATGATTGACAGTACTTACATCCAACTCTGATCTTATTTGTCTTCTGTTTATAAGGCATTCAGTGTAATTTAGGCTACATTCAGGCTTCAAATGTATCAGGTTACTAGAAACCTATTAAAAACAGTAGCCAATCTTTTTATTTTTCAGTCTGAGCCCTAATGAATGTCCTACTTTCTCACTCATGAGTTTTTTGAAGTAGGATATGGAGTTCAGGAATGAAACCTTCAGCATAAAAATAGAGGTGGATTTGTAGATAAAAGCCTAGGGCTTCTATCTCTACACCATGATGCTATGCCCTTCCACTTCTCACTCACTTCTGCCAAACTATCTTTAAACATGTTACCTAAAAGTTTTAGGCCTAAAAATATGTTCCAGCTCTACTCTAGATACATGTTGGAACTTAATCTAGGGTATTAATTGAAAACATGTTACACTTCCTCCAGAATACATTGATTTGGAAGACTAGGCTTCTGTACTTGTTGTTTATACAACATACGTCATTTCATGTAAAAGTATGCAATTTGACTCTGTAGCTCAGTGGATGCTTTAAAAAAACTGCAGGAGTCTAAAGCAATCAATAAAATCCATCTCCAGAATGCCTCTGAACCCAGCCACGAACAACAACACCATCATGCAGATCAGCATCACTTAGTCAACTGAGAAAGCCTTTTAAGAGACGGAATTTAAACTAAGTTTATCAAGCTTGGGCTGAGGTATTTCAACAGCCTAAGATGTGCAATTGTGCACTTGTTTTTGTGGAACCACAACCTGCTGAAATGGATACTCACCTCCAGACACTTCAGTGGCAGAGGAACATACAGAATGAGCAGCATTTCAGAGGTTGCTTCATCTTAACATGCTGAGATGTAGTTTAGCATGCTTAGTACCTTGCTTAATAACTTTGTTCAGTAACATTCCACTGGATCCCTAAAATTAGTCCCAAATATCTGCCCATGTTCAATTATCTCTGTCTTGGTTGGGCTGCCCACTCATTGTCAGCTGCCCTTTTCTTTTATCCCATTGCCTCTCTTGCTGGATCAGTCTCACCCACCTGACACTGCTTACTTTAAAAGATTCAGGGTTGTCTCCACACTGCCCTTTACTCATCTCTCCAGGAACCTGCTGTACTCTCGAAGTCTCTGGCCATGTAGCAAATCACTCAGTTAAGTGTAAGTTGATGGGTAAGTGGACTTCACCAGAAGCCACCCAAGCTTTCTAGGCTCGGCCTTCAAATTTAGGGAGAATAACAAATGAAAGTAGATGTGTTCTTTTTCTCAGGCTCTGATTCTGCAAAATTACATCTGAGACCCTCCAAGAGGGGAACTGCACAAAGCACAAAGATTAACCTTGCTAAGGTCACTGCTATATTGGGTCCTTTTTGGTTTTTTGCCTTGTCCAGAGGAGATTTGAGGGTGACAACGGCTGGACCTTCTCTGGTTCATGCCACAGCAGCTCAGAGAGTTCCTCGTTGTAATCCCCACATTCATGTGAGGTGATGGCTTACACCAAGAGCAGCCAGAGGAATGAGGTTACTAATTTTTTAGGGCGAAGGTGGCACCTTTGCACGTGTTTACGCAGAATCGAGCACTTCAGGGCTTTAGGCCTGAATGAGATTTCCAAGTTGTGTTGTAATACAAACAAACAATATTAATAGAGAGTGGGTAAGGGTAAGGGGAGGCGGGGGAAGTTATGATTAATTCTTATCAGACTTCCTTCTTTCCACAGAGCAGTTCAATGTGAAGTCAAAGTTCATTGACACATTCTCTGTAGTCGGTGGGATGATTGTTTTATATTAGCCATTGACTTGGCCTGCATTGATCCTTGAGAATGTATCGCACAAATCATTTTGCACTAAACTGCTGAATCGATGAAGAAATCTCCTGGAAAATTTATATTAAAAGTCTCTGTTTGCCTAAATGAGTTCCCTGTGCCCCATATTGAATATTTTGCTGATGAATTGAATGAGTTTAAATTTGAACATTGCAGACCCATTAAAGAATGAATTCTTAAATCAACTTCTGCCATTTATGATTGAAATGAGATTTCCCCTGCAATAGACTAGCTGTTATATAAATCAGTTGTGCATTTTATACTGTTCCATAAACAAGATATAATTCTTTTAAATACACAACAGGTGCCTTAAATCTTTTGATGCATCTTGTATTTATCTGATGTTGATATTAGTATATTTACACCAGGTAACGAACAAGGGTTTATAATAGAATGTAGTTTCTGAAGGTTAAAGAAGCCATAATCTTTGTTCTTAAGTGCAACTGAGTTTTCAAGGGTTATACTCTACATCACTGCTCACAGCTGAAATCTAAATTTAATCTAAAATAAATAATTGTCCCTTGCACTATAAAAAAAGCAAGCCATCTTGAGTAAGATTATGATTAGAGCAAATTTGACTTTTAGTGTGACGTAGAGGAACATTTTTGCTGCTATCTAGTTTTTAATATTGCAGTGAATAGTTGAATTTCTTTCCTTTCCACTCAGACTCCCTGCACCTTAGGTGACCTCTGTTTACTGGCTCAGGTAAATGACTCAAGCTACTATCAAAATTAATTCCTGCACTGGTCCAGTTTTGGAGTTACCCCAGATAAAGAACTTCCACTGGCAGTTTGCTGGAGCAGCTCGTGTCTGAGAGATGGTTCTTCACTTTTTCCACAAATAACAGCTTTTTACATAAATCATGTTTAGCATGAGAGATGGCTGTTTGTTCTCAAGCCCCATGAGGAGGTCACTGATGGACTTAAACTTGATGTCCTGATATCATGGGATGTTCCCTGTGTTTCAAAGCTTGGACCAGGTGGATCTCAGAGGAGCAGTAGGCACCAAATCACTGTCCCCTTCCTCAAAGAATACATTGAAGTGAACATAAACCAAGACTATGAGGGTCAAACCAGGATATGGTGTAAATCAATGCATTTTATTTGATATCTAGGAATGGGGTCAATGTGGTCTCTATTTACTCAGCAACTTCTGAATATGCAAAAACTGCCAAGACATCCACAATAACATGGGGAGCTTCAATGAGCTACAAGAGATGAGTAGTAGCTGCATGGTGGGTTAACAGATATACAGATCTGGAGGTTCTGTTCTGTTCCTATCCTAGATAATGTAGCATTTAGAAACGTTCACAACCTAACATATGAAAAAATTCCAGTCCCAGAGAAGGAACCATAATGAATATAGAAAATTCAATAAAATCTGGAAGCTAAATTAGAAATGCATGTTTTCACCATTTCTTCACTGGTGTTGCCTCAAACACACCTTACAAGGCAGTTCAGAATCTTGATGCACAGAGGGGCCTGCAGTCAACCCTCCTCCAATGCTCATCCTCATCTTCCTCTGCCCACAACTGAGCAAACACTGTATTTGCCCTGTGGGCTCACCCAGACGTCATGTCCCTGATGACAAGGCAAAGTCAAACTTTGAAGTGTGCTGCAGCCAATTCTCTTCGAATTTTACTCTTTTTCTACAAGCAAGACCCTTTCCTTAGCCAAGCATGGAGGGATGGTACAAGGTACTGTGACTGTTCTTTGAAAAAGAAAATCTTCCTTTTTTTTTTGTCCCATTCTTGCCAGTAACAGGGTTCAGAAGTGGCTTCCAAAGTAAAGAGATCTTTAAATCACGGGTGTTGCAGGAGGGTTGGAATAGCTCACTTTAACCAGGTTGTAAAATCTCACTATTGAGGCTGTAGTATCAGATTCATCCCATGGCTTCTAAGGTTTTCATGGCTCTGTGGGACTCTCTCATCCAAGGACAAGCATCAAGGGTTTTATAACTATCAGTTGATCATTTCTGCTAAAGTAGGGGAGGTGGATTCTCAGCGAGATAACAAAGGTGTTATCTCTGTCCAGGGAGGATATAAAGGATATTGGGAAGATAACATCTAATTGAAGATTCAATTTTCCAAATGTCAAATTCTTTTGATGACTAATTGATTTACATAGACTGAATTCATTCACAGAGCAAGTATTTTTTAGATATTGCTCCCTGTCTTCCTCTGTGGCAGGAAATAAGAATTGCTCTTAACTTTTTTAAAAATAAAAGAGACACCAGGATTGGCATGGAAGTTGTTACTGAGTTTTAGCTCTTTATCTTCTAGACATAAACACAGTAGGTCACTAATGTCAGGAAAGGTGTGATTCAGGGATCCAAGCCCAAATCTAGGAGACAGAAAAGGCCGGGATCTAATTGCTCTGTCTTGGTGCTGAGAGACCAAGTGAAGGAAGAAAACATGATGGCCTCAGGAAAAGCTGCTGCACAAGACGTCTTTGGCTCAGTTTAAAAGGAGGATAATGGTGTTTACTTGCTTTCCTCAAAGGAATATTGTGAGAATTAATTAGCTAATGCCGGCAAACTGCTGTGAAGGTCAAAAATAATATGTAGTGAGAATACAGGATGAAGTGGTATGGAAGATTAATAAGGATACATTTAGAATAGCTTTAAAAGTGAGATGTGACAAAAGCATCAGTGAATCCTGCCACAGCGAAGCTTTTTTGCACCCACCTTCACAAGTTGTTCTGCTTTTAGTGACAGCATTTTCAAAGTAGTTTCAGTAAAGTCTTTTTAACAGGAATTCACTTTCAAATCCCTCTGCTGGTAACACCAGGCCACTTTCCAAAGATCTGGGCAAAGGTGCTCCTTTTCTCTGCATTTCTCTCATCCTTATCTTTTAATTCCTGAGGACTGATTGATGACATGCTTTTCCAGAAGGACTCAGTGCTGAGAGCCTCACTGGCACTACTAGGATTTGGGTCCACTGTCCTGCCCATCTCCCACACAGTTCCCAGTCTTGAAATGTTTCCCTGGGATGACTGAAACAGAGAAACATTCTTATAACTAAAGAATTTCTATAATTATGGTACTAATGAAATTTCACACTAGAGGTGCAAAAGTAATTTTAAAATGTTGATTTACTTTTCACTGCACATGTTGGGATCCTATTCATGGCCAGACAGAAAATAAAGCGCCTTAGCAGGCAGAAACAGTGTGTTTTAGTTTTTCATATTTTAATATTAATCTTCTTTGTCTTATTCTCACTAAAATATTGTCATATCTGGGTATCGCCTCTGTAAAAATTGCCATAATTGTAAAAGACTTAATTACTGCATTTGTGCTGCTTCACAAATTTCTAGATATAATTTCATCTGTTAATATCAGATCTTTAGCAATTCTTTCTCTTAATTTTTTATTAGCATGCACAAGAATTTAATAGGGTTTAATGTATCTTCAAAAGATACACATTTCTTCAAAATAATGAAACAAATATTTTCAAATTTTTATTAAAAAATTATAAAACTTTCTCCCTTGAATTTGTCCAGAGATATTTAATGCAGCTGCACATTTAAAAAAAATCATTTCCATGATAATGGTTATGTTTGGAAAAATAAAAATGGTGGTTTTATTGGTAGCCAGACTTGATGTAATTGGACATTATGACATCTTTGTGTCACCGTACCTTTTCCCCTACAATAAAACTTACAACATACCTAAAGTATTGGTCAACAAATAATGCCAAGTGCACAAGAGATGGTTTGGTGGAGATCAGCTGAGTCTGGCTTGAGGCCACCACACTCATTTCATGTGTAAGCAAAGAGCTGCTTCAGCTGCAGTTTTCTTTGGAGAAAGCTGAGCAAATCGAGGTGCCTGTCTCACTGATGTTTGTAAATTGTTGCTTATACTTCAGCTTGTGTATTTTAGTTCAGATTACGCATTTTATTTCTTCTTGCATTTTTCAATGTCCTTTTAATGGAGATAAAATGTCAGAGCAGGGTAGGTGCAGTAGTCTCTCAGTGTGACGCTGTCCCCTGTCACACAAAACTCAAGTTTGCAGGGATGAAGAAAATTTTCAGTTGCATTTTCACTTTCTGAGTGCTAATGAAGAAAAAAACAAGTCTTTTGAGAGGCGTTGCTGGCAGATAATTCCTTTCACAGAATAAACTCAGTATCTTTCCTTTTGCCATCTAACATTTAAAATCATTTTCCACATACAGAACATTTGAGTCTAATTGGATGAAGGATCTTAATTCCTGTTACAAAAAAAAATACTGTTAAATTGATATTACTTCATTGATTTTAATAAAGCCTTTGAAGATCTGAGAACAAAGGGTCCTATTGGTTCTTTAATTAGTAAAGGATTTATTCAATAAGTTATCGGACAAGTTAATTTACAGGACTTAATTTTGCTATTGAAAGGTTTAGCCTCCTTCCCTCCAAAATTGGGACGATGGACCATTCCAATACTGTGAAGGTGATGACCTTGTGATAACCTGTGTGTTCATCAGTCAAATTACTGTCCCCAGTAATGATAATGCCAAAGCTCTGGAACACTGGGGCAGCTAATCTGTATTCAAATTACACTCAATGAAACAGCAAGCACAATTCGAGTAATAACTCACTAGCACTGAGAGGTGAAGGGAGATGTTCAGACCCCTTCATGCAGATTGGACATTATCATACATTTCTTAGGTGTTGGACAGGTCTGCATGAGAGGGTTGTTAATGAAAATATCAATCAAAAACTCTGCTGACTTAATGGTCAATTTAAATTAATTAATTGGAAAGGAAAAAGTTGAGAAGGACAGCATTGATTGTTTAGCTTGAAGCAGTTGGCAGGCTCAGAGAGCAAGGTTGCCCAAATAAGACCACGTTTCCTCTGTCAGCTGACACTGTGTGTAAAATCCTGTGTTTGAAAAGGTGGGCAAAAACAGTAGGATGTTGTAATTTGAACACTTTGAATCGTGGTTCAGTGGGTTTGGGATGGGGTGCTGAATACAATGATATAATTCCAACCTAGCGAAGGAAATCTGTAGGAGAGGTAGAAGTGAGTCACTGTGCACCAGTCGAGGATTTGACCCTCACTGTACAGACACATGTAGGAATCCTTTCACTCATGGAATGTTTTCTATCGTCACAGCTTCTACTTTCTAGCTCAGAATATGTTTGTTAGCTGTACCTAAAAGGCTGACTTTGGAGGTCAAGGGAGGATTCCTGTTGATTTAGGGGAGTGAGATTTTCAGCTTGCATCTGCAGTGGAGCTCCTCACAAATTAAATTGTGCATCAAGAAAACATTTAATGCCTGGAAGCATCTATAACTACTTTGTTATTAATATGAAAGGCAAAGGATCTGATAGTTTGGGAAACTGATGTAAAGTTTGTGGGATGAACAAAATATTAAACCTGTATTTTTATTGTATATTTTGAAAAGAAATACTTTAAATGAAGATACTTTCTATACCTGTGTCTATATTTATACCTATATGTATAATTATATATCTGCTAAATTTTGGAAGGAAAAAATGTCCATAACATTTTAAAATGCATTTTGCTCCTTGCATAAATAAAGGTTATAGTAATTTGGTGTAGTAACAGGCTAAGGCTTGAAATTAAAACAAGTTCTTATATCAGATTCCTGTGTTTTGAACCCAAAACTCAACATTGGTTTTTGAATTCAGTGCTAAGGAAACACAGCAAGATCTGTTAAATTAATGATATGTGAGCTGTCTGAAGAAGAATCCAAACTTGCTACCAGAGTTGATGTTGGTGTAGTCTTAAGACCTGAGCATCCAAAATATTTTTGGAGAGTCTGTACAATGGAACACTGTTACTCCAGAGCATTTTAGTTCAAACACCCTTTTTTTTTTTCTTCAGCCAACCATTACGTTTTGGTTTTAATTTGTTTCCTGATTCTGCTCTTTCTAAATCACACATTGTCATTTGCATCAGAACAGAATACAAACATCAACCCTGCACATAATGCAGAGGGAAATAAATATGAGATGCAAAATGAAATGCAGATGCAGCAGCTTTACTGTGGAAAGCATCTGACAGGCAGCACTAGAGTTGGTTCTAATGTTTTTATTATAATTCTTTTTATTATTACAAAGAGGATGGGAGCAGAAAATTGGCCTAATGAGACAGAAAGGAACCAAAATAAAACAATTAGCCCCTAACAACAATATGGTGATTATACACTTAAGTAAGTGACAGTAAGTGCAGAAGTACATGATGCATTATTAGGGCAATGTAGATACTGCACTGACTTTCTATTCCTTCTTTTCCTTCTCCACATATTCTTCCCTCAAGGCAGTATTAAAATGATAATAAGGAACTCAAATACATTCTCAACTAGCTTGGTCCTTAGTAAGTTTCAGGGGCAAGTCTCCAACCAGATTTCATACCTGACTTCTAGAAAATGCTTAGCATAATGGTTACAAAGTAGATCAGGGCTGCACAGTTGCTGAAGATGCTGCCAAGAAAATTCATAAAGGCTCAAAACAACCAAACAAACCATGGCTGTGTTAGCATGATGTCCCCAAAATGAATCTTGTTTAACTTCAGGAGCACAGAGTCATGTTTTCAGGTCTCTCTAGCAGCTATCACTCACCTTTTCAGAGCAATCTCAGAGAATATTTCACCCAGCTCCCAAGGGGAAGCAGGTGAAAACAGCTGTGACACAGGAAGGGCAAACAGCACACCAGGCTAAGCCCACGGTGGTGCGGCTTTTTCAGCAGAGCGACTCTGCACAGCCCAGACCTGATGATTCTGCAGTTCAAAGATGTGCCTGGCTGAACTGACTTCCTTCTTGCTGGACTGTGTTAATGTAATGGCTGTACAGCTCAAATGCAATCACAATAAATGCTGTTGCTGTTTGCAAATGCTCTGGCTTTGCTCTCAGACCTAATCTCCCACCACAGCCGCCCAGTGTGCCTCTGAGTGTTCACTCCCCTGGCAGCTGCTGAACCCCTCTGGGCATGGCTCTTCCAAAATTCAGCCAGTGCAACCCTTCCACACAATGCGGCTATACTGCCATGGGATTATCTAGGAGCTATAGAAGATCTGTGTCTAGAGGTGTATCGAGGTCCTTTATTGCAGTTGGACCTAAGTCTTCCCCCTATTCTGTTATACTGATGTGCTTGGAGGAGCACATTTATGTGGGGATGGACCCCCACAGAACATCAACGAAGAGTAGTGCAGAAAATATGTGTGAAAATATGGCTACTTTATTCCAGCCCTGCCTAAATTTTCTCATTTAGGAGGTAAAGATTAAACCACACCAAAAGATTTTATTTCTAATCCCAACACTGATTCTTTCTGGGGTTTTGGACAATCTACTAATACTGACCACATCATTTTATCATCTCCAGAAGGGAAATAGCAACACCCAATGTGTTCACCCTTTCTGGGTGTTCAGACCTCTTCCCAGCACTAACTTTCCTGTGTGCAGCATGAGGATTGGACAAATCTGCCCTGGCATGGCCTGGGTAGTGTCTTGCTTGGTGGAATGGATTTCTCAGCACGTTCCAGGAGCCTTAAGGTGGAATAAATTCTCATTGTCTATGGGATTTACTGATAGGTGCTGGATTTCCCTTTTGGCCTGAGGACAATTAAAAAATGTGTATGAACTATTTTTAGCTGGGCTATAAAGAGAGAATTAAGCTATCAGAGAATATAATTAGAACAGAATCACCATGCTAAATTTGGGGATTAGGTATACCTTGTAATTAATCAGGCTTAATAAAGACATTCTGGAGTAGAATTGCATGAACCATTTTGTTCTCCTACTGGCTCAGGATAGCAGGTTCTGTGAGTATTTGTGAAGGGCAAGATGGTGCTGTGGTTGCTGTAAGTCAGGAAATGGCCTTGGGCACTACTGGAGATGCTGAGGGTGCCAGCCCAACAGGGAATCAGCCTCATGGCTCTAAGGCCAACCCTGCTTGTGCCAGTCCCACCCTGTGCCTCAGTGTGCTGTGACTGGAGCCTTACACAACCTTAGCATTTCCCAGCATAGAAAGCAAAGCAGGCACAGACGTTGTAAAAAAAAAGATGGCCTTTGCTGTGTGAGTGTATCAGGACCTGGCCATGAGCAGAAAGTATTACTACTATTTTATATTCTTATGAATAACAATAAAATATTACACTGACTGCAAGCTTGATGTGAGAGCTAGTAATATTATTGCTCTTGTAGTATTTAGTTTGCTTGTATATTCTCTTGACTCCAGATGGATTTTAATTTTGTGTTTGGTAACTACACAGTGTGCACGTAAAAGCTTTAATAAATCTGCTTGTTCAAACTGAAATAGGCATTTTGTATTATGAGATTGTCTTGCTCCAAAACAAATCCACATGATTAGAGTAGTGGATTTAACTAATTGTCCTCCAAGCAGCTCCTCTGGGAAAACAAAATATTGTCTATGTTAACAGTGCCTCAAACAGGGATGAGTCAGGATCAGTAAAAACATGGTATCACATGCTTTAGTATTGTGTTGTTTACTAGATGGCAGGAGGATAATTACCATAAAATCATTATCACTTGCTTTAGGGTAAGTACCATCATAAAAGCTGATATCTGAATTGAGTCCCAAATCCCAATATGTAACTACTGTTGAATTTCTAGACAAATGCAGGGTCCCAGAAATCATGATTTGGATTCCACTCTGGGTGAGATTCTGATGTGTGAGAATTCTGTTTTCCAGGAAAAAAAACGCCTTATTCAGTTGTTCATGAGAGATATTAAACTCACAGACATGTTTCAAAGATTTATGCTCTATTCTATTCTATTCTATTCTATCCTGTCCTGTCCTGTCCTGTCCTGTTCCATTCTTCTTGTCTGGATGCTAGCAATACCTAGTATTATTAGCAGTAATGTAATTGGATTATTGCAATTGATAATAATACCTACAACATGTTGTTGAAAATCTGAGAAGAAATACTAAAGTGGTTCAGACTCTAGAAATGCTTCTCAGGCTGCGATGGGAGCAGATGAAGTGCAGATGTCCATAGGCAGGTGACATGGTTCCAGCCCTCAGTGCTTCAGTTTTTGACTGTAAAATTGTGTGCACCTTGACATGGAGAGACCTTGGTAGGAGAGAAGGCTGGGCCATTCCTTCTGCCAGCTCAGTGCTTGTTTTTAGCAGAGAGCAGGTAGAAGCACAGCTGGAATGATTGCTCCAGGACTGCTGGCACTGGCAAAAGTTCTTTTATTTAGTTTAGGAAGAGTCCAGCTCTTAAGTTTACTTTGTTTGAGTGGTTGTCTCTTCTCATTGAGTGATGAAAAGAAGTGTCAGGGCAATAGAAGGCGTATTTTCATCAATGACATAATTATAGGCAAGCAAAACAGATGAAAGGAGGCACTGTTATCAAGAAATTCTCTGAATTGCCTGACCAATGTTACAGCTCCGTGATGAGGATGTGTGGGGTTGCACAGACACAACATAACTGCAAAATCTTGCAGAGAACCACCCAGAAATGTTCAGGGTGGCTGCAGAGATAATTACAGAGACTTCTCTAGGCTTGACCCAGCGCAGTGTTGTTGTTAAAACCTGTGGGCTCTACCCAAGGGGCCTACACACACAACTGTGCTCCTGAGATGAAAAGGCTAAAGAAAGGTAGGGATAATACTGCCTGCTATGTTTAGTTTGTACATAACTTCAGAATATGAGTCTCCAGGTCTATTAAACTGCCACTTCTGATCACTTTGGTCCTTCAGGGAATGTTTTATAAAGGATCTGTGACGCTTTAGCTAGGGGTCTCGAGGCCACACAGCATTTGAAGGTGACCTTAGTCCCTGGCTGGTTAGAGCTGCAGAGGTCCACAACTCTTCCAAAGCACAGAGTCCTGGCTATTGCAGCTGACTTGTTTCTGCTGGCTCCTTAGCTAGGAGCTACCCAAGCTTGATGTTCTTTGTGTTGACGAGAACAAAGGGCGAAAGAGGGTTCTTCTCTGGAATTTCAGCCGTTTATTGTAAATCCAGGGTCCAGTTCAGGAAGTCCAGGGTAAAAGTCCAGGCTTATTGTAAATCCAGGGTCCAGGGGAAGAGAGAAAAGGGACCACCTTGATGGCTGGAGGATCCCAGGAGAAAGAGCAAGTGGGAGCTCTGCAGGGGTCTTTTAAAGGGAGTGGAACACAGGGAGAACCTAATGGGAAGTCGCATAGCTCAGAATGACCAGTGGGGAACAGGAGAAGAGGGAGCCCTCCCAAACATGGCCATATACAGAACTTGGGGTGGGAATACAGCAACCCATAGTAAACCTAGCACAAGGGGAATATGGGAATCCACCATAGCCCGGGGAAAGAGTTCAGATCTTGGAGGGAGAGGGCTCAGATTACAGTGGTCTGAGGTGTCTCCCACCAATCTTGAAGCTCAAAGGTAGAGGTTTCTGCCATGTACACTGCTACAGATCTGAGTACTTAAATTTCACTGAGTTTTGTGAATGTCATGTTGTGATACTCGTTTGAAACTGCCTGCCTGCTTTCACACTAACACTGCAAAGAAAAGCCAGAGTACAACCTTTTCATTCTGCAGATTGGTACTGCAGACAATTGGCCATTTATGGCCAATAGATACATTTTATATGTATATATGGCCAATATATACACTTTGTGTATTCTGGAACAGAGCAGGCAAAGCCAGTGTGTAACACACTCTGGCATTATGTGCTCGAAGACCACTGAAACAGATAGCAATTCTCTAGTAAAATTTTTCCAAATTAGCTTTTCTTTTTGTATGTTATCACTATCAGAAGAGGAAAGCTGACCTTTCTTTTTTTTTCCCCTGAGTCAGTCATTACTTACATTTTTTACCATTGCTCCACCTTGCCTGTCTTCAATGTTATGTTCCTGTGTCATCATTTCTCTGATTTTCCATTGCTCTGCAGTATCTACTGAAGGAGTGGTCAGGGTGCTGCTGTGCCTGAACTGCTTCACTTGCTGTCAAACCAGTGGCTTCAGTCAATATCTGGTGCCATGAGTGAGTGAAGAGCAATGAATGCGAGTTCCAGGCAGTAGGATTCTAGCCAAGAAGTCCATGCAAGATATTCTAAACACTGAAGGCAAAACCTTGGCAAACCTTCCCTGGCATTTGGGGTGAGATGGTAATTTATGGTTAGATCTGAACTAGTCTCTCTAGACTCCTTCTGTAGTCAGTGGAGAAAGAGATGCAATGAGAGCTGACCTTTGCACAGCCAAAGATGGACTTGCCTCTCCATTGACCAAACACCTGGCAATCCTGGAGTACCCTGGAGGCCCAGCTCATCTACAGAGTCCCAGCTACAAACACCTCAGGTAGTGTAGGTGATTCCCTCCCAAAGACATCCCAATGTCCTATTTGGGATCTCTCTGTGCAGAGAAATAATTTGCCCTGCCAGTTTTCGTCACTGGCAGTTACCAAGTGGGTCATTAATATGCTGTATAATTCCAGCCTAACTATTCTAATGTGCATTGATTTCATCTTATGTGGTAAAAAGAGCTCATTGCTTATTATTGGTTGTAATCTATCTCCATGGCAAAGGCAAAAGCTCACCACTGGCCTCACACAGGTGGCTGAGAGGAGTTAGCAGAGTTTTTTGGAAATGGGACACTGTGACTGAACACTTTCCAGCAGAGCACTGGGATACCAGAGGCTCCTCTGCTGTGGGGAGAGATGCTTCAATCCCTTAATCATCTTCACAGACCTTCACTGGACTCTGTCCAGTCTGTCCATGTCTCTCTTGCACTGAGGAGCTCAGAACTGAAGATGGTGCTCCAGATGTGACTTCACCAGTGCTGAAGAAAAGGGAAGGATCACCTCCCTCCACCTGTTGTCAATACTTTTTCTTTTCCATTATCCAGTGGTGGGTGCAGGTGCCTGGAAGATTTTGTTGGGGTGTCACCAGTGGCAGAAACTCTCCCACAGCTTTGCCACAGCTGCTGAAAAACCATCATACTGAAGCTGGAAAACCCCTCTGGGATACAGATCAAGAGAGTCATGTATGCAGAGAAAACAGCAGAACTGTTTGGCTCTGTGTGGCTTATGAGTATTTCATTTCCACCCAGTTACAGTCCCACCACTGGCTTTCCTATGAAAAATTCTTATTTTTGTTTACCTCATATCAGCAGTTGCTGTTGAGAAATTTTATCTAAGCCCTTCTCTGTGGAGCTCATTCCTGTCTAGAAAGACCCCCAGGTTTTTAAAGAGGTATTTAATATTCCTATGTAACACCTTATGTAGACTTTTGGAGCTCACTGAATTTTGAGAAGGATGGAAAAAAGTCAGGACTGTGGGTCCTGTGAACTTTTCAGCCACATTCAAAGGCTGCTTATGTGACTGCAATCAGGTCACCTCCATCCAACACTCACTGCTCTGCCAGGTTGGGTGAGACCAGGTAACTTTCCAAGGGGCACTTCTTGGGTGGAGAGGTCAGTCCACGTGTGTGTGTGTACAGCCTTGGCGGCCTGGCACCCCCTTCTTACTGCTCTTCAGAAATGCTAAAAGAGTCTCTGTTTCAAAAATCTCTTCAAACATCCACAGAAAAACAAAGAGAAATACAAACCAGCAGTGATGTTGCTCTGCTTTGTACTGTAAAGCAACAACCACGGCCTTTGCAGGGCTTTTGACCTTGCAGGTCCTTCCATAAGCATGGCCCACGTCGTTTCCCACCCCACATACAGTAGCCAGCATGCCTGCAAGGCTGTTTTTAGACTAATTCCTGCTAATGTCATGCATGGCTAGTTAACCTCCATTTGATCTGTCTTTCAGAGATTTATTCATCAATAAAGGCGTTATTACTCCTTTGATGATAGTTAGTATCATTTATATGAATTGTCTATTGACGGACACATTTAACAAAGGGTGTTTATGTGCTGAACAATCACATAGTTTATTTATCCAATAATCATATAATCGATTAGAAAAAAAATTCAAGTTGAAGGACTTCTTTGAGATTTAAAGATTTCACAGTTTCCATCTGTGTCCAAGATGTTTAATTTGTGTTAGTTATGTATTACAATTCACTAGTATTGTTCCTACAAGAGGATCTTATAGATCAGCCTCTGACAGGTCTCAGGTAAAGACTGAACCTAGCTAGCTTGTTTAAGATGATTGTTTAGGTATTTTTAATCACAAATGACAGTATAACAAACATCAGAAATGTTGTGCAGTGAGTGTCTTGAGGCACTCTCAGAGAAAGTTACTACTGATCACACTTGCTTTCTAGACAAAACACTTTTTCAGCACTAAGACCATCATCTCTGCAGTGGTTACAAATATCTACTGAAAGAGGAGAAGCCTGTTTCCCTGATACCTTTCTCTGGCTGATGTCATTACATTTGCACAAGGCACAAGGCAATGCTCTCTTATACTCAGATAAAAATCCAAACTGAATCAGAAAACCTTTCTTGTCTGGCAAGTCCTGTAGAGCTGCTGTTGCTCTTGGATTGGAGCACAGCCAGCTCTTGTGCAGCAGGGCACTTTAGGTCTCCAGCAGGGCACATCCAGTGCTCACATCCCTCTGCAACCACCAGAACTGGCACCACATTCCCTCTGGGAAGCCAAGGAAATAACCTGGATATTGAATATCAGATCTCTGCATTTAGTGACCGACATCAATTCCCCAACTTCCCCCAAGCCCCAAATGCCAAGCCATCCATCACCATATTCTGTTTGTTTCTTAAAACAGACATTGCAATCATACAAGTAGTGGCTGTCAGGGTAGTGTTCCTTGGTGTGGATGGGAGAGTCCATTGCTTGCCTAGGTTTAAATAGTGGATGTTGTATATCCTAAGGTCTTGACCCTGGCAGTTTCTCCATGTCAATCGTATGTTCTGCTCTCAGAAAGAAGATGACTGCATTGACTACCTGGTGTCTTACAGTTTCCTACAGGTAGCAGGTGAGGCTTGGCTTTCATCCTGCAGAGACTCACCCAGTTGTGTTTGCATGGAAACACGAGATTCCTTCTGTAGGACTAGAGAGATCATCTGAGGAGACAAAAATCATACTGCACATACTGCACTGGGCTCCACAGCACAAGGCCATGTAGGGACCTCAGCACCCAGGGATAAAAGCTTTGTGCAGCAATTACTGCAGTAAACAATTTATTCCTAAAGGCAGGGAGTAAAGACTGCAGGAATGCAAGAGAAAAATCCCAAGGATAAGGTCTGTGGTGTTGTTTAAGTGTTTTTTCACCCCTTTGTAGCACAGAAAGCAGGAACTGAGTGGTCTGGGTTCATGTTGGAATCTTAAAAAGAGGCAGGCTCAGTCTCTGTGATTAGAGGCCAGGTCCCCAGATTCAGTCACAGTTATCAGTTCTGGGATGTCTAGCCGTGGCAAAGATTCCCTGTTAAAATACCCTCATGCACAGGGAGGGCTGGAGAGGATTGGTTTGCTATTATTAGTTACCAGCCAAAAGCTTTTGCACTCTGGTTTGAAGGAATTTTTGATCTTTTGATTTTACAGGAGACTGGAATCGATAAGCTGGGTGATTTCAAGGGCTGCAGTTTCAATCACACCCCCCTCCCTGCTGCCCACCAGGAGCCTCTGACCACAGGGAAGGACAAGTCCTGGGATTTGAAGGTTTAAGCTGAGGCCACCAAGCCCCATAGTTTGAGCATTACCAGTTTTGTAGCAGCCTGAGCTAAGCTCTGGGAGCAGCAGCTTAACTGCCCGATGTCTCTGTTAGATGCACTTGCAGGTGGCAGAGAATAAAACCCTGATCCTGTGAAATCTGGTGAGTGGAGGCAGATGGCTTTTGGTGCTGAAACAGGTCAATGGGGTTGTGAACTTGCTACACCCTGGATGAGGGGGAGCATGTCCTTCTTTACTGAAAAAAAAGCTAGAGAAAACTTTCCTTAGGAGAGGTGGGAGAGAGGGACTGTCAGAGAAAGACAAAATCAGATGTTACACTCTGTAGGTCCTTCCCTGCCCTCTTTGCATGGCTGCCCCTCTGAGATCCTCTTCTTGAAGGTGATACTGAGCTGTGTGCTGATCTCAGACCTCTCAATCTGAACTGTTTTTACTCTAAAGTCATTGTGGTACGACTGAAATCTGCTTTATTCCATATGCTTAACTAGTTAAGAGTATTTTAAAAGTTATTTTTGTGTTATTTTTGGTAATTAACTCTCCCTTCTAAGTGAAAACGAAGATATATTGATACTTTCTTTAAACTTTCCACTTTAGAAATAGCACTCTCTTTTCTTTGCTCAGGGACTCTGGTAAAGTCTTCAATTAATTCAAAAGACAATAACAGCAGTTGAGATGCAGTTGCTGAGACCCAAACCTGCGGCAGTCATGAGTGCATGGGAGCTGAGACTTGGCAGCTGCAGCTGCTGCTGATGTTCCCTTCCCAGAAAGCTTGGGAAAACCTCACACCTTCTCGGCCTGGCTGGATGTGCAGGGCCCGTCTGCCAGCAGAGACAAAGCCACCATTGCATTATATACACCTCCATGAATTATTGTACACGTGTATATATACTGGATTGTACATTTCTGGATGTGTGTGTATGAGCACGTGCACATGAATAGCCACATACAGATGTGCTTAAGCTTGTGCACACAAACTAGCACTGCGTGTTGTCTCTGCAACACTTGGCAACGCCTCCAAAAGAAAGGGCTTTGTATGCAGAACTGTGTAGAAAAAGCACTATTAAATGCATGTACCTTTGGTATAGGAAACAAAAATACAAATCATCTCATTGGGGTGATGAAGATAAAACAAAGGAAGACAGAGAGCTCCTGGAAATACCATCAACCCTTACCTGCCTGTTTGACTGTTTTCTTGGCCCTGGATCTACTTCAGCACTGGTGCCAACTTACTTTGTCTGGCAGTAGGGAGTTTACCAGGTGCAATGGGATAACAGAGAGCATACTCTGGTCACTCAAGCTGTGGGAGAAGAACAAAATTCTCAGGCTGGTTTTTCTTTAAAATGTATTTTTTCAAGGCTATGATGCAAAACCACAAGCCCTGTGTCCAGGACTTGTCCCTGGGTATCTGCCCAGGGAATGGCCAAGAAGGAAACCCTTCTGCATTTCAGACCTTGTGGTCCCTTCCCTCTTGCTCATGGGAAGAGCTGTAGGTGTGTGACCGTGCCACTGCAGCCAGACAGGACACCACCACTTCAGGAGACACATGGAACCATCTGTGCTCCATGGAAGGGTGCTTGGTGGCAAAAGGAGCTGAAGCACAAGTGACAGAAATGCTGATTAATCTGGCTTTCCAAAAGCCTGGTGCCATCACTGAGGCAACACAATGGCCCAGGCCAACTTGCAACTTGTCTTTGTACCTGTACTTCCCACATACCTCAATTGTTGTGTGGTCTTTAGAACCCAGATGGTGAGATCTGCATCATATGATGCTCCAAAGTAGAGTTGTTCCTTTTCTTCCTCCCCAAAAAGACCTCATAGGCACAAACCATCTGATAGCATCTCCAGCTACCCATTCCACCCCATGGTAGAGAGGTGAGAGCAGCAGATACCACAGGTCTAATTTGTAATCCAATTTCAGGCCTAACCTGCTCGTGTTTCATGTCTGCATAGGTAAGGGACAGCTGAGAAGTGAAACCCTGTGCTCCACACAGAGGACTAGGGAAGCTTTTTGACATCTCAGAAACCCCATTGCCTACTTTGGGGAGATTCTTTGCGAATCAGTGCAGCAATGACTTAGCACAAGCTGAGTCCTGGGGAGAAGCCGGCAGAGGCCCCCTGGGTTGCTCCACCATGGACCTGAGGCTGAGATATTCAGATGGCTCCGCGGTGAGCGCGGGTGCTGGAAGGATCCTGGGGCTGACTGGCCATGGTGGGCAGGATTCCATCATCCTGAAGCGCTGCTCTCCTTCCTCAACCCCACCTTACAGCCCAGGACTTTTCCATGGGCTCTGGTGCCATCCAGTGGCAGCAAAGCTGAACGGAAAGGAGCAACATCCTTGGATTTTGGGTGGTCCCTGGGCACACGAGGAGCTCACAAGCAAGATTAAAGTCCCCGAGTTTAAAAGGGTGAGACAGTGGAGGTGCAGTGGGCAAAGAGAAAATTTTAATGATGTTTGAACCATACAGAAAATTCAGTTAAAAAAAAAAAATGAGACGTTTTGCTATGAGATATTATTAATGAAACCTGGTTTAAAGACTGTGTCCAAAAATCACAACAGTGTTCTCCAGACATTCAAGGGTTCTGAGACTGAGACAAACAAAATAGCCGGGTCTTCAGCTTGAGTAAACTACTGAGACACAAAGTCAATGGAGCCAGGCTTATTTCACCAGAAGTTAGACTTAAAAGTTTTTGTCTAATTTGAAATATGGTTAAGAGTTTGATGAATTTTGTTTTAATCTTGGCTTTTTTTTTTTTTTAATGTCTTTCGTCAGCACATCACTGAATTAACAGTAAAAGGTATTAATAAAGTTCATGTTGTCCACATCAAGTGTATCAAATTCTCTGTACTGACAACAGAGTCTGCTTGACTCAAGATTAGCATGGCCTTGGCTAAGACATGTCTCACAGAATATGTAAAGCTGCAATTTTAAGGAATTTAGGATTGGGTTATTCCCAATTTGAACAGTTAGAGATGAGAGACTTCTTCCTAATTCAGATTTTACTGTCTAATCCCCCAGAGAGTGAGTCTTGCTACAGCTTTCTCCACAGACTTCTGGTTCATTTGCTCCCCAATGTTATCCCCTCTCTTATGCACTGTGACATCTGTTTGCATTGTGTTTGCAGATGAGGAAAATTAAAAATAAGAATTTACCTCAATCTCAGGAATTCTCTTTTTGAATCTGCAAAGGGATGGAAATGCAAGTATCTTTTCTTCCCCTCTCCCACTGAAAGAAGTTAGCTAGGAAAAAACAGCTTGGCATACATGAATGATTGGTATTTGTGATTTTTCTTATTTATTTATTATTATTATTATTTTACTATTGCTGTTATTTTGTAGGAGTTTTTTCAAGAAATACTTTGTCTGCATGACTTCTATTTAAGTACAAATTTAAGCACTTTATTTAAGCACCTTATTTAGTAAGGAATGTAGTAAGATTGTTAAAAATCACACATAATTTGAATGCCCAAAATTTGTCATTGAGACCAAGATAGAAAATATCTCAGCTGCTTTGGAATCCTCCTGATTTTTACCTAGCCAAACAAGGAAAGAAAAAACAAAATACCCAACAACACTTAGGCTAAATTCTCCTAAAAATCCCCAGCATGTTGGTATAACCCTGCATCTGCTTTATTTTTAAGCTAATGGCCAAAACTTTAACTTCTGTAACTCACTACTGCATAAAACAAAGGGAATGAAACAAGGTTATTACCCTCCTCTTGTGGAGGCAACACACCTTATACTGGATGTTTTGGTTTGGATTTATTCAGGGTTAAGCGGTGCAAGTTGCAGGAGGAACAGCTGATCCATCCTGCCCTGACACAACACGTGTTTCTGTGTACCTGTAAGTCCCCTGAGATCATGTAGGTACATTAGACACCTTTTTGTGTTCCAGCTTCTTTCCCATCTCCCATTCTGGCTGTAGCATCCTCCTCCCAGAGGAACAGGCAGTATTGGTAGGTTTATCTTTGCCCTGCCATTGTGGTTGTCTGTGTTTTCTCAGCACATCTTAGCAGTTTATGTTCACCAGAGCTGACCAATGGCAGCCAAATTTTTGTAACCAGAGTGCAAATAACAAGATTTTTGCTGTGGATGAGAGGAGAGAGCCCTGTCCTTATTAGAATTATGCCAGCAATTATTTCATAGGATGTACATGCCCAAACATTTTGCCACTTTTGAATATTGTCTCCCCAGGTTCAGGACACACCTGCCAAGGATTGTGTGTCAAAACAAACACCCCCATGCTATCATGCTGTAGCTGTGTGGGGTTGTTGCTTCTCTGAAAGGATGGGATCTCATGCTGCCTTCACCTCCCTAGAGGTACAGACAGGGCAGCAGAGTCCCAGGGGCTCATTGTTCTGGATTCCCATGTGTGCTAATGCCTGCTCCTTGTTTCCACTGCCGTGCTGCTGGATTGTGCCACTGAATGTCACAGTCACACCTGTATGGTGCAGTGAGGGGATGTTCATTGACTTCCCAGGGCCAAAAGTGCTGCTTTCTTGGCACGTCTGGGCTTTCTGGCCTGTGTGCTAGCATGTTGCCTTTCAAATCCTGTGTCTCCGTATTTCTGCTTGCTAAAAGATAATTTCATCCTTAATATTCCGTTGCTGAGGTTGTTAAAAGTTAGCAGGGGGACTTTTGTCAGAAGACAGTTTTTGTAAAATTGAGCTGGCAGGCTGATTATGTCAATTATCTGCTTAGATACCAAAAACCCTCAGACATTGACGATTTTCCCATCAAAAGTGAATCTGTTTAAGATGTCCCTCAGCGTCTGCCTCTCCTCCCTACAAGCTGAATATTTACCTTGCTATAAATTGGAGAACACCTAGAAACACAAAAAAGGCTGCAGCTTTTGCAGAGCTGGCTTTGGGAGCAGCAGGCACACAACAACCAGGCAGATCACTCTCTGAATTCCTTCATCTCACACCACATCTCCTTCCCAGCTGTGCTGTACAAAGAAATGCAAGCGCTGAAGAGCCCTTTCCCGAGCAGCATTTCCAGTGCCTGCAGCCCTTTCCAAGAGCTGCGCTGACACTCGGTGGTGCCGGGGGGAACTGCACAGCCCCGCTGCAGGTGGGACACATCCCTTCAGCCAGCGCTGCCTCTGCAAACCAGGCTCGTTTACCTGCTCCGGATGACAAACCGCAGCACTGGAGCTCGCACTGGTCACCACTGGGACTCCTCCTCTGCCTGTTTCCATTTCTCCCCAGTCCTTAATGTGAGGGGCACTGTTAAATAACTGCATGGGAGTTATGTATGGAAGAATAAAGAACCTTGAGGTAACTTTCTAGAAGTTGGCAGGACCTTCTTCTGGTTAGCTGGTCTCTAATCTTTGAAAGATAAAGAAGGTCCCCAATTCAGGGAGCACAGTTCTGCCACTGAATAAATTTAAAGGACAGTTTAAAGGACAATCCACCTCACTGGAGACCTGCAGGCTCTCCTAGAGGTGTGTATTTATAGATTCATGGAAAGGTTTGCATTGGAAGGGACCTTAATCAGTTCCCTTGTCATGGGGGGTTGGACATTCACCAACAGCGAGTGGACATCTAAATTTGGCTCCTTTTAGTTATCTGCCACAGGTTAGGTAGGATGATTGCATCCACAGTGGGCTAGACTCATCTTTGAGTTGATACAGAGATGTGTGTGTTAAAGGGGAGAAAAATAGTTCAAATCCTCTGTGTGTGCAGAGTGCTAGGAACTTCTTTATGTGTGCACTCAGAGTGCAAGCAGTGGGCTATGGCAGTGACAGTGAAAAAAAACAAAGCCAGAGTGGAGTCCCACAACCACCAACAATTAGGCAAACACTCCTGTGAAAGCAACAGTATCTCAGAGATGAAAGGAAGAAGGAGGTGTCCCAGCTGTTGCCACAATGCAGGGGTCATCCTCCAGGTTGCATGGAAAGATCGGCCTAGATGAAGCCGAGCTTCCTTAGCAGGTGTCTGTGTCATGGACCCTGCCACCCTTATTATTTTCTGCTCTTTTCACACTGCCACAGGCTTTCAGCAATTATCACTGGCCAAAGTCTGCAGGGGAACGAAAGGCTTGCTTGTCCCTGCCTGTCCCCAGGCCTGGGGAGCCTCTGGGGAGATATGTCAGTGTCAAAGTCATTATTGGGCAAGGGGCAGTGGTGTGAAAGTGCACAGGAGGTCAGAGCAGATGCTTGGGTCTCTCTCAAAATCATTGAATTTCCATGCATTAGTTGAGGGGGATCATGTAAATCTTGACTAAAGATGAGGAATATCAGCATTTCAGAGGATTTATGGCTTTCCATAGTTTGTGCACTTCGCATAACTGGTGACTTCCCAAGGCAGGCCCAAAACAACAGCAAGTTCTGCAATCATTAGAAATTAAATTGTGAATCCCCAAGATCAAATGCAGTTAAATTCCCCCTGTGTTTGTCTGGTGGAGGGCTCACAAGAGGGAAACACAGTCATGACAAGGACAGAAGTGGGCAACGGTCTTTGGTTATGGCTCTGGACTCCAAGTCAGCAGAGGTCCAATTTTTTCTTAACTTGCAGGTTGTATCCTTAACAGTACACTACGCCTGTGCTTCCAGTCCTCAGATTTAAAGTTCTTTTTTGCTATTTTTCTTTCTTGCCTATTTTTCCCATTTGCAGCACATCCTCTGCATAAGGATGCCTTTTTTTCATGAGGTACAAAAGGCCCTTCAGCTGGAGTCTTTCAACAAGACAAAAGATAGTGTCTTTTGACTACCCATATAGCATCTGTCCAGTTTGCTGGAGATCTGACTCTCTGCAGGAACAGCTTAACATCGTGCAGAAGAGTTGGCTGCACTCACTTCCCTACTAAAACACAAAATGTCACCTAAATCAGTTGTATTTCTGCCCACGTGACAGTTCCGTGTAGAGTTCACAGCGAGATCTCAAAAAGATCAGCATTGCCTTCGTGAAAGTCTTTTGTTTTCTGCAGTTTTATGCCTTAGGAGCAGCAACTTTGCTCTGTAACCTGGATTTGCTACAGAAAAGAGAAAGGTAACTGTCATGACTTGTACCAAAATGCTGGGAAGGGTCCACTGCTCTGGCTACAGTCACAGAGGGCAAAAGGCAGATTTTTGCTGTCATGGCTGGTGAGTGATATTATCCTTGTGGGGGAACTTCAGTGCAAATCCTGAGTCCTACCAGTGTGGGGGATTCTGGGTGCAAATTCCCAAAAGGAGAACCTGCAGCCAGTGGAACCCTGGGCAGTGTCTATAGAGAGAGAGAAAAAGAAGTGCACAGTACCATTAAAGCAGAGGTATTTTCAGCTCATCACACTGCAGCTGGATGCAAAGAGCTCTTCTGGCAGCTGCCAACAAAGTGCAGAGTGAGTTTAATGGTCACATGTCTGTTAAACATAAATTTGAACTTTATGTTTACCCAGGAGTGATAAATGATTCAACCACTCCAGTGCCATGAATCCTCTAGAGCAGCACCTTTAACCTTGCTCAGGAAAACACTGGTGTTTAGCAGTACTGCAGAAACCGGCCATTTTCAGACATGTGTCAGTCTGTATAAAGAAGAAAAAAATTATTTTCCTTCAGTCTGAAGCTGTCTGGACAATGTCTTTTGCCTTTGTAAATATCTTCAGAAAATAGCATATGCTATAATGTTATAGTACTAAAGTGTCTCCTACCTTGTACATTTGTTTGTTTTGTACCTCTCCAGCTATCTAAAAAGAAAAAAACCCCCAAAACCAAAAAAAACTCTACTCCAGGTGCATATCAGACATCTACAATGAGAAATTACTTTCCTATCAAACTGATAAGGATTTTAAAGGTGTTCTTAGCCCTGCAACTAAGGCCCTGGTTTGAAACTAAATAGAACTAGGTCCAAATCCTCTCCTTTGCAATAGCTTTCTTCCTATGCTTGATCAAATAGCAACAGTAACAGTGTTTCTGAACTGCTCAGCAGTGACCTATCATTATCCCCTATGAAGCCAGAGGATTTTTTCCATTTCCATCAGCAAGAACAGAATTTGGGGGAAAAAAGGACATCTTTTGAAAACAGTGTGGAATTATCCATAATTTGATCATTTTAGGAGGGTTTGTCCTTCCTTCACTGTTTATTTATTTTGTGTTTTATGGTCATCCTTAGTGTACTCTCTGTTACTCTATATGTTTATATAGGATTGAGTGTGGTGAGCTTTGACACAGATTGATGCTCAGGAGATCCAAAAACAAAACAAAAAACAACAACAATAAATGTCCAAGGTCAGGGATATTTCCATTACCTCTTATACACATTGAGAGTTGCTTTTATAACAAAATGTCTTCTTACATGAAGAAAAACAAAGCTAGAAGTTATCCAGGCTCTGCCTGGGAAGCTGCCTGCAGAGAGCCCTGAGGCAGCGAGGCACCGAGTGAAAGGGATGTCCTGGATTGATGTGGAGCAGATAGACCTGGCCTCTGGACGACTGGGAAAACAGCAGGAAATCCTCCAGTTGTGCAAGGCAAAGAGCAGCTCCACCTCTTTGTGCTCCAGGCTCATGGCTATGCCTGACTGCACATGGAAGGAATTTGCATTGCCAACAGGAGCTGATCAATAGGAGCTGTCTGGGAAAGAGGCTCGTTACTTTTAGACGAGCAAGGGGTGGCACTGAGAAGCGAGTGGCACGTGGTCTGGGTTCGGAGGGAACTGTAATGGGCTGCTTTGTTTTGACATAACTGTAATGGGCTTTCATGTGCAGCTGTATGTAGATAAGACAATGACCGGATAATACTGGACATTCAGATGCAAATGAATTGTATATGTAACTGTACACTGCATTATTTTTTCTTACGAGGTGTTTTGGAAGATGTCTGTCCCCGAGAACTGCAGTACTCCCTAGACATGTAACCTAGTCTGCCACTAAACTTTCCGCAAACGAATATTATCATTTTCGGATTCTCTAACTCTGATTATCAAAGATAAAGTGTAACAATGAGTTTTTATCAAAGAAGACATTTTCAACTCTCCTTCCCCTTTGTGAAGAGCAGACTCCGGATCATGGGGAAAGGAGGATGTTCTGCATGGTGAAGGCAGATTTTAATTTTCACACAATCCAAATAAGTTTTTTGCTTCATTGAGAACTTTGGGAGAGGGTATTTTGGGAAGGACAAGGAGTGAGAGTGGTGGACTGATGTCTTTAGGGATACAGTGATGTTTCAGATTTGGGGCAATGAAGCCATAGGCACTGTAAGAGTATGAATAGATGAGAATAGGGTTAAGATTAGCATGGGAGATCAGATCAAAGTTATGCCACAACAGCAAGAAAAACCCAGAAACTTCTCAACATTTTACCTCCGGCTTTGTATATAATGATGACTTCTTTCCATCAGCTCATCTTTCTTGCTGCAATACTTACTGTAAAAGATGACAGAGCTAATGAATCTTAAACTTACAGTTTTGCAGGGGTGGAAATAAGTGAGAGTCCCTCCTTTCTGTTTTCCCATACATCCATAGATGCATGTCCTGACAATGAATGGAATGAATCATAATGAAGATTTAGTTCTTAGAAAATGACACTAGCTAAATGCACAACATTGTAAAGGAGCAATTCAGACATTGCCTGGTGTTGCTGTGAACTATCAATAGAGTGCGTAATACCTTAAAATTAGGGCTATAAAATAAATAACTTTTGAGGGCTGCAGAAAATGTTGCACCAAAATACCATGAAGGGTGTGAAGGGAAACACTCAGAAATCGGGAAACTTCATCTGCTCTATTTCCTTGTGTCCTTGATGCTTTATACAACCCCGTGATTTTGCCAAAACCTCCTTGCCATAGTTGACACAAGATGCAAAGCCAAAGTATGTTCAGTAATTGTGGTGTGGGTTGCCTATTTGCCTCTTTGCCCCTCTGATCCCTCGTGCAATACAAAGAGGAGCCTGTTGTAGCTGACCAACAGAAAAAAAAAAAAAAAAGGCAAAGCCACCAGAGTACATGGAGTTTCTGGCATTTGGCTTTTTTCTTTAGAGGATTTCCTACTTCAGAAGCTGTCCCTGTTTTTTTGTGGCTGACAATGCAAGATGTCCCAGCATTCACAACCCTCAGAGACTTTGAAGATTCTTTTTTTTCCAGGGTGGTTGTTCCTCTACGGGCAGAAGCAGGGGCTGACTACAAATTCAGTTTTTGTTTCAAACAAAAAACCATGAAATTAAAGAAATCTTTCTCATTGCTGCAGTCCCATGAGAGCACTACAAGGCTCTGTCTGGGAGCACATACTTTCTGGAGGAGCATAGTCAAAGTATTATTTTGAAACAAGAGGATAAAAGAAGGTTTTTACCAGAATAAGGCTATTAATACATGACTTCCTACACTGTACTTTACGCTTGCCTACCTGTGCTGTGGTGCTGGAGTTGCTGGAGGTGTCCAAGAGCTTGATTCAAACCCAGGGACAACTGTACCCTTTGTTTCAGGGTCACCACTGATCTGGTCAACATCTTAAATGTGTACAAACCTGAATGAAAGCTAACTCTGACCTTCTGTTTCAGCTGGTTTGTAGGGCTTTCGGTCTCTTCTCCTGCATCTGAGCAGGGCTTGAAGAACATGGAGGGAGACTCCACACGATTCCTATTAATTCCTTTACTCTTCCTAGCTTTTACTCTTTTCTTTTGTTTTGTTTTTGTTCTGATTATTTCACTTCAGGCTTCATTCTCCTCTCACCAGCAGTGATTCAAAGCAGGAACAATTACTTTGACGTCATCTACCAGATTTTTTCATTCATTTACCCTGGTTTTACTCCAATTGTTTTTGAGAGGCTTGGAGCCTGTCCTTTTAATGTTTAACTCCTAAATACCATGGTGATGTCCTTTATATAAATATTACTAATGAACAATCCAGAGGACATTTTTACATGGAAAATATTATTCAAAACAAACTTCTCCTTGAAACTCCACATTTTATGTTCCAGACAATCCTGAGTGCTGTTGACAGCACAGTGCAGTCCTTCCACTTGCTGAGAATAATGTTCTTCAGAAACTGAACCATGACTACAGCTCTGCTGAGGATCCCACAAGGCTTGTTGTTCAGCCAGTGATTTACCCATTTCATTAGACAGGTCGGAGAAGACATTTCCGTGTCTTCTCTTGCCACGTTTGTTCCCCAAGACAAAGTGCAGCCGTTGTTGCTGTTACAGCCCAGACCTCAACCTCCTCTGACAAGTGAGTGTTTCAGTGTCCTGCAAACACACTGCATGGTCTGTAGTTCAGTCCTGCTGGGGAGGGAATGACTCACAGCTTGCTGTTTGCTCTGGTTTTGGGGCCAGTTCCTTTGTGATAGTGCAGTGTAAGAGAGAGGCATGGCTCTTGCTTTGGCACGCTTGAGTCCACAGTGTGCTCCTTGTCTTGTATCCTACAGGATGCAGAGACTTGTCAGGTCTCCGGACAGAGAATGTGTGCTCAGACTCATTTGTCTTCTGCCCTGTCACTCTGCAAATTGAATCAGTCAGGTGCCCATGAAGGTTCTTCATGGCAGCTCTGCCATACCAGGAGCACTGCTTGTTACAGTTGTTGGTGACCCAAGGACCAGGTCTGGGTGATGCAAAAAGGGACACGTTGTGTGGTGGTGGCAGGAGCTTTGCTAAGGCAGAGGAGGGTGACAAGGGTCTTCCTCACTTACACCCCGTGTGCCAGGGTAAGCACAGTGAGAGCCTTTACAGGCATGAGCTATTTGCCAGTTTCTGAGTCAACCTTCCTAATGTAGTTGGGCAAAATATGAGATGGAGATACAAAGTCTCACTTTGCATCATGGTTTATATCCTGAGATGATGCCCAGAGGGTTAAAAGCAATAAAGTAGCTTGCCTAACATAAAAACAGACCTTAATTCAGGTCTGAATTAAGCACCTGAGCATGGAGAGTGAACAGGCATTGCTTGAGTAATGTAGTAGTCGGTCATGAGAATTTCACCAATATATTGTGCAAGTTGGCAAAAGGAATCTCATGCAAGGTGTGAGAAACAACATGTTATTCCTTAGTGTGACCATCCTAGTGCAGAAACCTGGACTTACAGCAAGGGACCTGGAAGGGACCTCTTACAGCAAAAGGTAATTTGAACCACAGAGCACAGAACAGCAACTTCTTTTTCAGGTAGAAGAGCTCACCTTCTCCACAGCACCCAGGGACAGTCAGGTGGACCTGCCTGTCTCTAGGAATGAATGAAACAGTCTAGAACCTGCTCTGGCCCTGAGGAGAACAGCAGCACAGCTAGACTCCAAAGTAGTCATCTATAGATCTCATTGGGAACAGGCTGTTTGGGAGCAGCCCTGCTCGCATCCCCTAAACTGTACTGAGGCGTGTCTGGGAATGCATCATTTGGGTGAACTAGCAATTAAACAGCATGGGTAATTTTAAGGCATTTCTCAGGCCCGTGACTTGATCCTGTGTAGTTCAGTGCTAATATACAGCTGCTGTGGCCAGCTAGTCTGAAAAGTGTATAAAACTGGTCTCAGAGTTTGACACGGTACTCATGCAATAAAAAACATGCCAATCTCTATTATTTCTCCTGAATTAGATTCAGCACTGACATGGATCCTCCACTCTTCCTCTTTGAAGTAAGCCGCCACGTGTCAAAAGTAGCCCACAGACAGGCTCTAATTGTGAATAGAGTCCACATCCCTACCAACAGCATGGTGTGTGGCTGGCTGCCAAACCCAGGCTAATGTAATTAAAAGAAAATTGCATCTCTGTGGGTTTTCACTTCCTTGGTCATAGCAGGTGCCTGTACTGAGTGGTAAAATGCATCTGCAGCTGCTACAGCTGTTACTCTGGCATCAGAGCAATAGTCCAGCTAAAACCCAGGAAGAGTATACTATGTTCAACTTTTAAACCCTAGGCAGCAGTTTGCCATCATTTCATTCCAGGGTATTTATTGAAATTAGCATGTGGTGGCTGGGGGATTTGCTGGGTTTTGCGTACACTTCCCCCCCCCCCTTTTTTTTTAAAGTGTGGAAGGAGATTGTTTTGAGGTTTCTCTTTTAAACCTCTCCCTGAGGAAATTATCCAGGCTGAAGACACTGCCAGCCATTCTCCCTGTAGAGGTGGCTGCTGGTGCAGTGTGAGGCAAAGAATGACACATGTGAAGAGCACCCCCTTAGCAGATACTGGGCCCACTGACAAGAGACAGGCGTTTGGTGTAATTAGAAACCAGCTTGCTGAGCTAAACGGATCGTCTGAGTCACCTTTAGACAGCCGGGTGCCAAAGCACTGTCTGCTGTGTAATTTGCTGGTCAATATTTTCCACAAAAGCTTCCCCCTCGGAGCTGCCTCCGATGCCTTTGTTCGCTGATTATAAGTGCTTGCGAGGTGCAGTAGCCTGGCAGCTTCTTTGGCATCCACTGATTTGCTTTGAGACGTTTCTAAATCCATAGCAAAGCTCCTGGTTTGCTTTCAAGTTGTCATTCACTGGGGTGATGAGGGGCAGAAATGGAGCTCTAAAGAAAGAAGCTTCTAAAGACCTTTAATGTTGTAAGTAACTGAGATTATATAGAAAGAGAGAGAAGGAGAGAGACCTGGTCTGTCGACAGTGCTGGAATAGAGCCAGCTTTAAAGCATAATTTCCCTTTGAATAAAGAAGCTTTTGCCCTCTACACGCTGCACTTCCACAGCCATTGAATCAACAGTTGCCATTATAAGGCAGCAGGTTTTTTTCCTCCATAATCAGTGCAGAGATAGAGTTTTATATTTAACATTAGAATAATATCTCACCTGTGTCATTCTGAGGTATTGGTTCAGTCTGTCTGTGAGCTACAGCCTGGGAGATGGAAACAAGTGGAATAAAAACAGAGCAGCCAGGCCCTTGGCCATGACAGCTCGGTTTCTGTGCAAAAAAACAACCTGAAATGGAGGAAGAGCAGTCAGGAGATCAACAACAGTAAATCAGGGCTCTGCTGGCCTCCATTCTGCTCTTGCACAGAGGAAGAGCTGAAATGTCCTTCCCATCCAAATAAAAAAAGAGAGCAATGTTGTGCACAAGTAAAGCCAGGGGATTGAGGAGCCTTCAGCAGTTGCAACAGCTGCGTCCATCAGGAGCTGGCTTCACCCACAGCTCCTTGTTTGCTGCCTTTGACTTGGGAAGAAGATAATAAAACTGCTCCATAGGGAATAAGCAGCTCAGATGTTGCTGTTGGCATAACACCAACTGCATTGTAGGGGTGGTCTTCACTGAAGGAGAAGATTTTTTCCTTTGAAGAGCACAGTTTTTCAGGGATTTTTGCCCAACCTGTGTTCATCAGAAGAGCTCTGTTTATTTTAGGGGCTGCCACTGAAACCTCACACACTTTCTATGGCCATCTACGTGTGTCTTCCAGGGATAAAGTCCCAGTTCCCTCCAGAGGGTTTCTGGAGAACCACCTTTGCCCTTCCAGTGAGGGATTTACAGTTGAGCCTTTGCATCCTTCATTTGTTGTCTTGAGACTGGAAAATAAACATATCTCCTCTCCTAGTTTTCTAGCCCTTATGGAAACCTGACATCATGAGGATTACTCAATCAAGTAAATGTCCCATAGTGTGCAAGATCTCCATATACAACTGGTCAAAAACATACATATAAAACTGGACTCCAGTGTCATTATTCAACAGCATTTCAGGGCAGGGAAACCATGTGAAAATGCTTTAATCCACACCACAGACACTGTGGGCTCAACCCAGTTACCTAAACTGGGTTTATATATGTTTTGTGCCACCTGAAATCACCAAGTGCTTCCATTTTAAGGCTGACCCAGGACGTGGTAGAAGCATGAGGGCACCTGAAGGTCAGACAGACCATTAGGACATCTTCAATGGTTGTAAGTTCCCTATGCTTATATAACCTTTTACTAACCCTAATATTTGGGCTTAGAACACAGAAGTTAGGAAAAAGATAAAGAAACAAGATGCTAATAGACTATCATTTCCTGAGTTCTCAGTTGTTGTTACATCTTTGACTATTGGCTTCTTGAGCTGCTATTTCTCTGGACAGTTTGGGCAAAGTACTGTACCAGTTGAACGTGGAAAATAGTTTCTAAAGAATTATACTGCTGAGTGGCTGTTTTTACTGTTGAGACCCACATTCTCAAAGCTGAATCTCTAGATGTGATGTTATTTTCAGTCCCCATCTCTGTAAGCATTTAGCTCTTCTTGAAAGCCATTAGGGCATGCAGGTAGATCTTACAGAGAGCAGAATGGAGTGTTCCAAGTGAAACTTCAATGCCTTCTTAAAACAACCTTTCACAATGAAATCTACCTGTATTTATATTCTTAAGGTTAAAAATGCGTTCCAAAAAACATTGAATGCTTAATTTCAGATTGTCTTTTTACTTATCTGTCATTTTCCCAATGTCTAAGTTCAGTAAGAAAACAAAGACATTGCCTGTTCATTCACCTCTGGAATAGTTTCTAGCCTTCAAAACCCCAAATACCAATGTTTTCAGGCCTTCAGGGCAAAATCAAAGATTTTTATGGGACGCTTATGAATTTTTGTTTTCATGGCTTGAGACGAATGACAGGTGAATATAAAAGGTAATTTGATTTTTCCCATTTTTTGTAGAAGAATCAAACCCCAAACTTCTATTTACATATGAAATAGAGGTTCAAAGCTTGCACAGAGAATTTACTTGAACAATTAGAACATTTTTTCCTAAAAACTTTGCTGATATATAACCTGTATCATAAAACACAAGATGCAGTGATCCAGAACTTCTGCTAACACAGATCACTGTAGCACAGAGGACATTCATTGAGCTAAGTCAATTTGCCCCCTTTGGAAATTTTCTGGCTCACTCTTAGTTCTTGGACCAAGTAAATTTGTGAATATGTCCCTTAAATATTCCAGAAGTGGGCTGTAAAGTTTTGGTTTATGTATTCAGAACCAGCATTGCATAGCTAATTTGCAATTTCTACAAATAAAACAAAGTTCCTCTTTCAGGTTTTCCCAACTCTACTCAAAGGAAGCATTTTCCTTTTACTATATGCTGGTATCAAGGGGACTTAACTGGTATCAACTGGATTTTCATGCTTCAGGAGCCAGGTTTTGGCTTTGGGGCGTAATATAAGGTAATGCTAAGTGATGTTATATATGTTCTACGTGATGTGATGTTATTTTTGCAGTAAAACTCCCTGGATTGTGGATTTTTATCATCTTCACAAATGACATATGTGCCTTTGATATGAATATACCTCATATTTTATTGGAAATAGGAAAATATTTTTCTTAATCAACCACACACAAAGATTTCACTTGGTAACTGAAGGAAAGCTCTCCAAAATATCTCTCTACATAAACTGTTTCTAAAATAGACAGTTGAAATTTCCTTTCTTGTAATTTTTTGCTTTGGATTAACCATAGCAGTTATTTTTCTGATATGTCCCAGCCAATTGTTGTGATCACCACAGTCTTGTTAGGTTATTTCCTTGAGAAAACTCCTGCTCCCTTTTTTTCCCCTGTAGAATTCTTAGAATGAAAACATCATTTTACTGTCAGCAATGTGATATGTTTCAGGGGAAGAAACTAATGACAGGTCACGACTTTTTTCAAGAAGGAAAAACAAGCCTTCTCCAAAGCACAGAAAGGCGAGTTGATTGCCTGTTCAGTGTCTGGGGATATTTTCTAAAGTCAAAGGATACATGGTGTGATTGTCATATTCTTGCAGTCATGGAAACGTAAAGCATCTTAAAAACAGTGACCTTTGGCTCTCGAGCTCCCTCTGAAACATCCGTAAAAGGGGGCCAAACTGAAGTAAATCACTGCAGAATTCTCTGTGCCTGATCACTCTCTGTAGAACTTTAAAGTTGTCTGTTCTACATTTCAGCAATCAAATCTTTCAGATACCACGTGTTTTCCTGGTCTACTCCTAACCTTACCTTCTGAGCACAACTTTTGCAGCAGCTCCTCTCCTCTGCACACACAAACCAAGATCAGCTGGGTGCTAATGTTGTGTGTCCAACACATGTTGCATGTTTTGCCATCAGAATCCATGTAAACTTTCAAAAATGCTACAGCACCTACAAGGGAAAATAATTGTACAAGGAAATAACAGGGAATTGTTCTTATAAAAGGCATCCTACAGACCCATCCTTGATAAACATATTTTGATCCAGGAGGTGATTATGGCTCTTACGAAAGAGCTGCTACATTTCATGAGTCTTGCTGTTGTTCTTGGTCCATTCTCAGAAGATTAGAACAGCATTAATTTAACAGTTTAACTGTTGAATGTTATAATTTGATGAGAACATTAACCGGTTCCTACTCACTGAAGGAAATAATAGATGTCCTGGACTCTTACCACAGAAAGAGAGGGAAACACAAAGCCCAGATGCCTCTATTCTGCAGCCTCACTGTCAGGATAAAGAATAAAATATGATTATAACTAAGGGGGGTGGAGGCAGCTCTCTGCCAGCACGAAGTGGTGTTGCCTTCCATCATATCCAGCATGGTGCCATCTGCATGGCTGCTAGCCCAGATCCCAGGAAGGCTGGAGAAAGCCCTTGCATTCTTCCAGTTCTCACCTGCCTTCTCCAAGGGAGCCACAGCCACCCACACTCATTACCACAGCCCTGGTGCCTGAGTCTGCAGGACTCTCATGGTGAGCAGCCCACAGCTTGCAGGAAACTGCATCCCTTCCTAAAAGGATCTGCAGAACTGAATCCAGAGCTAGAAGCGCCACCCTTGTTGGCACTGTGCTGAGCGTAGCAATTCCTTTCTCACACAACAGCACAGTGGGATGGGAACACCACTGACAGCTGTTCTCAAACTTGTTCATGCTGCTCAGTTTTCCCAATTTTTCCACTGTGTGATACAAAGACGTGGTGTTTCCTTCTGCCCGAGTTAACTTTTTCTTTTTTTTCCCGTTATTTCTAGAAGTCCTGATCCCTAATACCTAATGTCACGTAGCAGGAAATACTTCACGCTACTTATTCATTAACTGATCTTGTTTAACATGTATTTGGGCTTGGCTATTTAATTTTCAGCTGTTGTTAATTTTTTTTTACTGGAGGAGTGGTCTACATTTTTCATGTGGAAAGAACACAGAGTTTGTCAGTGTAGTAAAAATAATTTTAAAAACCCCACATGAATAAAGCCCTGGGAAACCAAGGTAGAATTGTCATGTATCCCCATAAATTGGTAAACTCTAGCTCCTGATCTAATATCTGATTGTTCCATTATCTTAACACCCAGCAGCAAATAAAATTCAAAGGAGCAGAAGATTCAGCTCAGATGTTTTTCTGAACCTCCTAGACTGCGCAATTTTCTTACACTCTCTATCTTCCACCTATATGAGGTTCAGACCTCAGTTGATCCTAATCTGTTAATTATGCTAGATTATGTGGTGGTTGAGTAATATGTAATATAAAAGCAAAACATTTCTGCTTGCTACCTTTGATCTGAACTCAAGTTTCTAGAGGGCATGAATTAGACTGGAGCTGGTCACCTGTTACCTGAGTTATTCTTTTCCTAATTTAGATACATATAAGGCATAATTCCATATCCATGGCTTTTTGGCAAGACTAGCCTTGAGACAAAGAAAACACCCTTCCATCTAAAAAGTTTTTTGTTTTTTTGTACGGACTTCATTTCTTCTGAACCAATCTTTTAAAGTCCCTTCTGGTGAGGAAATTCCTGTACATATGCTAATGAATTTTGCAAAATTATTTTCTTCAGACTGGACAGGCTGATTGACAAACACCCTGATCCGAAGCTGAGAATTTCCTGTCTCACGGATAGAGGAGAGAGATGTGTTGAACTGCCAAACTCGCTTTGTTTCGGGTAATGCTGTGAACATAAAACTTCAATTACTGTTTCTGAATCACAGAATGGTGCAATAGTTTGGGTTGGAAGGGACCTGAAAGACCACCTGGTTCCAACCCCCCTGTTATTTTCCACTAGAACAAATTGCTCCAAGCCCTGTCCAACCCGGCTTTGAACACTTCCAGGGATGGGACATCCACAGCTTCTCTGGGCAACCTGTGCCAGGGCCTCACCTCCCTCTGAGTAAAGAATTTCTTCCTAAACCAAACTAAAACTATATCTACCATCTTACAATTTAAAACCATTCGCCTTTGGCCTATCACTACATATCCTTGAAGTACTAGCAAAGTAATCAACTTTTTTTTTGTTGAGACTAAGTCATTTTGAGTAACCAAGGGTCAGTGAAATGGGAAATTTGAAATTTTGTGTCATTCTGGATAACAAGGAGCAGTTTCTTCTGAGGTGGAACTTGAGGCTTGAAACCATCTTTAATTTAACTGCAAACTCTTACCCCACATTCAAACAATTCACTATTCAACTCTACTGAACATGAAGCACTCAGACACACATATGGCAAAATGGCATGGCATGAGTGTCCCAGATGCCCTTTGGATGTTCCCCATGCTCCAGCTGTCCATCAAGCTGAAGGTTGGCCTGATTTATTCAAGACAGAGATAACAAAAGGGTTTCAGCTCAGTTTATTGCAATGTTACTTAGCCTCAGTGCATATCCATAGCCTTGGTGCACTTTGTTTGAACAAGTGTTGCTGTCTAAAGAATTTTTAATAAGGTACATAATAAAGTTTAATAAGCTGTAGCAAGCAGACATGTTTGAACACGTTTGCAGTATGTCTAAATGAAGTGTTTATATTTCTGTGTGTCCAGTATAGCTATTCCAAGTAAAATTCTATAAAGAAAAAAATAGGGTAAAAAAAGTTACCAAATACTTGCCTGATATTATTCTTTGCTCTAGAGGAATTACTTTGAAACTGTATTTCTTTTTATGACATCAGGTTTACATTGTGCATTACAGTTTTCTGTGCCTGTCCAATAAATGTTTAATTCTCAGGCACTTCTACAGAAGTTGTGTGGATTTCTTTCCTGGTTTCAGTAGGACTTCTGGTGATTTGCCATTCATACTATATTCAACACAGAGAAAAACATCAGCTTCAAAAATGTAGAAATCCTTCCAAATCCAGTGAGAATCATGGAGTTTTTTCTAAAAATTAAGTATTTTCCAGGTCAAAGTTAATTGTGAAATTCAAAGATAAGAACAAAGATGTGCCAAAGTTCTACTGGTTTTGCTTCTGCTTTTATTTCCTTTCCCTTCATTTTGTATTACCGTCTCTTTGGGGCATGCTGTTTTTTTGTCCAGATTCTACTTTTATACTGATTCTTGGTGCCATGCAAAATAACAATGATTATTGTTGAGTGATCCTTTTTTACAAAGCACCACCAGTTTCCCTAGAAAAATAAATGGCTCTAACTAATATTTAGAAGTGAATAGTTTAGTTTGGATAACAACATGGGTTTTCATCTTCCAAGATTTATTCCAAACAGAGAATTTCTCTTTGATGTTTCTATAGGAGGGACCTTATCAGTGCACACAAATATCTTAAGGGCAGGTGTCAAGAGGTCGGGGCCAGACCCTTTCCAGTGAATCCCAGTGACAGAAAATGGAATGGGCACAAGAGAAACACAGGAAGTTCTGTTTGAATATGAGGAAAAACTTCTTCACTGTGAAGGTGACTGAGCACTGGAACCAGCTGCCCAGAGAGGTTGGGGAGTCTTCACCTCTGGGAATTTTCGAAACCCACCTGGACACGATCCTGTGCAACCTGCTCTGGTGAACCTTCTGTAGCAGGGGCTCAGACTAGATGATCTCCAGAGGTCTCTTCCAACCCCAACCATTCTGTGATTCTGTGAATAATATTGGCAGAAGGCAGAGCTTTAGCTTGGCTGTCTAATGCGTCTTTCTGGCTCCAGGTTTCTCCCAGCTGCTGCTGTGTCTGGCTCGTCCCATCTGGCAGGGAGGGACCTGCAGCTCCTCTGCTTGGACCATGCAGCTGCAGCAGCCTTTAGGATTCAGGTAGGTTTGCTTCCCTGGCCTTGAATGGATATCAGAGGAGGCATCCCTGATACCTTGACCTTGTGATGGATGTTGTATGAATGATATTCAATCCTATAGAAAAGCTCAGCCCGTGACTGACCTCATCCAGCTGAAAAATAGAGGGATTGTCCAGCTTTGTGTTCAGACTGGTGAATAACCCAAAAGTCTTTGGCCAAGCTAAGGGAAATCAAAGTTTATCTCATGTGTAACATGGGCCTGTCCAGCTCAGTGAAAGCTTATATTTAATGCCAAATAATAGGTGACAATCTATCCTCCTGAGGTTTTGATAGTACATTCGCAGACTTAGTATCTAAAAGACTCTCATTTAAAGCCACTTAAAATTGTTGGCATTATTGATATTAAACATATTTTTGTTTTCTGACTTACTGCATGTTTTGTTCCTCATGAATCTTAAAAGCCCAAGTAAGCAGACACACTGAAAAACAAATGTTGCTAAAATGATTAAGTAGCCCACAGATGGTTTACATGTTCCTGTGTCAATGAGACAGCTTTATAAATGAAGTATGTGTGATAACCATTAATGTTCTATTACAAAAATGCTGAGTATTTTTTAAAGCAAACATACTTTCAAAGACAAACATCGACCAACTTGAAGAGATTTAACAGTCAAAAATGCTGGCTAGCCCAGATGCTCAGTAGCAGCTGTAACCTTGTGAAAATTGACCTATAACATAGCCACAGGGTTCTTGATTCTGAGAAGAATCTTCTCTTTAAGAAAATTGATTTGCTTTACAAACCTTGACCCCTCACTATTTTTCATCCTTCATCAACCCCTGAGGCCCACTGACCTCACTGCAAGGAGTCATATGTGTGAGACACCCCCCTTCAAATGAGGGAAAGATTTCCATGTAGGGTTTGTTGGGCCAAGGTTCATGGTAACAAATCTTTCCTTGTTCTGCTGCAAGATTAAGTCAAGATGACTGACATAATTGGCCAAACAGTTTTCTAACTGGCTTTTTACTTTTGAGATGACCTCTGTTTCTCCCATTCGTCTGCTGATTACAGGTCAATAATACTGTCAAGGAGAGATAAAATAATTTTGTCACTTAGAAATATTGTAATGGGATAAAACCCCTGGCTTGTCATATCACTAAATTTGAAAAGATAATTGAGCTGTCAATTTAAATATCAAGTGAATGCCTCCATCCAAGCAGTGTTAATAAAAGCCAGGAGGAAGGTATAGATGAGCTCAGCTGGCAGGTGAGGGGGTGAATTTTGGTGTCTGAGAGACAAGTAATTCTAAACTTACTCTGAATTAATCTGAGCTTCTTGTGTCTACAAGAGTACACTGGGTGCATTTATTTTATGAATATTCTTTCATGCAATCCTTGAACCAACCACAGGTGGGAGATGATCTTTATTTGGAATGTCATTTCAGCCTGTCAGCTTCTCCACCTCTCATGGAGACATGAAAAATCAGTTTATTGCCAACCCCTTTTTACCTCTTTCTGGTGAATATTCCTTTCAAAGGTCACTTGCTTGTTTGAATGTCATCAAGACAGTTACCAACTTTTATTCCTTGCTGCCTACCAAAACATTCATATAAGCCAAAGTTTGCTCCCATGCCTACAGCAGTAATTACTATTAATGGGCTAAAGGGACTGAATCATTGAAGGCCTGAGGGAAAATGTTTGCACTGTGTTTCAGTTACCATTTGTTGTATGTGCTCTGCTGACTGTACTTGCCAGACTTTTGCATTGGTTAACTGAGTTCTGTGATGTTCTGGGCCCTCCTTTCTGCTTTTGAATTACCCTCAGTTCTCCCCGGCAGATCCTGAATGTCCTGAGTGCTACACCAGTATAATGAGGAGCAACAATCTCAGCTGAGGACATCAAACTTCATTGAGATCCCACAGGGAATGCTCAGCTCTCTTTGGATTCAAATGTCCAGTCTCAGCTCAGAAGATGTGCTGTCAGCATCAACCACAATCAATCTTATCAAAAATAGGATCTGTGGAGTGAGAACCAGGCTGGTGTGTTTAAGGATTTTGTGGCTGGCTCTAAAAGTTTCATAGAAAATAGGAGTTCAGGGTTGGCCACAGAGGTAGTGAGATGGGCTAGGGAAGAGAACCAATGTTTTTGCCTGTGTGCAGCACTGGGAGAAGAAGAACAAATTTACATCATGGGACAGCCAACGTTTATAAAGCCAGCAACCAAGCTATGGTTCCTCTGAATGAGTTACAGCCCATCTAAAGAACAACATCATTGTGCAGAAGCATGAATGAAAAGGCTTTTTCTTTGTGGAAAGAGAAAAAGTGTACATTGGGGTTTACAACCATGAAAGAGAAGATGCAGTCTGCAGCCTTTATTTGGGGCTGATGCTACAGATACGAGTAAAGCCTGTTCATTTCCATGGTACAAGATAACTGCAGCCTAGAAGTATACCTGATCAGTCCTTAATCAAAGGCAAGTTCCCAGGAGACTTTACATTTGTGAAAAGAATCCAGTTGGACATTTTAGCTATAAATGCACCTTCTTCACTTTCATGTTCAGCTTTCGATTTGGGGGCAGATGTTGATCAGTGGTTTTACAGCTCTTTGGGACACAGAGGCTTTTGTATCAACTCATGGATTTTGTTACACAAAGTTTTCTTTGTACATTGCAAGGCTGGAGAATTGGCTCCATGTGAGCCTGTAGAGTTTACAAAACCTGCAAGCACTAACCTCTTTTGGCTTCTCCTGCGAAAATAAATGTGAACTTGGAAACCTATGATTCTGACTTGAAACAGAACCCACAGAGATATAAAATTGGTCTGGAACAGGACTGCCTCATCAGTGTTCATACAACTTCGTGGTAAATACCACACATTCAGAACTCTTAAATCAGCCTCCAAAACCTTGAAATTATTGGTAAAGTCATGTTCTGCTAAATAAGTAAATACATCAATTTTGGGTTTTCTTGATTACTTTCTGTTTCTGGGCCATTTATGACAACAGTTTCAAATTCTCTTTGATGAAGAGATCTAGAAGTATTTTCTTTTTAAAATAATAGCTGCATATCTTACAATCAGGTGACTCAGAGAGCTGAAGTTTTTGAAAACCATGGCATGCCAAGCCTTGTCACTCATTCAGAATCACTTACAAAAGGTACTCAGTGTGCAGGACAGAGAAAAAGCAGATCCTGACCTGCTCAGTGATGTAAACAAAAGTTTCTTCCTGTCCAGAAGCTAGAGCTAGTTGAAATAGGAGAACAAGGAACCCTGGTGAACTCAGCAGCTTTTGGCCCTGAAATGGTTATTGTTGTAACATGTGAAACAAGTTTAATGAGCAGCCAACACAAGTGGAAGTTTGGCCCCAGTATAGATGGCAACTTGTTTTCAAACTCTTGGGCTCCATCTCATTGTTTCTCTGATATCACAGTTGCCTTACCTTAGAAAAGAAGATTTTACCAAGCAAGCCTCAGAGAAAATTAATTAAATCTAAATGATGTCATCCTTTTTTTTCCCCTTCAAGCCCACTTGCACCTTAAAGCTGTACAGTGAAGAAATTAAAAGTTGTAAGAATTGCAGCTTCTTAAATGAAGATTTGTTGTATTAAATACAGCAGGAAAAAAACATTAATAAGGTATTAGCTTGCTTTGAAAGAGCCATGGGAACCAGCAACTCCTAAATAATTACCTTGGTTCTGGTACTGATGTATTTTGCAGCTGCAGACAAATGATTTACCTTCTACACCTTAATTTTCTACTCTGCATTACGAATATTGCATATTCAGTACTGCAATGATGGAGTTGCATTTCCTTGCCTGCTGGAAAACAACAGGTCACAGCCTCTTGAAAAAAGGGAAATAAAGGTCTGGGAAATAATGAAAAATACTATTTTTTTCTAGTGACAATTGCCTTTCTTATGTGGGAGGCTCTCCTGTCATCCCTTCTTCTCAATGATTTTTCCATATAAAATCATAAACTGGTCACACTGAGGCTGGATTCTCTTCACTTATCTTTAACCAACTCAAAATTAACCCTACACAGGCTCTCTTTAATCAAAAGAAAGAGATAGATTAGTGCAGAAGATCTGCCTGTTTTAAACACCCCTGGGTAAACCACTTTCTGGAGACATCCACATTTCTCCATTAGAACAGAGTTCGCATTCTAGATGGCCAAACATGGGTTTCCATTCGAGAGTCTATTTGGGAGTTTTCTTGAAATCTCCAAGCACTGAGAAGAGTATGATGCTTTCTTGAAGATGCTAGTCTGTGATCAGGGCTCCCTGGATTCTTTGTTTGGATAAAATAGCATTAACTCCTCCTCCCAAAACATCATTCAGAGCGTCAGTGTGCTGAGGTTTCTTCACAGGAATGAGTTTCTTCCACCACGAAATTCAAGTCAAGAATTCA
>VZRZ01005146.1:171258-192823 GCA_013398175.1 Climacteris rufus | reverse complement strand
CCCCCCCCCCCCCCCTTAAAAGTGGACATTGGCTATATAGATAGCCACATTTGCACTTCTAGTGGTCAAAATAAAGGAGGACTCAGGGTACAGGGAAAGACGTGAGAAGCTGGTAGAGGCTCATGATTATGTATCTCCGAGTCAGCAATAAGCACACACAGCAAGGCTGAGAGACAGTAAAAACTCCCACCATCTGACAGCTGCTTGGCAGCTTTTGAGAACTGAGTCATCACACCATGACCCAATTTCTAGCAGACAGGTGTCCCAACCACAAAAACCACCATCACAGGTGTCACTGTTTTGTGCAAGTTCAGCAGAGGGACCACTAAGTCATTTGTTAGCAATCAAAAAGGTCATGGGGCTTAATTTTTCTACCAAGAACTCCTCTTGGCTAATTTTACCTATGATTTGCTATGGCCAGGTCTGATGATTTACGTATTTTTCCTGACATTAAACCTGTCTAGCTACATCTCTATTTGATAAATGATTTTCAGTGAATTTTTAGTGTGAATATGTTAGAACAAAATCTCAGACCTAGAGACAGAGCCCTTAAGTTTCAAAATATAACCCTCTCTACGGACTACTAGAAAGACCAGGTTACTCACATCTGCAGGACTTGATGTTAGCCAGTGTGGTGATACAGTCTGACATGATGGTAAGATCTGTATATTTGCTTGGGTATTGAGAATCAAATGACATTTACTCCTAACTCAACTTAGAATTTTGGTTAATGATATGGTGTTTATCATAACATATTTCTCTTCTTTTAGATTCTCTAGTTTCAGTTGCTGTGCAGATCAGCACAGTTGCATCGAAGTCAGAATCCCCAGTGTGGCCAAAAGTGTGACCCCAGGGTTTTAATACCTGGTAGGAATCCAGCACGGCTGCCTGAACTGCCCAGGACTTCACACACGATCTGCACATAAACCACCTTTTCAAAGACAGGCTTTCTAATAAAACAGCCACTGTTGACACAAATAATCCCACATTTCTGATTTGCATAACCTCCAGAAAGCTGGAAAGCAGAGGAAATAAGAAATAATAGCAGTGTAAATGGCTGTAAGTGAAAGCATATCAGTTACAATGCACCAGTTCAGTCTATGAAGCCCAGTTTATGCTGGTGGCAAATATAAGAGGAGACATTATGTCTTCATAAAAGTTTGACCTCGAGTGCTTCAGAAGACAGAAGAGACTACATTCAAGGGAAAGCAGATTTTCTGTGCACAGTTATTCTTTAAAGGGCTTTGCTAGGGTTCACATACACACACCCTTTGCTCATGAAATAGGAGAGGAAAGGAGCACTAACAAATGCATGTGTGTAGTTCAGCAGCCCCAGCTGGCCCAGTTCCCAATATATTTTGCTTGATAAACAGCTAATCCCTGAGTATAGTGTGGCTTGCATTCCTTCAAACTTATCATTAATCATGGAAAAACCCAAGTTGTCCTTGTGCTGTGTGAGTGCCCATGAACAGCTCCTTTGATAAGAGTGTTTTTACATGCCTGGAGGGATTTAGCTTTTTGGACCTCTGTCCTGTAAGTAGTAGGCAGACCTTCCTTTGCATGTGAGTCTGCTTTCATTGCTGGTTTCAAGCAACAGAGAATTAGCAGGGATGTTTGAAATGAGAAGTTGTACCATGCTTATGTTCTTCCATTGTATTTGTGCTGTTCCACAGCCCTTGTGGCATGGCATAGCCTTATAATTGTGCACTGTCAGCAGCCAGGGAGAAGTCAGGGGGACAGAAAAGAAGGGAATTTCTAAATGGAAAAAGGGCAAGCTTTTAAGTGGCAAAATATTTAGTCACAGAATTTTGTTTCTTATTAATATGGAAGATGAATAGAGCAAAGTGATAAATTATTTACTGTCTTACCTTGTAGCAGACCCAGAAATGGGAAGAACAGACAACTGTAAGTCTTCTCCACGAGTAAGGAACAGGTAAACTGCCCTCACCATAGATGAATATTGGACATAGACACAAATTATTTTGTGACTTTTTTCATAATGAGAAAATTAACAGCACTCATTTTCATTGTGTATCAAACACCTTTCATAGCCTGAACTGTGAGCCGGGCTGGCTTATTTCACCTATCTGGTCTGGCCTTGTACACAGGAAAGACAAAACCCTGACTATGTGATGGAAGCCCAGTAGTTTTCAGCTGACATAATATCTCATGTCTTTTACAAAGATAGTCAGTCCTTGTTTGAAACAGGCAAATCTTCACACCCTCAACTATGCTTTTTATAAAAATAAAAAAAAAAATACATGAAACTCGTTGCTGGTTTGGATTTTTCCAATCTCCATTTCAACCTATGATACCTATCCACTACTAAGATAAAACAGTTATACACCCAAAAAGTTTTTACTTTCTGTAAATATCTATACTCTTTAACTCTCTTAATGTTAAGTATTATTGTTCAGGGGAAAATTTAAACCATACAACTTCAATAGGCATTTGTAGACCTGAAGAAAATATTCGAAGATGATACTCAAAATTAAAAGTGTCTTAAATACTTTATTTTAAATATACACTATCAGTGTGAGAAAATATGCTTGGTCACTGCCAAACCATTACTTGCATTGATGAACTTGCAGGGAAGTTTATCAAGGAGACCTCTCAGAAAAAGAGGCTCCCAGCATGTCCCCAGTGAGCAGCCCGTCTCGGTGCCCTTGCACAGACACAAACGTGTGCCCTTGCACGGGCTGCTCGCTTTGGGAGCCCCAGAGACAAGAGAAAACAGCTGCAGCTCCCCAGCCCCAGTCCCACAGCAGGGGAGGAACAGGATGAGAGTCCTATCAAGTGAAGGGCTGCTGTGGCTTTCTCTTTCCTCAGAGACCCTGTGAAGAAAACGTGGTCCTGGAATTCTTTGAGGTCCATGGGCGGGAGCAGCTCCTGAGCAGTGTGAATGCAAGGTGGCCTCTTCATGTGGTCATTCTGCAATGGCACCAGAGATTTGGCTGTAAATAGACTGTTTAAGGAAGAAATAGGGTCTGCTGATTTTCATCTTGTACAATAAAAGCAAGGGAATAGACAGGAAGCAGGGAGAAGTTACAGAGTAAAAGCAACATTCTGTATTTTTCCATTCTTCATTTCCACAGATAAATATTTCAGGACTTGGTTCTTAGTGAATTTTTGCAAGAAAATGAACTCTGGCTTGATGTTTACTACATTTATGGATAACATCTAGTTAGCTTCATTTCCTTTTAAACTATTTTAGTATATTTTGATTTAATTTCATTTAATTTAATTTGAGAGATGGATGTGTAGGGTATTTGGTCAAGCGGTATGGGGACAGGCCTGAAAAATACAGTTTTAGTGAAGTCAGAATTGAAACTATCTTTGTAAGAAGAAACACTAAAAGGAAAACAGATTTTCAGTGCATAATTCTGTGTACTGATTGTAATGGTTTTAGTCATTATAAGAACAAAAGTTTCTTAGATGAATCTTTAAGGTCCCTTCCAACCCAAACCATTCTATGAGTCTGTGACTGTGATCAGGGAATGCAGAACTGCACACTCCTTTGCTGCACCACACAGTAACTTAATTACTCCTTGTAATAGCAATTTAACTCACAGAGCTGTGCCTTTTGCCACAAGAGCCACATGACTGGTGCAAGAGAAATAATTTGGAAAAGAATTCTCGACCAGGATGAAAGGACACTTTGTGCAGAACAAAAAGTATATGTGGGCTAATCCCTGCTCTCAGTTTCTTCATTTTTTGGGCAGTATTTTCCAGCCTTTTGGAATGGAGCTGACCAGAATATATATTAGTTTCTGGGTATCTTGGAAGAAAATAAAGGCGATCTCAGAAGTATCCATTTCCTCTGGATTAATTCCTGGAGCCGGGTAGACTCCTGTCAGCCAGTTCCAGGCTGGAATTGCCATTTAACGTTCTTTTTAAATTTAAGAAGTGTCAGAATTTGGGAGCTGGAGAAAAGCCTTTGATTTGATGTCCAACAGGACAGCCAAGCAAGTAGGTGAACTTGTTTGGCATCAGATATTTCACAGCCTGCTGAAGATGGTTCTGGGTTTGTTTGTGCTACTGACATGTCTAGGAAATGAAAACAAATCCCCACTGCTCACAACCCCCAGACTCTTGTGACAGACCAAGAATCACAAGTCAGAGCATGGAAAAGGAACTGGCAAATACACCTTCAGTGTCAGCCTCAAATTTGCTGCCAGTGAGCAACTGTCAAAAAGTCATTATAAAATACCAAAACTCTTTACCTCAGTGTTCCCTGGGAGAGAAAAGCTACAGCACTTCCAGCAGAGAGAGGTCCTTGGGGAGGCTAAAGGCCACAAGTTATTAGAGTCTGTTGACATACCTCTCTTTCCAAAGATATAAAAAAAATTTTAATTTATTGGGGTCAGTATAAACACTTTTATCAGTGCTTTTAGAAAGTGCTTTTTTTTCCATGTATGTCTGCAGGTACATGTTCAATTATACATATTTAGTTAATATGTGTGCACATAACATTTGCACATACACATACAGTATATTCGTTTATAGACATTGTGACATTTATAGTCATGTGTGCACGTGAACATCTTCAGTATGGCTTTTTTCCTAAATTAAATCCATTACAATGATGGTAACAGAGATGGGCCATATATAAATAAAATTAAATGAATGCAAGTGAACTAATTAGAAGAATAAAAACAAACAAGACAATTCTGACCAGTGTAAATCCAGGCTGTAGTTATATTGGTGTGAGTGCTAAATTAGTCCCCATATTTCTAAACAGAAGCAGAAGGGAAACTAATCAAAGGGACCAGGTAAGGAATGACTGCTTTAAAATTAGTTTAATTTCAGCATCAGGTAAAAAAAAATTAAGTTAGCAGAATATATAGAAATTTGTCAGCATTTCACTTGCAAAGGACATAGCTAATAAATATATTAGATGCAGTGCCATGGTGTATCACCTAGTGGATACTACAGTTCAGATTCTGTGGTAAATTCTCAAGCTTATTGTCTATGCTTAATATTCAAACTGCCTACTGTGCACACAGTACATATGGAACTGTGGGACTCATTGCCACAAGGTGTAGCATGAACCAAACAGTCTCCAGAAAAGGATTATACAGCCATGTAAACTCAATGGACTGGATAGTCCCCAGCTGAGGTGTCCTGAGCTGTCACTGACAGAAAATTGCTGCCCTAACAGGGTATTAGTGGACATTCAAAGTCAAGGTGCTTTTAGATATATAGCCCTTTTTGAGTGTACTCCAGATAGCTTTTGCATTTGGATATTTTTTTCTTTCATTGCTAAATCAAATAGTTTTTTGTAGCATGTTTTACTCCTGGCCCCTCATAGCTGTTGGATGCTGTTATGTCCCATATTTACATCTTGTGTCCTACATGTGTCTAAACTCATGATCTATTTTTCATAAATAAATAGTTGCGATTGGAAGCAAATAAAAAAACAACCAAAAAAGACATTAAAAAGTGCCTAAATTCTAAATGTAGGCTTCTAAACCTGGATGCTGGCACCCAAATAACTGGCCAGCTTTCCAAAAGCCAAGCCCCTGGAAATTTCCAGTAATCACAGTTGCCATACCAACGGCTGTCAGCACTCTTGCAAAAGCAGGTCATGTATTTAGGTGCCAAAATGTAGCAAGAGGGGTCTAATTTCAAGCCCTTTTTTTTTTTTTTTAAGATCTGGCCAAGAGTAGTGATGATAATTGAGAACAGTTTCACCTCTGCTGCCACTCTCCAGCTTCTCCAAATGGAGTCACAAGACTGCTGTGGTCTTGCAAAGGAGATGTTTGGGGAGGTGAAGCATGAGGTGTTAGCGTTTATTCCTGGTTCCACCCCGGGGTGCAGGCTTTGAGCTAACCCAGAGTTACCCCACAAACTGATTTTGGGGCAGACAGCCAAAGAAGTGTAGGTTTTGCCATAAGCTTGTTTCCCTGGGCTGGAAGCAGGGTATGGCTCAAATCCATGGACACGGGGGATGTTTGGTTTGTTGTATTGCAGCACAAAGTTTCATGGACCTGTCACGCAGCAGTCATGTGGCCAGGTGCTCCCCCCCACCTTCATCCAGTGCTGGTCACTTCCCTCTTGGAATCCTTCCCTTGGAATCCTGCACTGCCCTGCTGCCAGCTTGCAGTCCCCCTTGTTGGGCATGAGCCAAGGCATTTTGAAGTGAAGACAAGGGTGTCCCACGTAGTCCCCAGCTCCTGGGGGCTTTGAGCTCAGCCTCTGCGCTGCCTCTGCCTCCAAATACCTGCCTGACCTCAGGCAAGTCACTTAACCTCTCTGTCTTGAGGCAAAATAAAGATAACGCCACTTCCTTCTCCCTGCATTTTGTGAGTTTTCTTCAGCTCAGGTGTAAGCTCCTAAGGGCAAGGTTTGTCTTCTCAGTGTGTTCAGTGCCTACCAAAACAGAGCCTTGATCTCAGCTGGGGCCTTGAGGCACGACTGCAGTGCTGTTATTATCGTTAATAAAAATAATAACGAATGCAATTAGATCAAAGACACTGCCTGTATGAGTCATTTTTGGGGTAAAGTTAGTCATTCCAAAGAGCAAGAGGTATATGTAAACTTTGAAGACTGCCAAGGTTTCTCTTTTTTCCCACCATTTAAAAATTCACCCGTGGGAGGTTGGGTGAGCAGCACGATGTGGAAGGGCCCAGCCCAGGCTGTGTTTCCCTGTGGATGGGTTCCTGTGCTCACACGCTGACACTGCACAGGTAAATGGGGTAACTTTGCTCTGTACAATTCAGCTACATAAATACCCTGTGGTTTTCTGGATCAGAGGTGAAGCTCCTTTCCATATCGTTCAGAGCCTTCTCTGAATGGAATTCAATCTGTGTCATTGCCTCGGCTGCATCTGTATGAAAACCAGACAACAGCATTACACACCAAAACCATACTTTTTCTTGTTAAATGTTGCAGCTTCTAGTTGTTTCGTGTTTTATTTATTTATTTATTTATTTTGGGGTTTTGTTTTTTAATCAGTTGAATGAATCACTATAAAGGTGTCTTGAAAGGGAAAAAAAATTACGAGTATTAATTACTGAGTAAAAACTTTCAAATGAGATTTTTCACTGGTAAGAAAAGGCCCGCAGCCAATTGGATTACACAGGTGCAAAATAAGACACAAGAGGGAGCTCACATAATAAATAATAGTGATAAACAACATTTTGAAAACAATTCAAACCTATGGAGAAAAGGAAATTAATAAACCTTACAATTCCTATTTGCTTTGGGGGTTCTCATCTCTACAGTTATTGCCACAGGCTGTGGGAACAGGCTTACAGGAAAGGGTCTCAATACACCAGGCTTTGCCCCCAAAACACAAAGGCACAACCCAGTCACAAGAGCTTTTGATGTCATGGAAGAGGGTGACTAAGCCAGGAGACTACAGGAAGACACTGTTCTGGCAGTGTTCAGACAGAGAGTGACTTGAGTTTAGAGCTCCTTCAGGAGTTATTGTCAAATATTCCATGTGTATTGCCATTTTAAAATGCCTTTAAATATCGATGTGCATTTATGTTGCTTGAGAATGATGCTCATATTCAAGAGACAACCACATATACAGAAAATCAGAGGACTTAAAACTGAGTCTGAAACCCAACTGTTGAATTCTGTATGTGGAATCAGGAGTTTCATTTCTATGCCTGCAACTTGAGTTCACTCCAGCAACCACATTTCTCAGAACTTAGAGAAACAGTGCTCTTTTGACAAACATATTTGACAAAACTCTTCCTTTTTATGTGTTAATGTGATCAGTAAAAACTTTTCAGTTCCTAAAGTTCTTGTGAAAAAAAGGCAATATCTGTCAGTAACTACAATGGCCTTGATCTGTTGGCAGAGATCCACCCTCCCTGCAGTCAGCCACAGGTTTCACACTGCTGGACTCTGGGTCTTTCATCTTTCTGAGGTTGCAACTGCCTGTACTAGCACACACATGCCTCATCTCCTCTCCAAAAACCTGACAGAAAAGTATAACAGCTGGAGGGCTGCCCTCTAAAGCAAGGTCTCCACATTATGACAGCTCTGGGCATGTGTCAAAATTACCACCTGAAAGGATGTTAGACAATCATCAGTGGGCCACTAGTTTGGGGGGAATTCACACATACAAGTACAATAAAGCACATTACCCTCTGAGATCTATCACCTCCAACAAGCAAGCGTATCTTGGACATAGCTGTCACTGGTCTTGGAAGGGCTCTAGTCCATATGCTGGTGTTGGTGGCCATCACGTGTATCTCAGATGTCCCTCCAGAAGTGCCAGGGACGGAGACAAGACGTGGTTCTTTAGAATTTATTAGTAGACATCCACAATTAATGTACCTCCAGGGAGTGGGTACTTTCTCTCATATGCCAGGACCTCTCTGGTCTGCAACAGCCTCAGAGAGCTGCTGAGTGCCCTTCAGCCAAGGGCAGAGCCAGCTCTTATGCTGTGACATCTGAGTCTGTGCTACGAGTGTATCCACCCACATCAGCTCCATGTCATTGCCCTGCTCCTGTAGTGCAAATGGGCTTTTCCAATCAATAGTGCCACTCATGGGGAGTTCAGAAATACATTCAGTCCCGACAGATGTTTGTCAAATGGCCCATTGAGCAGCTCAAGACCAACTGGTGCTACTGGTGAGATTGTATCAGCCAAGTGACCATGGGCTGCTTGTAGTGTGGTGTCCTCCAAAGACCATCCACGTACCAGCATCAGGAACTCCATAAACTGGAGAGAACCTAAGGAGAATGTGCAGGGTCTGACAATAGTCAATCTGTCTCCCTTACTGTGTATCTTGCTGGAAGGGACATGGTCACCATAACCATCCTAATGCCTCATTGAGTTGTCATGTACACTATGGACGGCTGTAAGCACTTCAGCAACTGGGATAATCAGAGACATCTCAACCTTGAGATCCTTCTTCATTATAAAGCTCCAATATACAAAGTTTAGTCTGAATAAACTGACTTAATGCTGGACACCCTGAACCTCAACACTGGGAATTACTCTTCCCACTCCTTTGAGAAAAGCTGATTAATTCTTCAGCAGAGAGGGCATTTTGTAGCCAGATTCCACAGCTGTGGAATTGCAGAAAGCCAGGCAGTGGATCCTGGGCTGGCAGAGACCATCCTCACACTGCTTGATGCATTTGATCTCTGGAGAGGAAGGAGTACATACCCGGCACGGCACCGTGGCCAGCTGGCTTGGGAGAAGCAATGCTGGCTTTGACTGCACAAGCAGGTGCTTGCTTCCCCTCCCCATCAGATGGGGAGAGAGAAAGAACAGCTGTAAATAGAACAAGGTTTAAAAAATGGGAGAAATAGAGATTTAAAAAACCCAAAACACAAACTTGCCTGTCTTGCATCAGAATCCTGCCATGTTTTTAATCTAAATTAAGTTGTGCTAGTATTAGGTAGTAAAACTATTGCCTGCTACCAGGGCCACACATTTTTGAGAAGTGAGAATGAGCCATATGTCTTTCATAAAAACATACTGATACAGTTCAGCCTGTTCTTTATGCTTTCTGGGAAATCATATTCTTTTACAGGCCATGGTTAAAGCAAGCAATATTTTTGTTTGCCAGAAAGTATTTACAGTACTGTATTATCCTTCGTCTCTACCAGTTTTCATTTGTTACTATTGACACATGGTAAAAGAGTTTTAATTATCTCCAGGCTCAAGTACAAGGATTTTTTATAATTCAGTCGGGTCTATTTAATTTCCAGTATCTAAGCTACCATAATGAAAGTGTTACTCAAGGTTTCTTCTTCAACTCCCCCCTCTTTAGATCATAATAAAGACAGCTCACTTGAGCAAATAGTTCCTTTGAAATGTTAATCCTCCTCAGATGTGTTTTTTGTTAGATCAGCTGCACTGTTAAAATACTTTCTATTTTCCCATTAATTGGAATGCAGAATAACACTTATTAGCCATATGGACACAAAGTAGCTCGTTGATGAAGACAACTGAATTAAAGCCTCATGTTAAACAATGAATTAGCTGTGATAGAGGGTGAAAAAAACACACATAAAACCGGGTTGTCTATCCCTCTCTTATTCAACACAATCTCTCCTTAAAAGAAGAAATATATTTCAGACACTGCCCCCAGTGCAACCTAAAATCCATATAAAAGCATAGAAAGGAGGGTGAATGTAAAAACCTACAGCAAAGGAGCTTATTGAAACACTGGTTTTTTAATGTATTGGTTTATATTCGTTTTTATTTGTCACTTTAAAGACTGAAATCCCAACGAGCTGAACCCTTCCTTCAGAAATGCATGTGGAGGTGCATGTTTGCTGCAGAGCTGGCTCTGTGGTTGCTCCCTGGCTGGAGAGCCTGGCTTGGCTCAGGTGTGATCAGGCACAGGGTGAGATCTCACCCCACTGCTGTTCCTCCCTCCCTCCCTGCCTCGCCCCCAGCCCGACACCGCTGCGCTCCAATAACGAGAGCAGCCCTGTGATTGCTTCTTAATGAATTGTGGGGGCATGTGCATGGTTTCCCCGGGGTGTGAAAGGAATTTTAGGTGGGTCATCAGCATTCACATATTAAATTATTTGGGCAGGTTGTGTAAGGTTAGCAGCCAAGGAAATGGAGGTGGGACTCTAATCCAAACCTCCGCGTAAATCAGTAGGCACAGAAGAAAAGCTCTGCTAGATTTAGGTGAGAAGAATGTGTCTGGGAGGACTTGAAGGGAAACACCAGATAGGAACCTCAGCTTGTGTGCAGTGAAAGAATGCTTAAGCTTCAGTAGACTTCAGTAAATATGGCTTTGTTTGGAAACTCTGCCTGTAATTTCGAAACAGGAGACATCTGACTCCGTGGAGAATTTTGAGTCCTAGTCTATACTTCAATGAGAGCTCAGTCTTTCTGGAAATGTGTCCTTCTTTATTGTATCTTGATTTACATGTTTTGTACAAGTCTGAGCATGGACATACCACAATTAGGCAGTAGGAGCTGGGGTACATGAAGCTTCAGTTTACATGTGTGGCTTCCAGAGGGACAGGAAGTTGGTACTATTTACTTAACCAGGAACAATAGATCACTTGCTATTCAGCTGGCATTTCCATTGCTGGCATGGATGGGCTCATCCTCTGCTCACACCTTCAGCTGCTGCACCCCTACCTGCTCCCTCCACTGCCTCTGGCACTGCTGATGCCTCCAACAGCAATCAGAGAGATTTCCAGATTCCAGCAATTGACAGAGAGCAAATTTGCAAATGTGCACTGTGCTAACATGATTAGGCCTGTGAACATGCAAATCCTTGGAATGAATTTTGGTTTTATGCAACTGACGTAAATAAAAAGGATCCTGTTTATGTACTGCCAGACAGCCTCTGTGCAAACTGGACTGCCAGAGATGATTTCATTCACCTCTTTAGTGAGACATACAGAGAACCACAGTGCAGATACCTCCAGGGTATAATTTTCATGATAATCAAAACACAGACACGCTACACAATAGTTTACAACCAGAACTGAGAGCAGATATCTAATTCTGGGGAAGGAGGGAAATTTTTGTGTGTGCAGAACACAAACACATGTCCTGATGCTCACAGGTCCCTACAGCTACTCTGCCTGATGTCACAGGATTTTGGGGGGCAATCAGTGATCCTTTACAGGTAGATCAAATAGGCAGTATTTCTGACAGGGCCAAGGCTGTGACTGATTCTCACAAGCAGGCACACATTGCTCTTGATCTTATGTTTCAGCTGGGATCAAAGGCTGGAAATTGTGTCTGTGTATCCCTTGCTGTTTTTTTGACTGATGAATTGTCCCAGAGTATCTTCCTTCATCATGCCTGTGTGTCTCTGGTTTGGGAGGACACAGCCCTGAGCAGCGTGGTCCTTAGACCAACTTTTCCCTGAGAGCACCCCACAAATTACCTTGCTTTGATGCTTGTTGCAGTGGAAAACAACCAGAGCTTCATTCAAAAAACCTCACACAGAGATCAATCAGGTTACTCTGGTTAATCCTGACTCTCATTTGGCAGTGGATTATAACCTCCCTCATAAGGTAATTTCTAATTCCGTACAGAGAAAGTAAGGTGGATTCCAGCCACACTGTTGGCATTTGCAACAGCAGGCAGGGAACAATCCATTTGAGTTTTCTGCTGAAAGGCCAAAGTGTTGTTTTGAGGGTATGCTAGGTTATCATCACTGATGTAGAGTTGTGACCATTTTATCTGGGGAACAAAGAGTGAGGAAGAGATGGTCTTTGAGTGGATGGAGACTATCAATACTTCCCTAGGGATGAAGCCCACGTGGACCCTGCTTGTGAAGGCCTTGACTAGAAGACCTTTCCAACCTTAATGATTCTAAAACAGAGTATTCAAAGAAACCCTTGAACCAGAGAACATGGAGTTCTCATTGCTTATAAATTAGCAAAATATCACCTGCTTCTCAGAGTTCTGATAATTTAAGCCACTTTTTCTTGGGAGAAAAACCTCAAACTTTTATTTGAAACACACTGTTTTATTAAAATTGTGAGGAATTTGAATCACCAAAATTTCCCAACAAAACCTGAAAACCTTAATAATCTTATGCCTTACTCTTTCTCTACTCGTTTTTATTTTTCCCCATTTTTTCTTTTCAGTAGTAAATTGAGAAGAGAGGACAAAAGGCTGGAATAGAACTGGAAAAACTACTATTTAGAGTCTTCAGGTAAAAAGATGAAAATGGGCTGACTGACTTATTTTTAAAATATTTCTACTTCCCTGTGTGAATGCTGTGAAATTGAGGATAATGCAGTGGGTTGCATTGATGTATGCAGGCAAGCACAGCTGAAATTGGAAGACATCTCTGGAGATTGTCTTGTCCAGCTCCCTGTTCACAGTAGAGTCAGCTCAAGCAAGTTGTTCCAGACTATTTTAAAGTGGTCCTTCTGCAAATCCAAGCTCTCTGGGTATTTATTTTTCCTTTACTGGATCCTGTAGATCCCTTGGCCACAAATAACTGCTGATTCCTATCAGTGAGGGATATATGCACCAGCCTTTCTCATCTTGTTTTACAATCCTTGTCCTTTCCCTTTCAGCATTGTTCAAAGAATACTCTCTAACACTCTCCAGAAAGCAAGGTCACTTGTTGACAAGAAATCTTTAAACCAGTGACAGAGGAAAAATTAAAAATACTCACTGGTTGATGCATAGAAAGTTACTCATCACCAGAACTTTTTCTACAACAAAACCAGGAAACTCACAGGCAAAATAGCCAGGATGCACTCTCAACTGTTTATAGCAATCTATTAAGCAATGTTAAAAAGCAGACTGCTTTGGGACAGGCCTTTCAGTGCCCAACACCCTGTACAGTTTAGAAACTGGTGCTCAGTGTCATTGTGCAGTCCCAAAGCCACCATCAGTGCCAGTGGCACTGGACACAGTGAGGGAACCAAGGGTTCACAGCTCCACTGCTGTGCTGTACCACAGATTTTGGGTGAAATCTCAGCCAACTTGGCTTCCCAAGTGCCTGAAGTGGGAGATGACTGTCCATGTAAGTCTGCTCAGCACCCAGCTCAGCAAATGCTTTCTTTTTCCTGGAATTACCCCAATATACCTAAAATCACAAGATTGAGTCATACTGAGAAGGAGGCTGAACCATCACAGCTTTAGCTGACCTGTTTGTACTCAGATCACTTTGCTTGTCATGGCCCACAAGGTACAATTGTTATACAATTAATGCAGTATTTACTTTTAAATGTAGAGGGTTTTCCTTTCTTTTTGAATACATAGAAAAAAATACAATGTTTAAATATATCAAAATTATAATTAAAATAGAAACAATTTTCTTTCTGAGATTTTAGCCATTTCCAAAACCAAACCTTCAGTTCTAAGCCATTTTTACTGTACTGCTCTTTTGTTAGTTCCAATGGATTATTTTGAAATTTGCTAATTTATATTTTAATGTACTTTCTAGGCATACTGGCCATTCTTTCAAAGGAACATAAAGTGGTTATTGTTAATACATACATATTGGGTAGCAGCAAATGTTTCTGGAGTACTGGGCTTTCTGTAATGACATTAAATGAAGGGGAAAAAAAAGGAGATGAAGTAATACTGATCTCTATGACAGCCTCTGTTTGCAGGACAAGGATTTAATTCAGAATTAAGCCACATTAGTGTTAAAGAAACCATTACTCACTTGCAAATTTTTCTCCCCAAAACCCCATTTCATTGCTCGGTGCAATAAGCTGGTACATTTATCCACAAACATTTGATGACTGATGCTTTATTTTGCCTTTGAATGTTTCTTTAATGAAATCCGTGTTCTTAAAAATATCCAGTAACGTAGTTAACCATTTTTCTTTCACATTAAGACAGCAGTTATTCTGTTGCCATTTGTCATTCACCTATCTTTGATATGTGACCCTTTTAAACAGAAAAAAAAAAAACAGGTATCAATACAGATACAAATCGTTTATAGAATTTTACTGGGTATAAATAGTTGTGCCCCTTTGTGTGGATTTTTCATTCTTTTTTAACAGGCATACATTTACTTATGTTCTACATTAGCTGTGGAAAACTTCCCTTGAGTTTTATCACTGTCTTGTTCTGAGAATGCATAAAACAACTCTCTTCCAAGTTTAGGGTATGCTTTGTTGTCTTTTGAAAGTTATGGTGCAAATTTGCTGAGGGACATTTAGTCCAGCAATGTTGAGAGTCCAGCAAAACTATTTCTAGGCTAAATGGTACTTCTGGTCTCTAAGGAGCTTCTACAGCCGCCAAAAATCCCTGGGACATGTGCACAACCCCTTTTCCCAGGCTGGGCTGTGTTTGAGACCAGAAATGTGGGCATGTGTTGATAACACAGAAGATTAATGTTATACTATCTGAAAATTGTCTGACACTCGCTGAATCCCTCCCATTCTTGGCTGAGCCAGGCGGTACTGTAAGGTGAAGCATCAGAAAAATAACAACTTGGATTTAGGCACTACATTGACTCAGTGGACTCCTTCTGAGTTAAAGGAGGGGAAATTTTGGGTGCTCAGCTCCTTCCTTTTGCCTGCCCCCAGAGTGGGGTCACACCTGTCTATCAGGGGAAAATCTGGAAAGAAGAAAGGTGCAAGAGAAGAAAGGTGCAAGAGAAGAAGGCTGCAGGGCTTTTCCCAGAGGAGCCAAGCAGGCTGTTGGAGGGTGGCTGCTGCCCTCAGCTCACCTCCCAGGGCTGAGAGCTCTTGCACGGGTGCGTTTTGCTATCGTCATCCTTGTTCTGCTATTTCATTCAGTCATAGGCCCTGATTATTCAAACAACTGAAACCAGAAGGCTTTGTTTCCTTCACTCTGTATTCTCCTGAGTAAAAATATGCCAACAAGATGTTTCTAAGAAAAAGGTTGATGCTATCTTTTAAAATGTACTTCCAACTGATTGCTATCTCTCTTCAAGCTGGGCCTTCTGCCACCCCCTGCTCCCCCTTCTCCTGGCACCAACCAGTAGTTCAAATCTCACCAAAAAGACAGAAAGTTTCAGCCCTGCCCCAGCCTCACAGGAGGCATCTGGCCTCTGAAGAATGTCAGAAACTGAGGTCTTTTGAGATCTTCATATGTTTTGCACTTGAAATTTGTCTCCAAGCACTTTTGAGAGTCTGGTTATCTATATGGGTGTGTGAGAAATGCCATAGGACGGGCAAGATGAGTCACACACGGGATCCTGTTTTTCTCAGAATGAGCCCTGGTGGAACTACCACTTTAACCCTTACTTTTTATTTTCTCAGAGTTTGTTCCCTTCCTTCAAAGTTGTTCCTTTCACTGGCCTTAAGAGGATCTTTTGTCACGTCCTTTCCATCGGTACCATTGACTTCTCTGATTCATGCTGCTCACTTCTAAGAGATTCTTTCTGCTTTTTAAGGGTTATGTGCCCTTTTGCAGCAAGGCACTGTGCGCTCTCTGTTGACGTGAGCCCTGCAGAGAATTATCGCTTGGACATGCACATTGGTGCCAAGTGGAGATAATGCCCTCTTTTCAGACTGAAGCCTGGCTGTAGGAGTGTTCCCAGCACAATTTTCACAGTCATAACTGCAGTTAATCTTAAACTTGGCATACCCTTCCTTTCTCTGTAATGTTTTTAATGACTCTTTCAGGGTGGGAGAATCCTCAGGGTTTTGCAGTGTTGCGTTCACCTACTGATTCATTCTTGCCAGGTTGGTGTTGCTAACCAAGGTCCAGCTTAATAAGCAACTCTGCCATTTATATTTCAGTGCAGGAAGTTATCTGTCTTTTCCAGCTAAACAACACTGAGAGAAGGAGGAAACATTTTTTTCTGAGCAAGCAGGAGGTGCCATGCAGCACAATGGTCAGTAAATATGTAGCAGCAATTTACAGGGTTTATTTTTAATCCAGGGCCTATGTTGAGAGAATGGCATGAACTGGATAAATCAATCAGGCTGTTGCAAAGCAAGCTTGAAATGAAAGGGCAGTCAAGGAGGAAGTGGTAAATAACACACAGGACTGATTGCTTCTGGGCACAGCTAAGGCCTTGGGTTTAAGGAGTAATTACCTGGTCACACCTAAACCCTTGCTGGTGTGCAATGTGAAAACTACAGACCTCAGTGAAGACACTGCTCTTGCCTTTGCCAGCAACAATTTCCTTGGTAAGAGCCACTTATTCCTGGTTTCTTGAAGGAGCTGGAAAGTGTGCAAGACCCCACACTTAGTCACTTGTGATCTTTGGTCTCAGCACTAGCACAGAGCTCATCTGCTTCAAATGAGGTGGGAAGGACAAGGGAAAAGAAGCTGGAAAGCTGACATTTCTGCTCTATTAGAAAGTCAGGATGCAGGACTGAGACCCATAAACAATTTGTGCCAATCTGGCAGCTGGCTTGAGCAAGTGTAAAAAAAATGCTCCTTACACTTAGGGATAGGGGGCATGCTCTGCAGCCCCAGCAGGGGTGAGCCAGATGCCACATTTGCAAACTTGTTCACTGCTAATCCCACTAAGAAAAAAAATGGCCAGAGTTCAAAGAGATCCAAACAAACTGTGTCTGCCCACTGTGACCATGGTGAGAAGCCTGCAGCTCATCTCCCTGTGATGTTTCTGGGTAAATGTAGGGTGAGTTTTATTCAGTTTGTCCTTATTGAAAGCCTGTTGCAGACAGATAGGACAGAGCATTTTCTGCAGCAGACAGACACAGATGGCCCTGCCCTGTTGGGACAATAGCAAAAGGAGGTCTGAAACTGGATGCAGTAATTGCATGCCTGCCTGCTTGCTTCCTTGGCTCCCAGCTAAACCTGAACAGAGTTGGGAAATATAACACACCTGAAGAACAATTGGAGACAGATCAGCTGTGGCCGTGGTGTGCCTTTCATCCCAGAAGATTATCCAACAAATAAGCCAGGTACATGAGGAAAGGCAGAATCGGGCTGCCATTGTTCACCAGCCTACTTTCAGGGACAGCTTCTGCCAGAAGACAAGTAGTGAATGATGAAAGACTTCCTCAACTGCTTCTCAAAGGGAAAAAAATCAAGCCCAAATTATATTTAGGAAGGCAATGGCACTCAAAGGTGAAGAAGAATCATGAAACAATATGCCTTGCTGTGAAAAAGAACAAGATACTGTGTGTACAGGGTGCTCTAGGTATCACACACAGATCCTCAGGGTTTGTCATTGATCCTAGAGCTCCCAAAACTGAAATGCAGATTGCCCTATGCATCAGTTTGGGCTGTGTATCTACTGCCATGCAGAATCAGTCATCAGACACAGAGAGAAAATGGTAAAGCCACATCATTCACATGCATGAATGTCACACGAGTCCCTTTCACCTGGACTCCAACCAGACTGGACACTGGGACTTGCATTTGCATTAGGGCTCTCTGCTCTGGGATTTGAACCAATTTTCCTCTGATAGCAATGCCGTGTACCTGGCAAGTGGACTGCAAATGACCCTCACTCCAATTACCCCGCATCAGCAGGATCCTTTCCATGCAGAGCCTGACTTATGCCTGCTGAGTGAAAGACAACATATACATATTTTCTTAATAAATTCTCCAACTTTCCTTGAGCCTGAGCTAAACCTTCTTATCTAATATCAAGTAATTTAAGCATTTTTAACATTCTAAAGACAAGTTAATCCTTTTATAGGGAAAAGTCAGAAAATGGGCTTAGAATGACATTTTAACAGTGTCTAAGGTATGTTAAGCTGATGAAAAATTCTAGCAGCAGTTTCAAGCACTTTTGGCTAAAATATTACTGTGATCTTAAAGCATTATAAAATGTAAGTATCATGACAAATTGCTAGCTGTTTGTCAATAATGTAAAATATTACATTCTACCAACAAAGACTGCTCGGTTTTTTTCCTCCAGTAACTTCATTCTCAGATACGGTTTGAGTGACATGACACATCTAACATGAGCCTTAATTTGGCCTGGTCTTAGATTTATATTTGTTTGTTTCTTGTGTGCTCCCTACTCTTCCCAGGTAAGTTTTGCTGCCACATAACACTTGATTTTCCTCTGTTTTCAAAGTCTTAATTTCCATAATTTTTCTGTTTTTATTGGAGTGTGTCCATTTCAGTGTGTGATAAAGATGATAAATAGACAATCCTAAACCCCTCATTTACCCACAAGAAGAAATAATATTAGAAGTTGAAATATTGGTTTGTCCAATGCATTCTGCATTAGTTAGAAACCTATCTCTGAGTTTTACTTTCTTTAGGGTTTTATTGTCTCTTTTGGAGGTGACAACATAACATCAGGAAAGTTTCCTCATTTTCTATTACTGTTCTTGCTCAGTGTCTGGAGGAGCTCTAAGTTTAATAAATAAAGAATGTACCTGTTCAAAGACTGGCAAACTGGTCTGCAGAGCCATCACACAACCCACCATATATCACTGTAATTGAGAGCAAAGCAGTCCTGACCATTAGCAAACCCATTGAATGATCCAACTTTTAAGCACATCTGCTATTTAAACATCCACCAGAGTGCATATCTTGCCTAGCCTGGGAACAACTGCAGTGTTATCAGAGAGCTGATCCTATTCCTGAAAGCCCTCAAGCACCCACTTGCTCATTACCCACACCCTGAGCGACTCTCCCAGGAACACACACCCCAGAACTCCCCAGGCTTCTTGGTTTGTTTGCTTTTTCCAAGCCCAGTTTGCTTTCCAGCCTTTCAATGAAGGGAGTGCCACCGTGGAGGAATGCAGGCGTAGGCTTAGTTCCTTTCAGCCCAAAGACAATCCCAGACACCTCGAGCTGCTGGAGATGGCCACGTGCCTACAACAGGACCGGTAGGAGATCTGTGCCCTCTGGGGACACTCCAGGGGATCTCCTCCAGTGCACTGCCTAGAGGAGGTTAATGAAGCTCTGAAGCTCTTCTTGGAACTGAAACCAGGGCGAGCTGGCTGTTTATGACTGGATGGAAGCAGAAAATGGAGATAATTCAGCTTTGGAAACAAGCAGCCAGTACAGGCCTCAAACACAGTCCATGATGCTGTTTGGGAACTGACTGGATGTTGTCCTCAACAGCACCCTCACTGACCCCATGTGATGGCATCCTGTGAGTGTGGCCTCACCAAAGCTAAAGGAACTGCTTTGGCACGTGGTGGAAGCCTAATGAGCATGACTGGGGTCTTTGCACCCTATTAATAGTTTAGCACATCATCCTCATGCCCGAAGACAGGAGGGTCAAAAGAAATGTTAAATTTGGAGCCATGGGTTACAGCTACAAAGCAAAAGTCCCAGCCTTTATTCCCAGCTCAGCCAAACTCTTTCTGCCAGTTCTGCAGCAAAACTGCATCTATTCCACTTTCTGTCTGTCAAAAGTAGAGCTCACACTTCCCAGTCCTGCAAGAGAGCTGTGGAGAAAATATCCTTTCATAATGGAGTGGGATCAGATACTGTGGGGAAGAGGCTAAATAACATTGGGGAAAAAATAGGTGATTTGTTCTCGGGTCTGTGTCTCTTCCGGAGACACTGCCTTGGATTCCCATTCCTGAGCTACACACCCAACACGACTCCTGCTTTGTGCCATCCTATTTTTCTTATTTTAAATTAAGAAGCTAGGATATTCCTGGTTCACAGCTGCAGATGGGACAAATACATGTCTTTTAACACCTTCTACATTACCCACAGGAAAAAGGCAAGAAAACAACATAGAGCAGCCCTTCTGCCCAGTGCTGAAACAGCCTGCGGCAGTGTACACAGCAAAGAAATGTCTCTAGTTAGCTTTATATTATAAACTGCCTTTGGTTTATAAATTATCTCATCTTTACCACGAAACACTCTGCGAAATTTTAAAACTTAGAAAACTTAAATTTGTCTCTCAATGACTAAAATTTCAAAGGAAGGGCAGAAAATTGCTGAGTTATCTACTGCGACCTTTGGTGATTAGCAATGCAAAGTGTTTGATCTTCACCTGACAGCAGCAGAGCAGGAGTCATCCCTAGCCTGAGCCACTTAAAAAAGGAAGAACTGCAGAATTTTCACTCCCTTTTGGTTCTCTTCAAGATTAGCAGCACTGAACAGCAATTTCTGTTTGTTTTTACAATAATATCCTGTTTTGTAATCCACAGGAAAAGGAGTATGAAAGTAGTAACCTTGGCAGGGATTGGGGGCCAGGGGACTGTTTTTCTGAAATCTCAGAGCTCAGGAACACAAAGACTTGGAGGAATTTCCAAGTGCAGTGAATGCCAAAAGGTAAAGAAAATGACATGACAATGAGAAAGAGAAATGATTAATTCACCCTCTTAATAAATTCTTCTTCTAGGGTCACTTTTTCTTTTTCAGTGAACAATTGACAGTTACTTCCAAACCCTTTTAAGTAAGCACCTACTACTAGTGTAAAGTTTGGAGGTTTTTTCCAAAGATGGAACAACTGAACTAAATAATAATAATATTAATAATAAATGGAAGAGTGTAATTTAACACCAAACAAATGAACAGAGCTGAAAAATCCACAGAACAGATAGCCAAGCAAATAATGGTATTAATAGAGGGACTATATAACATTTCTGCTCAGCACTTACATGGCAAGCAGACTAGGTCATATTTTCTCAATGAAAGATAATACCTGGTCAACCCATCCTTGCAGTTCCCATTCAAAGACTGGAAAGAAAAGCATGTTAGGACTGGAGGAGGCATCAAAATGAAACCTGTGTCTACTGGAGGACTGTTTCAAAGGGCATAAGCTAGAATAAATATTGACACAGTAAGGAAAAAATATGCAACAATAGCAATTGTTCAAAATGGACACAATTGGGAAACCAGCAGACCCACATTGAGCTAAACAAACCTGGACAGGGACCAAGACCCCAAATTTAAAGTTAGTTTTGGAATTTGACACTGGTTTCAGTAAGGATTTGACACAGAAATACCTTCATGACTCTAGATCTGTTTCACTGACTGACACTGTTTTCAACCATTCCCCAGCTACAACCCTTTCCAGCAAGTAGGAGAACATAATGAAGGAGATGAATCCTGGGACAGAAGATGTCACAAATTTTCTCTTTCTCTGTCACAAGACTGTTCTAGGTCTTCTTTCAAGTCTTCATCCTGCATTTTCTTCGAGTTAATTTTTCCTAAATATGGCTTTTCATGTTATAATTATGAATAAGACCCAACAGTTCTTCCTCTGTCTGATCACCTCTCCTCTCCTCTCCTCTCCTCTCCTCTCCTCTCCTCTCCTCT